>CM031235.1:707924976-708337476 GCA_018340775.1 Taxus wallichiana var. yunnanensis
TTGGTCATGTGTCAAGTAACACTTGAATCAATGTACCAGATTACACTTGTAGACATGGTTGTTTCACTAGATTAGGAATCGTACAAGAATTCTTCATCATCTGAGTTGTCTTCTTGTTTAGTAACATTACCTTGTTGATGAGGTTTCTTCTTCCAGTTCCCCTTCTTTTTCTCTTGCTTATTGTTATATTTTCCCTATTGAGATTGTTGATAGTTGGGTTTCAAATTGCTTGATGAATCCTTTTTGTATGTGTTATACCAGTATCTTTCAAATCAAGGCCTTTTCTACCACAAATCAAACATTTTTCTCGCTACTTGTCCACTTGATATTGCTAATCTTTGGGACTTATGGAAGATTGTGCTTGTTTCTTCCCTTTTTGATGAGAAACAAGTGCTTACTCTTCATCTTCTTCTACGTTGTACATGGATTATTCTTGTTGCAACATGTTCACCAAATTTTAAAAACTAATGGTTTGCTCGAGATAAATTGATAGTCTTCACAAAGATCCCGTAGGAGGGAAAAAGTCCTCTCAAAACAATGGGAATGAGAGCATCATCTATGAAATCTACTCCATGCTAGGAGTGATCCCCTCAATGTTTCAACTCTTCTAAAAAATGCCTTGAATTTTTCATTTGGCTTGAATTTCAATGTGTATAGATAACTCTACAAATTAAATATTCTATTCTTGTTCTTGGCCTCATACCCTTTTCTCAGTTTATCCTACGCTTCTTTGCCCATTCTGGCATCACGAATGTGTGGTTGCACTTTTTCAAGCATACCAAACAATATGATTAGTTTCACCTTTTGATCAGCTCCATCAAATTGTAACTATTAGGTTACATCTACCTCCGATCTAGTTACAAAGCATTCACCACAAACCAAATGCCTTCGAATTTGAGTGTGTGAATTTTTATCTTTCACAAGGCATAATTGTTGTCATGGAGGAGTGCATGAGTCAATCGGAAAAAACTCGGGAGCATTGTTGGCCATTCTTTGGAGAATACAAGTTTCCCGACTAAATGGCACATTAGTACAATAAAAATATACTTACAAATGAATTTAGCCCCCTTTGCGGAAAAATTGTATGGTAGGGGAAAATGTTTTGGGCCCTTTTGGCCTCTAGAGCACTTAATGACTTAAAAGTATAATTTCCCACAAATATGATGAAAAATGACCCTTTTGAGAAATTTCTCTTTACAAAAGTGGAAAAATAGCAATTTTCGAGCAAAATGGGAGGAAACAAATTACCCAAATGTAGGGTTTTTCTTACTATTTTTAGCTAGTTACCACTATTTGTATTCAAGTGAGCTCTACATATGGAAGCTCCACCGAATTTGAAAGTTTTTCTAAATATAAATGACATATGGGGGTTCAACCACTTGACCCCTTCAATATCAATGACTTATTAAAGATGGTTTAGCCACCAAGGCAACGACTATTCTCCCCATAGAATGCACCATGCATGTCATGCATGCCCATGCATGGGCAAGTCTCGTGAGCGGGGTCACCTCAATGCGAGTTTTTTTTTTTAAATATAAATTTTCGACACACCATTAGTGCATGTTAAAAGCAACAACTTGGTTGGTAACTCGTATCGATAACCTAGAGGTTGTAGGTTCGAATCACGTTGGGCGCAATGGTAGCATAATGTGTTTTTCAACAAAAAATTAAAAAAGTTATTTGTTTGAATATTCTCCACGTATGCATGGCGTGCAAGGATGGTGTTTATGCCCATAGGTGCATTTTGTGGGGAGAATATTCTCTATATTTGGTTTTAAACTAGCAATCACACGTGGAATGTGAAATGGGGACACCAAAAGGGATAAGGTGGGAAAGTTTCACATGTTGCAAGAGAGGAGATGGAAAATAGTGAATCACGAGATATCATGTTAGTCGAGAAGAAAACATGTGCATTGAAAGAGGTGAGAAGCATACATGAAATGAAGATAAGGTGCATGGAGAAGAAAGAGAAGGGATTAGTTGTGGCACATCGAGCAATGGAGGGAAGGGCTAACACGAAGGCACAAATGAAGAACAAAAGAGACCAAAATTGGAGTGTAGCAATCATTGAAGGTCATAAAAAAGAGTGATGGGAAGGAATGGAAAGATGTATATCCTAAATCTCCAAGTTGAAAGATACACGATATTCAAAATTTGTCTATATTTTACAACTTAAAAACACAAAAAGGGAAATGGCTATCAAATATAGCCAAATTCAAATTACAATCATATACAAACACTTCATTTTTGAAAATGAAGGGATTTCAATTATCATATGTATGCAACAACCTTCACCTTATTTAATAAAAAATGCATGTGATAGATCAAGAGACGGTATACACGGGGAATTTATTCATCAACATACAATGCACCAACCATCACATCACATTGGGAATGTAGACATGTTAGCCTTATTATTGTAACAGCAACATGAAAATCTTTAAAATAATATTTTGAAAGATAGTAATCACTAAGTGCAACTCTATTAAAAAAGGGTAACAAGCATAATTATCCGAGGAGAACAATGTAGTAACTTTCAAAAAAAAATTCCTATTTTTCCTTAGTGGATGTCCATATGTTGTTGCAAAGCTCTTATTTTTCTATGGCCCACAAGTATGTTGGCAATGGTGAGGTGTTTATATTGAAATGAATGGTCATACCTGCTGCAAACCTTTTTTTTTTTTTTCTCCAAGGCACGAGAGATTGAAATTTTGACTTGGGTTTGAAGTTTGAATCTGTACAGAATCAAACTTCAGACCCAAGTCAATGCTCCTGTGCCTTTGATTTATAAAAGTGACTAATTTTAACTATAATATTTTTTCTTTTTTCTTTTGAAGCAGTCATATTTATGATGGGTGTGGTAGGGTGGTTCAATTTGAGGTCATTATAGAAGGAATCCATGTTTTTAAAGCAAGGCATAATCTGTGTGACATTCACAGCCTACAGGAGATATGAGGAGACCACAACTAACATATATAAATTCTCTATAGGAAAAAGTATTGCTTTTAAATGCAGTGCAGGAAGGGGAACTAAGAAACTTGAAAGTCGGTAGATATTATCCCGACAAATTAGATTTGCGAATTTGGTTATAAGTGAAATACTTATACAACCCATTTGTTGAAATAGTAAAAATGTAGACGAAATACATTTCTACTTCACAGAGCATTCCTTTGTTAATAACAATACTATTGAAAACATGTGTTTGATCTATTCATAATAATACTTTGATTTTATTTAGAAACATGAAATTTTGGTTACATGGTATGGATTTTGATGCTATCATTAAGAATTAAGTGTTTAGAAAAGCATGTTGTTAGGAATTATAATATTTAGTAATCATGTATTTGATGTTATTATTGTGAGTTGATTAAGATATATTTATCCGAGTAGTAGCATAATTTGCATAGATAAATTTGGTCGAAATATCTAAGGGATATAAATGAAATTTTATAATTGTGGGAGAATATGTTGGGATTAATAATAATGTGAAATTTCTTGATAATAGGAATATATCTCCTTATATGTAGATCCCTCATTGAAGGATATAAAGAAAAGTGTCGTTGAAGTTTTAATATAATAATTATGTGTTTTCTCTACCAAATTTAACATTTGGTATCAAATTGAAACATTTTGATGGTCTAATTAATGTGTAGGAGAAACTCTTGCAAAATTTCTCTAGTGGATGTGAGTTTAATAAGTGTTTTGTGAAAAATCAGTATAGGTACATGACTATGAAAAGAATTGGTGGGGCCCTAGGAGAAACAAACTCACATGAAAAAATAGATATGGCCCTATGGCAACAACTAAATAACCCATAGCCATCTAATGTGTGTGTTGTCAAGATTTTCTCACATCGGTCTAGTTTGGAAAAATGGATGTCTACCTAATTACTTGTTAACATTAAAAATACAACAATCGATATCATGTAGCATTGTTTGTGGATAATTGGTTACTTTCCTATATTTTTTTGTGTATATATAAGTGATTGTGTCTTCTTTTACATTTTGTATTTTTTCATCTGTGATGGAGGATTTATGAATTATGGGTTCTTTTCTATTATTTTATGGAAAGTGATAGGTTGTAGAAAAATATTGACACTAGGGGTATTTCCACCCCAACGCTGGCGAAAACAAATAAAAAGTCCACCTTCAATTAAGCTTCGATGGTTTCCTATTCCTTTCTTGGAACACACTTTCTTTGTAATTAACATGTGAATATACTAACTTGAAATTGTTGTATCCAATGGTCGATTCAACATAAATAAAAAGTATAAAAATATATAAAGAATATGATGTTCAAAATAACATGTTATAATTGTGTTGTTTTATATGATTCATTATTTTTCTTTGTGTAAAATATTAAGTTTTTATTTTTCCATTCCACCTGGTACACATGATTTGTAAGTATAATTACTAAATTTCTAAGTGAGATTATTGTTAAATAAAGGATAACTTGCATACATATACCTAGTCAATATATCTTAGGGATATAAGAGAAATTATATGATTGTGGGAGAATATGTTGGAATTAATGATAACATGATTTTTTTATAATAGGAGTATCTCTTTGTATATATGTAGCTCCTCATTGAATGATATATAGAAAAGTATTTTTGAAATTTTAATATTATAATTGTGTGATTGCTCTACCAAATTTAACATTTGGTATCAAAATAGGTTGTTATGATGGTGCAATGAATGCATAAGGGGAACTCTTGCAAAATTTCTCCAGTGGATGTGAGTTTGAGAGGTGTTTTGTGAAGATTTTATTCTAGATACATGATTGTGAGAAGAAGAAGTGCAGCTTTAGGAGAACCAAATTCACATGGAGAATATAGGTAAGGTGTATGGAAACAAATAAAGAACCTAGAGCTATCGATATCTTTGCATTATCAATTTTTTTGCACATCAATTTATTTTGAAAAAATGGCTATCCTATCATTTTTGTGTATAATTCGTTACTTGCCTATATTTTTTGTGTATATATAAGTGATGGTGTTTACTTTTACAATATGTGTTTTGTTGGTCCGCAATAGAGGATTTCTAAATTGTGGGTTCTTTTCTATTATTCTATGACAAGTGATAGGTTACAAAACAAAATATTGACACCTAGTGTATTTCTGCTTGACCAAGGCACACAAAGCATGTAATAAGTGAACACAAGCCACATATCTACGCTACCTTTGCACAGGGGTAGTTAAAATGGAGCATAAAATGAAGAGAAATAGTAAGAATTTCATTGCTTTACCTATCATATAATAATCAAATTAATCTCTCTCTATAAATTCATGCGGGGCGGTATGAGAGAGGGCGTTGAATTAAATCAAGTTAATGTTGTTGTGTGTGAGGACAGAATTACAAGTAATCTAAAACATCTAACAAAATTTCTCTATCTTTTATGTTGGATGTTCCAGAGCTCGTATTTTTGCACATTTTAGGAGTACGCATGGATGTCCATACCTATTTTAGATCTCATAGTTTGGCACAGGTTGGGAGTGCGGTGGTAAATTTAAATTGATCCGGTTGGAGAGTTATTTGTTGCATACGATGTGATGTGACCTGTCTCGTGAGGAGCGGGGGTTAAATTTGACGGCCACCTATGCTGTCAAACAATTTTTCGATGACGGTAATCTTGTGATACTACCTTTCAAAAATACCAAAAATGTTATTTGTACCATACTAATAAAATATATAAAAGACCATTTTATATTTATTTAACTATATGTATTATATATTGATATAATTTACATATAAATATATATTAAAAATGATGGTTACATTTTAAATATGTAAGTTGTGTGTGACGGTTATTTCAAAAATCTGCAAGTATTTTACAGTTAAAATCACAAAAATGTCTAAGCAGTACCGTCAAATTTAACCCCTGGTGAGGAGTTGTACCAATGATGTCACTGCATTAACGGTAGAAATAATGACCAGCATACCAACCAATGACAAAGACAACAAAACTAAGTGTTAATAAGTAGTGGTTTCAAATACATCTAGGAGAATAATCTACCTCAAAGAATGTCGATGTACGCACTTCTATGAACCATTGATTAGTCTCATGCATATCAGAAATATGAAGTCACATTCCCCTTTGGAAGATGCCTTTCAGCGTAAAAAAATTGTCTACCTTAATCTATTAACGCATGGTAGTGTGATAGGGGCAAATTTAGCTAGGGTTTGACTTATTTTTATGTAACTCGATTCGCCCAAGCTTGGACACTTATTCTTACTTTTACCCTTGTATGACCCGACTCGCCTCATAGCTCGTTGTATTGGAGATGATCTCACTCAGAGGTGTTAGCCAGTTCAACTCGGTGGCTCATTTTTTTAGATCTTGATTGGATCTCATTTAGATAAAGGTAGGGTCGGTGTGTGGGATGTCAACTCATTAGAGATTTTCGTCACGTTGAAGAAATCAAAGTCAAAGTCTCTTGCTTTGCAAGTGTGGCTCGTTGCGTTGGGATTGTGTGTAGATTTTTGCGGTAGAATATGGTTTCGCCACTAAAGGGAATCAACTCACCCAAGTTATAGATTGATAACTCCTCATCTCGGTCTCATTTAGAGAGCTCATGAAGATCTCACCGAGGAGCTCGATGCAAAGAAATAGTTATAAAATGCGGGGTAGCTCGCCACTATGAACCCGCCTAACTCAATCTTAACAAGGTCGGTTCTATTTAACCCAACTCACCCCTTGTGACTCTTGTAGCTTTTTAGCTTTTGTAACTCCTTAACTCATCTTAGAGGAGCTCTTCTACCATATATACCTCCATATTTTGTGGTAAGGCTAAGGTTGGAGGAGACTAAACCTATCTCTAAATTTAGAGACAAAACCCCTATAGGGGAAAATTTTGATTTTTAATTATGACTTTTCCTAAATGTAGCCTAGTGTAGGAGGCAATGTCTAGGTGACTCCTCCTTTACCAATGCAAAATAATTGCTTTAAACTAATTATAAAGTCCCTGCTTTTTTTTTTCTATTAGTGTGAGATGATGTGAATGGGGAAATTTGGGAAGAGGCATATGGTTGTTGTGTCTCCTCTTCACTTCTCAAACTTCTCCAAGTCCTCCAAACTCATCTACAATCTCCCAAAAATAGCTCGGGAACTGCTCTCGATACCAAATGTTTATTATGAATAGGGACGAAGCATGATTATTTCCTTACTATACAAAATCATATTACATGGCTATATGTAATGTAATGTTTATATACATTATACAACAAAAATAAACAAAATTTGTTATATCAGCTTCCTAAATACATATGGGAAGCACAAAAAAACTCAACAAATAATTGTTACAAATCAAAAATAATATCACCTACATGAAATAAAAAAAAATGATATAATTTTAACCACATAACCACTAACTACCTAAGGTAAATAGTAATTATACTAAGTTACTATAGTTTTACCTAACACCTCCTCTTAATGAGAGGGCCATTATTTTGATGTTTCTCTTCTTTTTCATCATCGTTTCTAGTTTGTTCTCTAATCTTTGGCAGGACCTTCAAAATATTAGTCTCTCATTGCCTCTTATTTTACAACTTTCTCTTTTTGGGCACACACAGTTCCTCATCCTCTTATTGTTACATTACCCCTTCTATATTTTTATTTGGATTAAGAAAATAAAACAACCATCATGCATGGTTCTTTACTAAATTTTTTTGTTATCGATCGATATTGAAGAGATCAATTTCCTAAGTCTCCACATACGCACTTTGGTTAGGATATATGTATTTGGTCCTGAAGATATGTGTGTTAGCATCCACACGTATCACATCTAGTTGCAATGTCTTTACATTCTTGATTTGATTGACAGATCACATGAAGTATTTAGTAGTGAAATCTAAATTCCATCTTCGCCCATGGAGACATATCATTTCTCTATAAGGTGATGCATGCCAGATAATATTGTTATATTATAGTAAATTTTACATGTTCCTTCATCAGGTCGGGTTAGAGTTTGGGTATGCGCCACTCATAATGAAAGGAATTTATTAACTGGCTTATCCAATTATCCAACTTGAATCTATATTATTTAGTGAGGGTGGTTGGGCCGAGGGACTCCATTTAGTGCTCATATAGCAATGTTTTTGTCATTGGGTACTTCCATGTTGGTTTCCCACCCCCTTTAAGTACACCAATTTTGTTAAAGACCGAGAAGGATCGATATTGTGTCCCATATGATTTTCTTCTTACAACATGTGCAAGTTTTGCATCTTTCTCTATTTTTCAGTAATGAATTGTTTGATATTTTAGCGTTTTATATTGGTGGTCTTATGCATGATGTGCAAAAAAATATTATTTCTTTAACGCATCTATCATAATTGGATAGCTTAGAGATGACAAGGTGTGACTCAACCCTTGTTGCTATATTTTTAATTTTCATAATGGGGAATGTTTACCCTCCTCTCTTATACTTTAATAAGTATCCTATTTTTTAGACCTCGTTATCATCGTGCGAGATCTAGCCCAAGGTCATTCCCTATGCAAATTTGTTTAGTTATGTTGTTAAAACATGTAATATTTATTCTCATCCTCCAGGACCATGAAGTGAAAGTATTCCTCATGTACACATGATAGCATAAATTGTACTAGTTGAGTGGGATTTCGAAAATATGGTAGTTCATATTGTTGTAATACTCCAACTTATTCAAGCACTCACTTCATGCTATCATAAAAATGATTCCCTCTTTAATTATTTTCTTATATGTTTGTCAATATAATCTTGCAACAATGTAGCTTTGAGCCACGAAGTATGGTTATTAAAATTTGTTAAACAACAAATATACACCATTGTATTCCAATACTCTCTATGTGTTATAGAGTTCAAATATTACATCTATAGGTTCATTTTGGTAACAAGTGTAGGGTTTTTTATTTTTCTTCACCCTTTTACTTGGTTTCATTGTGTGTGTGATTCTTTCTTATTGGCATAGATGTTCTAACTTCCAATCTAGCTTTGTCGTCTTCAAGCTCCTAAATTATGAATATCCCCACTTCTCCCAACATTGAATCAATCAAATCACTTGAACTAGATGCACCGGAAGATATTGACTCTTGTGTACAACTAAACTCATGTGCCTCCTCACATCTAGCTCTACCAAGTTGTCTAGTTTGAAATCCTTAATGATTCACCTTGGGAAATTCAATGCCCCAAATATCTTCATAGGTACTAGAAGAACTTGAGCCCAATGTTCTTGGAAATTGAGGTACGAAGCAAAAACCCTCTAAATCTACAACCTACAATTTTCATCCTTTTCGTTCCATTCTTTATGTAGGAAAAATATTGAATTCTTAAATAATTGTAGAAAAATGTGGTTTTTTTGTTCTATATTGTCTTTGCCACTTGATTTTGTAATATCCCACTTCTCGGGATCAATGGGAAAATATGCAAACTAACAACTCTTTAATGCATCACTCAACCGAAAACAACGAACTACTTATACCAGTCAAGTAAATGACTCAATAAACCCGAGGGTAAGGGTTTAATGGCCTTTATCACACAAATAGTCTCCACTAAATTTAAAGATCAGCCTAACCTCCTAATGCAACCACTAACAATTCACCTATAATGAAGTCGTTTCATGGAAACAATGGAAGATCTTACTCTATCAAAACCAGACCATATTAATGAGATTTATCTTGTCAACTATTGCCCAAACAAATCGCTGTCAAAGGAAATAATATCATGCATTAAACTTGACCAATTCAAGCCGCCATAAATTAGAAATAATCAGTCATGTAAATGGCTGCCAATGGGGCTCAAAATATCACTAAAACATGCCTTATTCAAATCGCCATAACTGGAGGATGTCAAACATAGAAGTCGCTGTCAAAGGGGAAAGTAAAGTTCACAAATACCATGCAATATCCAGTCAACCCTACAATAATCAATATGCAGATTTTGCCAGGACTTGTAGAGGGTTTATTCAGTGAAATATTGCTTAAAAACCACTTGCTAATATTAATTGAATAACACCACACAGGTCGCTGGTATTTTAAGACACCAAACATGCACAACACTCTTGATAATTCAACCCAATGGAGTCGCTGTTTCCCAGGAAGAAATAACAGATTTAAATAAATAAAAATCAGACCCTTTTCTTATCAATTTAACACCAACTTGCCTCAATAGAAGTCACTGCAATTTGGGCACAATATCCAGCAACCAAACAGTTGATTCACATCAAGCAATAACCTCTAAAATAGTCCGTGAAACATCATAGAAGAAGTCGCTAGGGTTTAGAGGTATCAAACACCCAAGTCGATTTGCAAAAACACTCACAAACCAGCCGCTACAGTGAATCGCTACAGTGAAACATGCAGATTTCAATAGTAAACTTCATCTAACAACTTGCTAAAGCCAAAGACATGGATCTCACAAATAAATACTTCAGTTGAATCACAAAACCAGCTCCATACAACCTCCCACGCAAGAGAGAGAGAGAGAGAGAGAGAGAGAGAGAACATCAATGGGCATGCATCCCAACTCCAAGCATGGAGTATCAAAATAAGTTCATCATAACATAATGATAAAAATGACCCTAGCACTCCTTTTATAAGAAAGGAGGCACAAAGTACGAAATCCCTAGGAGAGGGAAATCATTAAATGAAAGCAGTTTGTTATCCCTAGGTGTGGCGTCCCCTTTGCAAAGGGTGATTTTATCAATGAAATCCACCTAAATTTTTATTTAATTAATTCCCCATTTAATTTTTTATATTTTGGGAATTAAATTAAATAAATTTTATAATTAAATAATTAAATAATTATTGCCCCAGGCAATAATATTTAATTATTTAAAAAATGTTCCCCTTGCAACATCTCGAAGCCCACGGGAAAATATAGGCTAAGGGTTTTCAGAAATGGGGACATTACAGTCCTCCCTTCCCAAGATTGCTTGCCCTCAAGCAATATCGAGCTCATGCATCCAAATACAATGTTGGGGTGTTTCCAAAGTCTCGCTCCCGTACCAATCAAGTGAAGGAGCACTTGCAACAACTTGTGTTGCTTCTTCCTCTTGAAATTGTGGAATGTCTTCAGCTGCCATCTTCTCTTTAAACCTGTGCATGGAACAAACTTGTTAGAAAAATGAGTGTTGAAGAACACTCTTCTTGCTTCTTCTTGGTATCTCCATGGCTTGGATGGTGCCCAACTTTCTTTCATGCATGGGCTGCCCCCACAAACTGCTATGTAGTCCCATACTCTGTTGTAGTCATGCCATTTATCATCAAAAATCAGACTTGACCCTTCCCAACCAATCATGCATGAATTACAAACAAACACCCATAACCATATCATCATGTGTATATCAAAAATATGAACTGTAAAAGGAATTAAGGGGCTGATCATGATGATGTTAGATACCAAAATGATGGGGCAGCAGTTAGTCTTCCATGTCATCATCCCAATATCAATTCCTATGTGTTGGGCAGCAATTTTAGAAGCTATCAAACTGAAAATATGGGATACAACAATCCCATCTTGCATGGGAAACAACTCCAACAATACATATTCAATTTTCTTGCCATTTTCTAGCAAGTACTCAATGTGCACCTATTTTTTTCTTGCTTGGGCCAGCAAGATGACATCTCCCTTGTTTATATTCCAAGATAAACTCTAGCTAGAAGTTGTAAATTATCATGGCATAGGGAAAGTAGAAGATTTGATCCCAATGTGCAAGACATCAAAACATTCATGTGAAGAAATGACATACCCCTCATGATGATAGAATCCATGTTTGTATCCTTATGCCATCTCCCAATCTCATTTGCATGAAAAATGATAGGCAACACATGATTGAGCTTTACCTTATCACTTACCAAGTCATTTAGAAGGTTACTTCTCCCATGCTTGGCTGCCCCTTGTTCTTCTTCCTTAGCTGCCATGAGAATCATAGAATATGGATCATGTGAAGACCTTATACCATGGCCCTTCTTCTCCTTCAAACCCTTTGTAGAAGCCCCAAAATTTGTAGCCATGCAAGCAATGTCAACAAGATCCATCCCACACATTTCCTTTACCAAATTTCCTTTTGAAAACACAAGAATCAAATGTCCAAGTGACAGCCCATCATGTACAAATTTCATAACAACAAGATAAAGTGCATGAAATGACTCTAAACGGACCTCAATACTGTGAAGAATGACTTCGTACCTTTGAGGGATGACATTACATAGGTAAAAACCCTCATCATGATTGAAATTTGAACCATGCACAATCCACAAGAGTTGAAATTTACCAAGATATAACTGTTGTACCAAAACTGAAAGTGAATCTCTTACCATGTAATATGTGGTCCATGTAATTCCCTTATTTCGGAAAGCCTTTATGATTACCACTTGTGTCTTGAACTCCCCAAAGTGAATGGCTGAATATTGCTTTTCCCATTGGTGAGAAGAAACAATAGAATCAACAAGATGAGACACATCTTTCTTCAAAGCACTACCGAGCTTCCCATGTTCATCAACAACTTCCTCATCCTCATGAGCCAAATCAGATTCTAAATAATCCATTACCTTAGCATCTAATTTTTCTGTGCCTTCACATTTGGTGCAAGTATTAGATACAAAAAGCTCATTATTATGCATCAAAGACTTGGCTGCCATATATGTCTTCACCTTGATTTGATTCATGACACCTTTTGCCAAGGTGTGAGAAATGCATGATGCCTCATGTCTCAATTCTTCCTTAAGCACATTCAACAATTGTTGAGGAACATCATCATATTCATTTATCACTATAGACATGATACTTTTTATTGCAACCATTACATTTTCTGAATGGCTATCTGTATGACCCCAAAGAATACCTCGAACATATGAATGATAAGATCATTACAACCAAGATCTAACATCAATACACAAGACTTTACCTTTGCCATAGTTTCTAGAATTTTTACCCTCTTGTTGTAATAAGGGCTTGTGACGTTCCAAAGGCCTTGAAAACTTCCGACCATGTGTTCGAATATGTCCCTCATGATATCATCATTATAGGGAAAATTAGGGGCTGTGACCCTTGTGACTTCAACAATGCAAGTAACAACCATAATTTTCACTCTCACATCTTCATGCCAAAAGATCCTAGGCTTAATCAACTGAAACATCAATGGCTGAATCATATACTTATCTGATTGTTCGACCATGGCCAAACAATTTGTTGTTTCCTCCAAGTCCTTAAGCAAGGCATCCTCGGAATGATGCAGACGCTTAAGCTTCTTCCCAACCTTGATGATCCTTTCTTTCAAACCACCTTCACTCATTAACTCCATGGTTCCACTCAGCCTCTTATCTCTGCATACAAATATGAAAATACAAATCCTGCATTCACAAATGACCCACACGAATAGAGGAAGGAAGCTCTGATACCACTGTAATATCCCACTTCTAGGATCAATGGGAAAATATGCAAACTAACAACTCTTCAATGCATCACTCAACTGAAAACAACGAACTACTTATACTAGTTGAGTAAATGACTCAATAAACCTGAGGGTAAGGGTTTAATGGCATTTATGACACAAATAGTCTCCAACTGAATTTAAATAGCAGGTTTAACCTCCTAATGCAACCACCGACAATTCACCTATAATGAAGTCGTTGTTTCATGGAAACAATGGAAGATCTTACTCTATCAAAACCAGACCATATTAATGAGATTTATCTTGTCAACAATTTCCCAAACAAATCATTGTCAAAGGAAATAATATCATGCATAAAAATTGACCAATTCAAGCTTCCATAAATTAGAAACAATCAGTCATGTAAATCGTTGCAAGGGGCTCAAAATATCGCTAAACATGCCTTATTCAAATTGCCATAATCGAAGGATGTCAACATAGAAGTCAGTGTCAAAGGGGAAAGTAAAGTTCACAAATACCATGCAATATCCAGTCAACCCTACAATAATCAATATGCATATTTTGTTAGGGCTTGTAGAGGGTTTATTCAGTGAAATATTGCGTAAAAACCACTTGCTAATATTAATTGAATAACACCACACAGGTCGCTAGTATTTTAAGACACCAAACATGCACAACACTCTTGATAATTCAACCCAATGGAATCATTTTTGCCAGGAAGAAATAACATATTTAAATAAATAAAAATTAGACCCTTTTCTTATCAATTTAACACCAACTTGCCTCAATAGAAGTCATTGCAATTTGGGCACAATATCCGATAACCTAACAATTGATTCACATCAAGCAATAACCTCTAAAATAGTCGAAAGTGAAACATCATATAAGAAGTCACTAGGGTTTAGAGGTATCAAACACCCAAGTCAATCCGCAAAAAACACTCACAAACCAGCCGCTACAAAGGACGCTACGAGTGAAACATGCAGATTTCAATAGTAAACTTCATCTAACAACTTGCTAAAGCCAAAGACATGGATCTCACAAATAAATACTTCAGTTGAATCACAAAACCAGCTCCATACAACCTCCCACACAGAGAGAGAGAGAGAGAGAGAGAGAGAGAGAGAGAACATTAATGGGCATGCATCCAACTCCAAGCATGGAGTATCAAAATAAGTTCATCATAACATAATCATAAAATGACCCTAGCACTCTTTTTATAAGCAAGGAGGCACAAAGTACGAAATCCCTAGGAGCGGGAAATTATTAAATGAAAGTAGTTTGTTATCCCTAGGTGTGGTGTCCCCTTGGAAAAGGGTGATTTTATCAATGAAATCCACCTAACTTTTTATTTAATTAATTCCCCATTTAATTTGTTATATTTTGGGAATTAAATTAAATAAATTAAATAATTAAATAATTATTGCCCCAGAAATAATATTTAATTATTTTAAAAATGTTCCCCTTGCAACATCCCGAAGCCCACAGGGAAAATATAGGCTAAGGGTCTTCAGAAATGGGGACAATACTGATTTTGTTTTAGTTTGAGATCTAGTTTCACTAAGAAATGCAAGTAACATATGAGGTACCCAACCTATTTATACACTTCCAAACGTGGTATATGAGGTTGTATTTACTCGTTTTACATGTGTGAACTCTCACTTCTTCACCGACAAGATTCCTTTCTAACTCGGCTACTAGTTAATCCCCACTCTTTGATCTTGTGCCTTTTTCAAATTTTGAATTTGACTTAACTAGGTGATGACCCCATCAATCTACATGTGTACATTGCAATTTTTTTATTTGTGTTGCTTTCTCCCCATACCTTAAGTTGTGTTGATAGCTTTCATTTCTAGGCTAGTTTGTATTCTCTGTGATTATAGAAAATTCCCCTCTTTCATGTACTTCATTTCCCCATAGATTTCTAGTAAAAAATTCACATCTCCACTTCCTCCCTATCGTGTGCTCCAATTTTCCTTATGCATTTTTTCATCATCCCTTTCCTTATTTTTTAAGACCAAGTTTTCAAATTTTAACCCATGAGTACATGATTGATTTTCTAACACATTGTCCACCATTTTTCTCTAGCTCACACTTCTTTCCCTTCTTCACCAAATTTTTTCAAGTTCTAAAACTACCATGTTCTAGAGCACCCCACACTAAAGTGATACTTCAATATAAAACATATAGAATCCATGTAGAATGGATCCTTGGCACATGGTTACCATCAATTTTTACACATATGAAATTTTTAGAACATCCATTACACTTGCATTTCTTTCTCATCAAATGTAAAATTCAAACATGTCAAGGTAATCGAGTGTTTTGGACTGTGTCATACCTTTAGACCTTTGAATATTTGTTTCCACAACATCTCGAATGTGGTAATGTCAATCAAATACACGTGGAACAAAATGGTGAAATTTCAAATTCTCATGTGCATGCAAATGTATTTCCCTCATAATTAATCATGCATGATCCTCTACGTGAACATTCATTTGTGAAAAATATTTTGAAGGGTAGTTTATGTAATAAGGTCAAAAGAGTAAAACTAAATTGTGTCTCCGAATATTAAAAACATTGGAGAAAATATTTGATTGAATATAATGATAAAAAAATGTGCAAAACATGTGTCTTTATTACAACAAGTACATGAAAGAAAATTACTTAATAAGGAAATAACCTTTTATCCTAATTGTATATTCCTTATCCATTTAAAAACATGACCATTATTGGTAGTAGATTTTTAATCTACTCCCATTGAAATAACTTGGCAAGAGTTCTACATTTAGATTTATCAATTTTCATGCCCTATGAGAAATATCTCATGAATCGCATATGGTCCTAACCGGTGTGTCTTTATCTTTCCATGGTGGCTCGTAAACTTTTAATCATAGAGAAGCACATTTTGGCCCTTAGATAATTTTTTTTTTATATTCCTAGCATGCCAAGATTTTTGGCACACTTTATCTACTCCTTGGCTCCATAGTGTGTGTACTCTTTGTTCATCAAGTTGTATGATTTTAGTGAGGTGTTGATACAATATTTGCATATGATAAATGAACAAGTTGAATAACACGAAAAAGATAAAACAACACAAGAGATATTTGTGGGCCAAGATGCCTAAATATTCAAAATATGTAGAATAATACCCTTAAGGTAGGGCAACACCATACAATGCTCCTTACAGAAGGAGTAACTCCACAATCTCCCAAGATGTTAATCCACTTTGAGGGGGACACCTCAATATAAATCTACCAAGTAGAAGACTCAATTCATAATCCATGACATACCTCATATCCTTTATATAGACATGCATTACTCTTAATGGATGTGTAACACCTAATCCCAATGTAGGTCAACTCATTACCCAATATAAATAATTCCTATGTGACCCCATATATTATAAACATATAACTAACTAAGGGGGTGTGTGCCACATGTTGGAATCTCCATCAACCTATATACATTATAATATCATATCCCAAGATACATAGCATTACCTCCCTCCTTGACATTTTTTTCCTGAAACATACCATATAGTGAGTGTTTTTTAAATCATTGCACACGTGTCACCATGATTGATCATCCAACCACCCATATGAAATCTTAGTGGGTGATACTTCGCTAAACCTGATTCCATATTCAATTCCACTCCTCTAATCCCATCCATGTCCATATTTATTCTTCCTCAACATCCATGTATATAGAATAATTATTCTTGTGATTCTATGTCATATAATTTTTACTCCATTGATGCCATGTATATCCATAATGATTGCTCCTTCAATTACCTATATATCCATATAGATTTATGCCCTTATGTGTCCTAACATGTCTCCATGATTGTTTCCTCTCATGATGATGTGGGTGTCTATATGGTGCAACCTTAGTATCCTCAACCTTATCAACCTTTTCCTCAACTTTATTTTCCTCTTCCACCTTGTTGTTTGTTATTTTTTTTTTATCTTGAGTAGATGAATTATTTTCTTCTTTTCATCATGTTCTACTTTTGAATCATCCTTATTCACTTCTTCACCATCTTCAAATTCATACTCATGCTCCATCTTGACATCATTTTTTTCTTTGCTAAATGTGATATCCTGCAATGTAATTTTCTTTCTCTTGTACCATAATTTCATGAATTTCTTTTGCACATTAATATTAATTATTCCCAATGTCTCTAACCAAGGATATCCAAGAACAATATCCATACCATCCATATATAAACATAAAAATATGAATGAAAAACATATTTATACATAGAAAGCTTTAAATCTTCAAAAACTTGAATCTTCTTACAATCCACTTGAGATTCCTTTTTGAACATGTAGATGTTGAGCTACATCCATATTGATGAAGTTATATTTTTTGCTAGGGTTTATGGAAATAATTACCTTTTTCTTTTGAATGCACCCTTCAAACTGAAATATTGAAGCTTACTTCCTTGAGATGCAATCTGATTTGAACTTGTATCTTGATATGTCTTATGTCCTTCTAAATCTGTAAAAATTCTTCATGATCAAATTTTTATTCTTAAAATTCTTCATCTTCTTCATCAGAATATTCTTTTTCATACTCATCTACAACATCCTCTTCTTCATCATATTTTTGGCCCATCAATATAAGAAAACTTATTTCATTTCCTCCCAAGACCAATCTAACATCCCTCTTTTCACTTGATGATACTGGCCCAAGGTGTGTTAGACCACCAATCCAAAATGGAAAAGAAATATTTGGAAATCTATCTGAAAAATATTTCTTTAAATTCTATCCACCATTTTTAGCATCAATTACACCTTCACCAAAAGAAATTGTAATGCCATGATTGATAAAAATTAGGATTTTAAGAATAGACCCTTTTTTAATCAAAACTTGTCCTAACCTTTTTTACTAGAGTTCCTCCAAAACTCAAAAATACAAAACACACATACCAATAATATCTTTGAGAGATTTCTGAAAATGTAATTTTTTTGGGAAAAAATATTAATATTTCAGCCTAAGTAGTAGATTATTGTAAAAATCATAATGTTGCAATAGCTTTCACAAAACAAATCCCAACTTTCTTAAATTTTTAGGGTTTCACAAAGAAACATATTCACCTTAACCCAAAAAAACAATAAATAATTTGGAAAAATAAGGAAGATATAGATGAAACGTGAAAATTAGGGTTTTAAAACTAAACTGACACGTATTTTGCAAAATAGCTCCAAAAATATGAGAGTTTGAGGGAATATTCTTTGCATGGTTTCTTCACTTCACATTAAATATCTATGAAAAATTAAAATTTGATCTCAACATATAAGTGAATCACCAAAATTACGTTTTTATCCCACAAATTTCCCGGATCGATGCTCGATACCAGCACATAATAAGATATTTGCATATAATAAATGAAAATCTGAATAACATGCAAAATATAACACAACACAATAGATATTGGTGGTACAAGATGCCCAAATATTCAACATATGTAGAATAATACCCTTAAGATAGGGCAATACCATACAATGCTACTTAAAGAAGGAATAGCTCCACAATCTCCCAAGATGGGAATCCACTTTCGTGGGGACACCTCTAATATACCTCTATCAAGTAGAAGACTCAACTCATACATCCATGATATAACTCATAATGATACGTATATCTTTTATATAGACATACATTATTTTTTATGGATAGGTAACACCTAATCCCAATGTAGGCTGACTCATTACCCAATATAACTAATTCCTATGTGACCCCATATATTATAAACATATAACTAACTGAGGGGATGTGTGCCACATGTCGGCATCTCTATCAACCCATATACATTACAATATCATATCCCAAGGTACATAGGAGGTGTTATTCTATATATGATTCATCATCTATATTTCTTATGTGTGTAATTATCTGAGAGGGGACCATGAACTCAATTGGAAAAACTGATTATGCACTAAAGACTAGTTGAAAGGTAGTTTTGTTTAACATCTTGTATGAGGTTTTATATGCCTGTAGAAGGCGATGATACTTTTTTGACTCCAATATATCCTTCCAATATAGCAGATATTGATCATGGGGTTTCTCATAATTTTTGAAGGCCTCCACTATTTAATTGGCATGTGGATTACACAACATAGTTTTATGATGTGCAATCATAAATGAAAATATAATGCACAATTTGCATTTAGGAAGTGAGTTCCCCTATCATTGGTGAGTCTTAGTGGAAATTTATACCTATTTATTATATTTTCCCATATGAATCTTATAGCAATTATTTTAGTATAATATTTGGTGGGTGTAGCTTTAGCCCGTCGAGTGAGGTAATCGATTGCGGTGATGATATATCACGCACTTGTTCTTTGGAAGGAGGGATTAATGGGTCGACATAGTTGATTTCCCATTTTTCAAATGGAACTTGGGAAATGACATGGTGTAAGGGCGTTTCATCCCTCTTATTTTGTTTTTCGATGTGGTGAAAATGGTCATATGACCTTTTATTCCTTTGCTTCATGAAATAAATTTTTTTCACCAAAGACTTGTTGTTAATATCTTCCTTGTAGTCACATCTTTGAAATAATGTCCAGCTACAATTCCTTCATGTGCCTCTCATTTAATCACTTGTTTTTCACGCTCCATTACACATATCTACAACACCTCATTTCTACCCATTTTAAACAATTCTCCACTTATTATTTGATATGGTGCCGCTTTTACTACCAATGGACTCTTTTGTTACACCATATAATTATTCAATCCAATCCCTTATTGGAGAAAGAGTGTAATATCATTGAGCTCATCTAACTCACTTTTGGTTTTTATTAATTACAAATCATACATTCCATCTTCAATAATATTGACTTCCTCTCCCGTAGTGATACACAAGAGGTGATCTAGACCTTATTATTTTTCCCTAGCTTCACCATGATTGATAACTGGAACTCTTAAAATAATATTACCCACCTTCATATCCATTCATGCAATACTTACTTGTTTATGAAACTCTTAAATTTCATGTTGTCATTGTAAAATAAAAAAATGGTTTCTAATCAATATTGCTAATTTTTTTGAGTGCGTACATCATGAAGACCCCCTCTCTTAGTAGTTATATAATTTTGTTCCATACTTGTTAGCTTCTTTCTTGCAAAGAAAATTGGATGGTCCATGTTGTCCTTTCTTGATTGTGTGAGAATCACTCCAACTATTTTTTTGAGTGTGTCTACATGCACATGAAAAGGGTTGGTCCAAACTAAAAACTAAAAGATTAGTGTGCTTGAAAATTTCTACTTTAGTTCATCTAACACCTTATTTTATTTTTCACCCCACTCGAGCTCACCTTTTTAGTAATTTATCAAGTGGCACAAACATATTTGCATACCCCTTGATAAATTTCAAGTAGCATATTGTTAAAGAAAAGTGCTCACATATCTTTTTTCTAGGGTAACTTTAACTACATGATCACCATGATCTTTTTGAGTATACAAACAATATATATTTACATATGATATGTCCCAATAGATTTTTCAAAGGGTTATAAAAATGCATTTATTCAAATTTAATGATATTTTTAGCTATGTGCAATGCTCAAACATGAGGCACAAAAATATACAATGATATTTGACTTGTTCATATATTTTCCAATCATCTAAGTAGACTTGTAAGAATTTGAGGATGAAGTTCTCAAATGTGGCCACTACAATGCACGAGAAAATGGTTAACACATTTTTTAAGTGCAAAGGGCATCATCATGTATGAAAATTATCCTCATTCTATTGCAAAGGTGGTTTTCACATAGTCTTCCTTTGATATTTGTATCTAGTGTTAATTTGAAAATCCATTAGTAAAGGTGTATATTTCCCTCCCTGTTACACATTCCAAAATTTCTTCTCGTAAAATGTGTAAGGAAAAGATCTATCACACACATTGCATTTAGCAAGTGATAGTCTACGCATATCATGATGCACCCATATTTTTATGTTTATCACCATTGGACTCACCCACTTAGACTCTTTCATTGGTACAATAAGTCATGTGGCTAACATCTTCTTTTAACTTGGTGAACAAGATGGGGTTCATCTTGTAGGGTCTTTTGCATATGTATTTTAAACCCTTAATTATCTTGACATGCATCTTCCCCAAATAAAGGATGAATTTCTTACATCTCTTAATAACTACACAGAACAAATCTTCACAATCACATGGAACTTAAATTATTTTAACAACCTTGAATTCAGACCAATAGTCTCTAATTATCACTATATTTGGTGCCTCATCTAGGCCTACGTTTAACTTGATGGATTTTAGTGGCTCGTGATGAGGTTTTGTTCCCAAAACTTTCTTATTTATTACCTCCTTTAACCTATAATAGGCCTTGATATTTAAGTATTTGACAATTGTTTCCTCATCTATTTTTCAAACCATATTTGCTTTTACTTTATTTCTCCAATTATGCACTACACACACAACTTCATCTTCTTCGCTCGAGTTAGTTTTGTACTATATTCCTTGAAGTTTTTGTAGCACCATACCTTTCTCCCCATGCAATTTTAACATGCACTCTTCAATCACAACATCATATCCAAAAATGGTGTGCTTTATATACTAGAGTGAATAATAAAATTTGGATGTGGCTATGGTGAAGAAGATTTGTGTACAAAATTAACTTTCAACACTTCCCAATGTGAAGTTTCACTACACATTTGGTTTTCTACATAACAAGTGTGTACCCAAACATACAAGGTATGATAGAATACATGATTCCACATGGCTAGTTTGATTGAATGAGTGTATCCTTTATAAACATCCTCTCACTTCCTTAGATTCTCTTCTAGTTTTGTGACTCCACTATAAATGGGTAAAATATAAGCATTTTTATCAAACCTAGCATGCATGGCCTCACAAACTTGATCCCAATTTTTTAGAAGAGGTAAATGACTTTCCCACCATCGTTTTATTGTTCCTCTAACTATGTATACCACGAATTTGATGTTCACATTTGTCGTATGACGTGTAATTTTCCATCTCTCATAGGAATTTTTGGATATCCCCTCCACCCTAGTATTTTGGCATATGCATAGTATTTTCCTTGCCTAGTCTTATAAAATTCTTCCCCTTAGGTTTTTGTGTCATGTCGATTAGCTATATTTTGTGTTATCTAACCATTCTACAATATCTTCTAATCAACTTATAGGAAACCATGCATCAAATTTTCACATGTCACATTTTGGTATATCGATACCGATTATGTGTCATTCAATTAAAATTACCTTTCTTGATTTGGGTTAAATTACCCCAAACATTTATATTTATATTGTATATATGTTCCAAATATTTGGGTTCTTACACATTTTTAAAATAGGGGACCCTTGGTTGGAATCCATCCATAGGTATGATCATGTGTTGGGTGTCATTATCGAAGATAATATAGAGATTTTTAAAACAAAAATTTTCATTGTTAGTGTAGCACCAAGGTCTAACAAGTAGCGATGGGAAAATATCCACTTTATCCAACCCAATCACCTTGAAGTTGTATTGGAAGATGACTCCCATAATATTGATGATGGAATTCTTCAACACACCTAGTGGCATGACATATGTCGTTAACCATAAATAGGACATGTCGGGAGTGATGAAGCATTAGGTGCCCCTTTGATTCCATGCATCAACTATTAATATGTTAACTTATGCAATAGTATCTACCAATATGTAATTTATGTTCCATCCATTTATACATGCATCAACAAGGGTCTCCTAATCTTATTCTTTGGCATTAGTCTCCTTGATATTCCTCTTTTGTGCATGGCAATTTTTTTAAACCGCCAAATTCCTAATCTGATGTGATATAACTTGATCAAATAGTAGGATAATGTATTTGGTGTGTAAGATCTTACATATTCTCTTATTTCATCCCTCTACTTCTTAAAATTCTAAAAAAATCATAATTCATTCATGGCTCACATATCGTCCCTAAAGAATTCAATTTCACCTTAGAGCTCTTGGAGTTGATCCTTAATCTCTTGAAGAACTTATTTATGTTTCCTTCCATTAGATTTTCGTTTTATTGTATGGTTTTATTCACGCCTAACTATCTAAGGAGACTTGAAAGCTTTCACACATGCTACAATTCCTCTAGTAGTGATATGTATATTGTGTGATATATTGGATTTTGGCATGCTAATATTTACTTTCCAATCCTATGGTAAGTTACATGAAATCCTTATCGTTACCATTCCTATCTCACTTTATTCTTTTGTGTAACCATATTGGTCATGGAAATAATATACCTTCAATAATACATACATTATAGAAATGACAGAAAACTATTTGGTAATGATCAAGTGAGCCACAATTGTAACAAGTTCTTGGTGGGAATCTTTGGCTTGTATGTCCACCTCTTTCTACATTATTCCAAGGCATTAGACCTCATGCATCTGGTCTATTACATAACAATATTTTTTATTATGCGTGTGCGCATCACAAATCTCGCAATGTAGGGAAATTTTTGTTTTGACTACGTCTTAAGAAAGGTTAAGTTCCTCACATAATTACCTCATTTACATATTTCACATGCCTTAAGCATGGCTTTCACATTACAACGAGGGAAGGTTGTCTTTGTGTGGCCTTCTACTTCATTTTCTATGCACAAGATTATGTTGCACATCTCCTTGAAATTTTTTGCAGTCAATATATCAAATTAATTTATCATAGATGTTGTTTTATCATCCATGAATGTGCTAACCCCATTTACAATACTTCTAACTACTTCTGTGCACATTATTTTGTTGAGTGCTTCTCTTAGCTCTGTAAAGGTTTTTTGGGATAGTGCATGCCTTAAAGGCATGATAAATCCTCCAACAAACCATTATGTTTTTTTTGTGCAATGGATCTCATACGATAACTTAGAGATTAATGTTTTGAACTTTGCATCATATCCACGCACACTTACTTGGTAAACTCTTTCAGTGATTTCATTGAGTGTAGAGATACTTAGTTTCTCAAATTATGGAGTATCAAAATCCTTTAGGAAGGCCTCCTTTAGTTTTTTATATTTTGCAATGGCCTATTGAGGATCAAGCTTCATATACCACATATGGTATCAATCCAAAGAAGGTAGTATCAAATTTCATTACCTTGCGCTCAATAGAAATGACCACCTTAGTGTGTCAAATAATATCATATTTGCACACATGTTCAACGAAATTTTAGACTTTTTATTACTCCAATAGATGTAAATACGTCTCATATAATATATTGGGTGAATAATTTGTTGTGTGACAATTGCAACTCTTTCTTGTTTTGATTTGGTTGTCATTGGTGATCCATATATTCTACTACCTCCATCACCGATAATAGGTGCAGTATTGGTTCTTATCGTGCATGCAATTTTTCCACTCAGTGAAGTTATTACTACTTGTTGAATGTATGTGACATTCCAATTTCCTCCTCCCTACATTCTTCCAGCCACTTGATTTGTCTGTACATTGGTCATCATTCTAAATCAACATACTTTTGTTATATTTATATTCTATTCAAATGATATTATTTTCCATATTTATGAAATTTGTTATAACACAAATGGGAAACTTCCATCCATCAAGTCCTTTCCCTTCTCCTTACTTGACTTCACTTTAATTTCAATTTTTATAATTACTTTATTTTCAATATGACAAGATCTAAGTGCATGAACATGTGTGATAGGATGGAAAGGATGTCATCTATGTTTGTGACTCATTATCCTTTAGAGATATTTTTTATGGCATACATATCATTCCTCATTTAGTATTCTTCATCACTTTTCTCTCCTTCCTACAATAATCATTCCTCCTAGTTTTCCCTAGAAGTTATTGAGCTTCATTCACCCTCACAAAGTACCCCCTTCTTATTATAACCTTGCACCTGAGCTTCTTCATAGTGCATCCTTCTCAACATCCAATCATTTGATGGATCCATATCATATCTAATTTTTCTCCTTCCCCAACTTGTTGCACCACTCATACATGTAGGAGATTTATCCAACCATTTGGAAGGTTTCAATTCCCAAGTTGACCATTAGCTTCTTTATCTCTAGGGGACACTAATTGGGATAGGACCCACACATCTCACTAAAAAAGTTAAATTATGCTTCATCAATGGGTGTGGAAAACATACATATTATGTATTCTATAGTGTAGTTGTGAAGTGCTCCTCTCCACCATAAATAAATTGTACACATCCAAGTTGTATCATGCTCCTTGAGTCTCCTAGTGTGTTTAGGATTCCAATTATAATTCTTCCCCATATTCAATATTTTTTTCATGCAATACATAACTAATCGAGTATATAGATTTGTTGGTATTTTGTTAATGAACATCTCATAAAGATATTTTATAGGTTCCTTTCTACCTAAAGAATTGGATAACATTCTCTCCAAATAGGATGTTTTTATGTGAAACTTTCTAATTTTTCTTGCCAATGCTCATTGTTCTCTTGAGTAAGTTGAAAAATATTGTGCCCCCTTCACCAACTTAGCACAATGTTGATGGTTTTGAAAATGGAATCAAAATATTTTGAGTTTATTTTACCACTTTTCAACATCCCCATGTGCACGATCCTACTCTATCCAGTTACATAGTGAGTAAGCACACCATCCCGTTTCAACCTATTACACTAAGGTGAATCCTTAGCACACTCACCCGAGGTCCAAGAGTATACTGGTCCCCATCACACTTGGCCTTGTCATGAAGTATTTTATAGTTTGGATTTGTTTACTTAAGAGATATATTTTCATAGAAACTAGTATTAGATAAATAAAATAGGTAATCAAACTTTAGCAATCAATTACTCATGCACAAAAATGACACAATGACTCCAAAATATTTGTTCTTTATTCATCAAATATTTCTTTCAAGATCTAACATACATCACTCATGCATACAAAGTATCCCATTTAATATCCATGTTTAGATCTCTCTATCCTCTCATTCTCTCTCAGTATCTCAATCTCCCAACCTCTCTTTGTCTCTTTTTTATCTTTTACATTCATCCCTTAAGAGGGTATTTATACTAACATGTTTTTTCCCTTCGTTACCTTTAACAAGAGTTCTACTAGCCCTTGATTACAGTTTACAATAGTTTAACTTATACAAAATGGGTGGTGTGCATGTCATATCTCATTCGTATGTCATGCATGGAATTCTCACCACTTTCCATGAAATCTTTATCACTTTAGGGACTTTGAGTTGTTAGTTAATTACCCTTTCATTTTTTGTGTCCCCACTAGTCACATCTTGACATGCATTGACTTCAAACAATAGTTAATTTATTGATTAGAGTTACTTATTAGTCCCATTTACACGTTGATATTTCAATTGTATGTAGCTTCCATGTGTGATCCAATAGTTGCATGTGTATTCTCTTTTGATAAATCCCCACATCAAAACTTGGTCCTACCTTTCTATCTTTGAGCACACATGTTTATTTCCTTGGTTCAATATATGGGCTCAAAGCTCTACCAAAACTTCCTAAAGAGGTGTGTGTAATTCAAAATTGGTGTCTTCATAGGAATTAGCCAAAAATAATATATTAAGTTTGAAAAATTGGAGCTCAACATTTTCAAATTATAAATTTCCAAATTTAAGTATCTACATTTCCTACTTTAAGAATTACATGTTTATAGGAAAAGATACTTGAGTGTGCACACATAACTTTTCTTCGTTCAAAATCAACGATTATGATTTGTTGTTGGCATTCTCTAGGATATAAGCTATACATAGATTAGTCAATTTATATAAAATAAATTGAACTATAACTCAACATGGAAAATTTATTTTTTTATTTGTAACATAGTAAAGGAAAAATGAAAAAGCATGGAAGGAATACACTTATTTACTTTCCTACGGGATAATCTCATGTATTTAATGTGCTTGGAGATTTATATTATACTGATTCATTGAAGGATTAGGGCTTATCAAATTCCCATTTTCTGAATGATATGTTAGAGGTAGAGAGGAATCGAGTTTCATTTGACCCAATGAAGGAAGGAGAGGTTTCATAAGACTTTTTTCCTAATAACCCCAAAAGAAGGAAGACTGCTGCAGATTTTTGTAGTCACATAGATATATTCCAACATAAGTGATATGAAGGATGCCATAAGGTTTTCTTATCACTTTGATATCTTCAAATCCCAAAAACCACACCACTATTGATGGATATGGGCAAAACTATAAAATAGCATGAATGATCTCATGTTCCTACTATGTGATGTAACTTTGAGTCTAATAGATGTTATATTGAGTACACAAATGGATAAGAAGGTTCATGGCCCATACTCTATATTAAAACATTTCATGATTCATGCAATGTAAAAAAAAGGAATGAAGTACTCAAATCCCCTACATTTTATACCAAAATTTTGTAAACCTACTCTAAATATTAACATGTCCCTAATCATGTTTCATAAAACTGTAATTGTTTATGAAAATATGATAATTGTATATTTTTCTAGAGATTTTCCCCATGGTGGAAATTCCATATTGGACCATAACGTTTGGTGTTTTCATCAATTGTAGACATTTATGTACTGCGTAATATTTATTCATGTTCTATGTCTTATTTTATTTTTGAGTATTTACAACATGTTTCATTTTGTATATGAAGTCTAAATTTTATTTGTGTTTGATGTACATAGATATCCATGTGATAACCCCCACTTAATGCCCCCTCTTTTGAGGTGAGTGAGATGTGTAAATAATAGAACTCTCAGCTCAAAATTAAATATGTGTATATGTTCTAGATGTATTTGATTTTAGTTAGATCCTATGAAGTGTTGTCTTAGGTGGCCACCATTTATATCTTTCTCATGCAATGGTGTGCATGGTGGAAACCATGGTACGTAAAGATAACAATAATCAAGAAAGAAATAATCACAAAACAATCATGTATAGTGATAAAAAAGTGCAAGGGTAAACAACCATATGAGTAGTCTAGCGTATAAGTACACAAGAAATGTCACATATGTTAGTTATAGATCCACAATCAAGGGATGCAAAAGTGTCACAAGGCACACATAGTAAATTCCGTAGGCTACATACCTAGAAGAAAACATACAAGTAATCTAGCATATAAGTACACAAGTAATCGCATATGTGGTAGTCACATCATAGGTAACAAGCCACAAACAAAAGACACCAAAGTGTTGTAAGGAATTCATAGCAAATGCGATAGGCCATATCCATATAAGCAAGCATACAATTTTGGGAACATCCTGGGTTAGTGTTCAAATTTATGGGAAGCAATATTATGTGGGTTAGTATTATATTAAGTGAGTATTATAATTCGTTTTCAATGATATTTGTATGTGTGAGTATTATTTTCGTGAGAATAGAATTAGGTGAGATATATTATAGAGGAGAGTATACATTTTGTTAGTGTGAGAGGATTGTGGAGTTTTTATGGGAGATAGAGATCCCTTTATACATGTTTTGTGAAGTATAATTATGATATTTTATGCCTTATACACAACCAAATTCATCATTTGGTATCAAAGAAGGTTTATAGACCGCTTTTTCCACCTTCTATTTGATTGTTTCTTGTCAAAACAATTCAAATAATGGGTAAGTAGTATAGACTACATGTAAATAATGCCATTTCATCTATCCACCCTTATTTTATTTTTCATCGGTCTAGTAATGTAGACCATATGTGAACGATGACATTCATCATTCAATTGCATCTCAATCTCTTTCGAGCATATCTGCTCTATCTGATTTTCATTCCACTTTGTTCATAGTATTCATCTATAGGTTAATTTTTTTACCTTAGTTTTTTTTTATGTGTTAACTATTTAAGTGTGTTTATGTGTGCACATATTTGAGTAACCTTTCTCCAACTACATTTTGGAGCAAATCTAACCTCACCATTGAATCTATAACAATCAATAATTATAGGATTGATTATAATTCCCAATATTCATGTACAACTATCTATGGGCTTTTTCTTGGGGTATTTACGGGTTTTATACAATGGTGGACAACATATTTACATTGTTTGATCAAAACACATATGCATTCAAGTCTATTTAAGTTTTTAAGGTTTCATAGAAGTTTATAGGATTTGTATGATAGTTTTTTTTTCATTTTATAGTTTTTATATCTATGCGCTTACATTGGCTAAAGAGATCCTAACAAGTTATTTTTATCTTTGGTGAGATCCCCGAGCTCTTGAATACCACCAAGTTATATTGATAATTAAGGTCCTAACTTAGATTGGTGAGTTTTTTTAGGTTTAGATATACATAAGCTGATCCCCAATATATCTACCTTTTCAAAATCATTAAGCTATCCTTATTTGTAACCTCCAACTTTTTATACCTTTTGGAAAATTGGTTTGGTTAGTTAGTGATTGTGATTAGAAATTGACTCTAGAAGATCTCGATTTGATGGATTAGCTCCACATGATCTCCCAACAACCCATACTTAGTCGGATCTCCTCTCACTCAATCCCTGAATTAATTTTTTTGTCTCATATCATCTTCTCTATGTTGAATCCCTGAAGTATCCATATAAACTTGGATGCAAATAAAATGTAGGAGACCCTAGCAAAGCTCCTTAAACACTTCTCAGTTGCTTTGGTTTTTTTGGAGAGTTATCGTTAAAAAAATGGTGGATTCAACCCTATTGTGGCGCCATGTGATTTATGAGCCCTTCAAGATCTAAGTTCCTCACCTGTAATATCTCTCACAAGATTGTGGGTTGTCTATATTATGTCATTGGCTCATGACCTCAGTCTTGTAAAAATTTGATCTCCTCAAACTCCCTTCATTCGTGACCTAGCAATCTAACATAGCATAAGATCGTAACTCATCCCTTTCAACATTCAAGTTAGCTTTCATTTGAATGCAAATGCTAGTATTCAAAATTATTAAATATTTGTAGGAAGATATTTTCTTACATGGAAATTTTTGTAAAGGGAATACTTTTGAAAAAACACAAAAGAGAAATTGATTTATTTTCAAAAAAATAAATCAATAGGGAGAGAAATTTATTTCAAAAATTATAAATTAGATGCATTTTCGATGGAAACCAATGTATTTCAAGTAATGAGAAGGGAATAATGTGAACCTTAATGTCAAACTAGTCATGTAAGTTGCAACCTAGGGGGAAAAGGTAACCTATGAAAGAGGACAATCATTTATGGCATACTCTATAAGTTTGTTTTTTCTCACATGTTTGCATTATGGGGGTGAATGTTAGGAACATCGAGGTTAGTGCTCACATTTGTAGTGATAAATATTTTGTGGGTTAGTATTATACTAAGTGATTATTATAATGTATGAGAGATAATATTTATGTATGTGAGTATTATTGTAGTGTGAGAGTATAATTACATGAGATATATTATAAGGAGAGAATAAATTTGTCGAACAACCCACCTAGATGCATCGTTAGAGGTTTTAGAGTTGTTGTAAAAGTTAGAGATATATTCTTATATATGTAACATGTTTTATGGAATATGATAATGATTTTTGACCCCAATTTTGAGCCTTTTTGTTGTACCAAATTCATCAAAAAGTAATCAAACAAGTGAATACAATAGCAAACAATATCGTCGAGGAACATATATCAAGATAAGCTAACACTCAAGAAACATGTGTTATCCTTATTAATTTGAAACATATCATATGCACAATATAAAAAATTGAGCGTAATGAGGAAGTGAAAGTAAATGTATTGAAACAAAAGTACTGTAGCGTTGGAGATTCCCCCAAAATAGCAAGGCAAGAGGGATGGACTTAGGTCATCACTTATCATCGTGTATAATCATATGTGTATCTTGAATCAAACTCAAAATACCTTGTGAACACACGTGTGGAAATATGTTATGAAAAATATGTTTTCTATCAAAATATATGGAAAAATATGCAATTTCAATGCTAGTAAATCAAGTTGTATGTAATTCCTAATTTTATATTTTGAAAATATTTAAACATTTTTGTATTTTGGCATATTTATATAAAAATAAAGGAAAAATCAAGATGTACCCTTAAGAGAGTGAAGAGGGTGAGGGAAAACCCTATAGATATAATAATATTAGGTCGTAAATGTGTATCATGTGCACTAAGAACAAGATATTATGATGTGAAGTTGGGATCTATGAATAGTAAATGTATATCATAATATAAGAACAATATGGAAATAAAGGTCTTAACTACATAGAATAATCAAAAGTGTATTATCAAGAGGAGAACATAACCATTAATAATTATAATGGAAAACGTAAGAGAAATATTTTCATTGGTAATTATATCAAGGGAAATAATTGCAACAAGTGCAAGAGTAATACATAGTACTATATGGAAACAAGTTTTAAGAGATGTGATAAAGACTTAGTGTCATGAGGTCTTGTATTAACCACAGAAAGAGGGAGAGACACAAGGATAACCAGTAATAAAAGGTTTGATATGTAAGCATTGGAAGCATTAGAACATATGTAAGCTGGTGCATTGTATTTTATGTAGGCATAGTAAAATTTGTAGGATTAAATAAAGTAGCTAGTTGCATGGGGTATAGGTTTTATCCCAAATATATATGAACCATAGATGTATCAATAGGAGGTATAGATATATGAGGAGGGTTTATAGAGATAGCTGAGTGTATAACATCATAAAATAGGGTCTAACATTACATGTAGGATCTAGAGAGACATCTTCAATAGTAGCAAGAAAATCATTTTGAATAGGAATATGAGAAGAAAAGGAATCATTTTAAACATTGATAACATGTTTTATCACAATAGGAGAAATATATTTGGTCTAATTTGTGTACATATTATCGTGTGTAAGAAACATATCACAAGTAAATACATTTGGTTATGACATTATCCATAGCAAAAAGATATCATTTGTATTATTAGTTATTGCATTGATTGTATCATTTACCATTGCAAGAGAAGATAGAGAATCATTTTCAACATGTGTTTCTTGATCATATATAATACAAAAATAAGTAGTATTATGTTCAATATCATAGTGTTACTAGGATCATCATTAAAATTGTAACCATCATTAGAATGTTTATCATGTGTATACTCAATTTCAGTCCGGTTGTTAGATCATAAGTATGGGATTCCTTGAGGAAAGAGGATCCAACTATCTTATAAATAATTGAAAGGCAATAATTATGGATAAGAGATTTTGTACATTGGAGGTCCATATTAGTAGGGGCCTCTATTACTTATAACATCCTATTAAATCCATCTTTGGGTGTAGAGTGGTTTTGAGAACAATACTTTATGAATTAATAACATGGGTTGTGATAAAAAATCACAGGGCTAGAAAAATGATCATACACCAAAGAAAGAAAGATAAGCCCTAGGGTTACCCAAGATTTGAGAAATGATTGGGCTCACCATATGTTTACACCCTAAATAACTAAGTAATGTTTTTGGTATTAGATTAATATTTTTAAATGTCTAATGGTAGTACATGTTTTATATTTTGATTGATTAATAAACATTAATGTGAAAAACATTATATAGTTCCCAAACCGAATTATAAGATATATTGATTGTTTAAAACATGAGGGAAGAGAACTTACTTGAGTATAGTGGCAAGAGGTGTGCTTTAGGAGTGCATAGTGACTAAGGTTAGAAAAACTTGTAAGTGCTTCATCTTTAGAATTGTTACCACAAATCAATCCAAGTATGGAACCATACGAGACTATCCTATAACAAGGTATGGTTTTATTGTAAGTTGTATGTATGAATATATTTTATAACTTGTACTTTTGATGGTTTTCAGTGACTTGAAATGTACCTCATTGTATGATGAAAGGTTTGTGAGATTTTACACCTTTTATAGTGAACTAAAATAGATGAAAACCCTAGATCCATACATTAACACTTCATGAACATGATTAAATAACAAAAAGAGATAGATCTATGTGTGTTGCAGTGATGTAGGATCATTTAGGATATGAACAAACTTATGTCAACCAAAAATATGTGCACATTAGAGTCAAATAGTGTTTTCACTATATAGAGAATTTTGTTATGTTTATGGAGTCACACAATGAAAAAATAAATTTTGTAGGATCATGGAATCTAGTGCTAAATTTTGTGGAGTATTGAATTTATTTAAGTAATGTTTTTAAATGCATATTTATTATATGCACTATTTGGTTTATTGCACTGATCATCCAATTTGTATGATTGTACATGTAATCATGTTCATGTTATGAACTTAGATGGATTGAAGACATAAGTAATGAGGAAAATTTGATTTGGTTATGTTTAGGTATATTGTTGGGTCATTTGATCTATACATTTAAATTTTTGTAGAGTTGGGAGTCTTAGGAGGTAGCATGAATGACTATATAAGTATATCATGTTTCCTTATATTAGTAGTTTAAGTTCTAAGAAATGACTAAGGGGTATGATTAAGGGAAAAACAGAGATGACAACTTAAGGTTCAATGTGAATAGAAAGAACGGAGTTATGACATGAGAGGTGATAATTAAAGGATGATGTTTGATTCATGTAATCTAACATGAAAAGGGGTATGAAGTTGTGTAACGGGATGAATGATTGGTGATTATTCTAATGCTTTTGTTTCTCTAAATAAGATATCTCAAATCTTTGTTTTTATGTAAATCTATGTTCATCACTTTGTCAATGCATAAATATTTAGGTTGAGTTTTGTTTTCACTCGCATTTTGAGGGTTGCGATGTGTGTGGTCATATTTTTTTAGACTCCCATAAATTATATACATCATTTGATATCAAAGTGGGATATTTTTCCTTAAGAGGCACGTGACAAATCTTTTAATTTTCCACATTTACAAGTTTGGGTAGAAAATCATTGCATACATCTTCCAATATGTTAATGTTGGGTAGAAAGTGTGAGAAAAAGTAATATAATAAGGTTTTCCATCTTTCCACAATGTAAATTATGGGCGAAGGTATTTGAAAGAATAGTATAAAAAAATAATTGTTTAATAGAATATTACTGACATTTTGTTCATGAATTCAATTAAAGTAAAAGAAAATGCATTAAAATAGCATATTAAAGGAATGTATGAAATTTAAACTAGGGCACAAGAATTGAGTATTTGGATGAGATGATGTGCATTATGCATGCTCGCTTAGAAGCCATATAATTTACATGAAACCAAGGTTTTATTATAGATGAAACATCAATGATGAATGAGGGCCCACATATTAGAGAGAATAGGTTACTAATGTGAAATCAAAGGTGAATGCAAAAAGAAAGGCAAGTAAGATGGTCCTAAGAATAGAGTACTTCATGTAATCGGTAGGATGGGGAATAACCCCGGATTGAATATCCCTAGTTATTTTGGTAGTTTGGAACTAGAAGAAATTGTGGTTGGATAAAAAATTTAAAAATTACTTTGACTGTGAAGATATGAAGGATCCTAGGAAACTCAATTTTACATGCTCGAAGTTGGAAGGTTGTGCATCACTTATAGGAGAACATATTCGGAAAAATCGAGTGCAATGTGGCAAGTAGAAGTTCAAGACATAGGACAGGATAGTCACAAAGCTCAAAGTGAAGTTTCCCCCATAAATTACCAGCTTAATTTGTTCATAAGGTTGTAAATATTGTGATGAGGGAGCTTAGTGTGAAATAATACACGAGGAATGTTTTGGATTGCATTTATAGCGATACATGTGGAGAATGATGTGGATAAAATACTAATATACATAGCTAGATTATGAATAAAATTTAGAAAGAGATAAGTATGTTACAATTTCATTCAATGGAATAATCCTATAAATTTTCTCTAAAGGAAGAGGAGAAATCAATGCACAAAAAAGAGTGTTAACCACTGAAATGGAAAGACCATGAAAATTCATGGATAAAGTAAAGGCAGAGATAATTTTAAGCAAGATGAGAGCAAGTTGTGTTAAAATGTGAAAAATGAAGGAATATCTTCAGGATTGGGTCATGCATTTGGATGAGTAAGTTGTGGAGGAGGTTGTAGATTCAAAGTGGCACGTACATTACAGGTGTGGAGAGATAGGGTATAGAGCATATGAGTTCCCACACACCCAAAATGGTGGTTAGAGAAGTGTGTACATTCTACAAGGAGTAGCATATGGCTTGATGAGTCACGAAGAATACCCATATGTGGGAAAATCACTAATGTTCAAGTGTGTATTATTGAAACTAGAAAAATAGGATATCGGGCTAACAAAAGAAGAAATATGTTTATATCATCGTGTAAGTCATGAGGAAAATTTTACAAATTAATCATGGAAAGTGGACACACCATTAATTTGGTGGTGAAGAAATGGTGGATAAACGACATTTTTAGAGGATTAAGCATCTGAATCCTTACCATGTATCTTGGTTACATAAATGAAACCAATTGTTTGTGAATGAGTAATGTATCATCAAATTCTAGATCGGGAGATGTGAAGATGATGTGACGGGTGACATCATGTCCATGGATGAAAGATGTATACTATTTTGTGGGCCTTGGAATTTTGATGTCGGGCACAACATGATGGCCATGGAATCACATACATCATAGAGAAGGATGTAAATAAATATCCTATGAATCCATTTTGAGAGAAGGTTGAGGTTGGACCAAAAAAATTATTACTTTCGGGTAAGTAGTTCCTGAGTGAAGTAAATTAGGATAGTGCATGTTTTTTTCCAATGGTGTGGAATGCATAAAGGAAGGTGTGGAAAAAGTAGAAAAATTAAAAGAAACAATATTTCCATAAATGAAAGGAATGTTAGAGGAGTTTGTGGAAATTATATCTAGTTACCTCAAGAGTTACCACCGAGAGACATTAGTCACCTCATGGATTTGATTCTAGGGTAAATTTTTCCAAAAAGAAATACTATAGAATGACACCGCAAGAGAATGTAGAGATACAAAAACAGCTCCTAGAATTTTTAGACAGAGGACTCATCAAAGAGAGTTTGATTACTGTGTGTAGTGATGATAGTTATAGCACCTAAAAAGGGTGGTGAGTGGCATTTGTGTATTGACTCAAGAGACATAAATAAAATCATAGTCAATTATAAGTTTCAATATCCATGCATGGATGACATCATGGATTCTTTGGCTGGAGAAAAGTATTTTAGTAAGATTGATCTCGAAGAGTTGATATCATCAAATTCACATAAGTAAATGAGATGGAAGGAATACATTATTTAAGACTCAAGAAACATTGTATGAGTGGATCATGGTGTCGTTCAGATTGAGAAACACATCAAGTAATTTATTGAGGTTGATGAATCAATTACTAAAATAATTTTTGGTCAATTTTTTTATCGTGTGTTTCGATGATATTTTAATTTTTAGCAAGATGCGGGAGGAGAATTTTCTATAATCGGGAATTTGTTTCGAGACTATGAGAAGATAAATTTTGATGAATCTTGATAAGTTTTGTTTTATGCAAGAAGATTTGGTATATATGGAATTTTTATTTGGTATATTTGTTAATTTTTATTTTCATAGATGAACCCCGAGAAGGTACATGAAATTGTGGATTGGCCAACACCCAAGAGTGATTCTAAGGAACAATTTTTTCATGGCTTGGGTATATTTTATAATAAGTTCATCATGAACTTTAGTTGTGTATATGCACCAATCACAGAGGCCATTAGGGAATATAGGAAGAAATTCATCTGGAGCACAGGAAAAAGAATATTTTTTTATAATTGAAGAGAAGAATAATAGAAAAACAACATTTATCATTGTCATATTTCACAAAGTTATTTCAAGTTGATTGTTATGCTAGTGGCATATTCATTGGTGTAGCATCAACTTGAGAGGATAGACCTATTATGTTATTCAATGAAAATATAATTGATGCAAGGAGGAAATATAGTGATTATGATAATGAATTATATGCAATAATATAGGCATTGAATAAATGAAGACATTATTTATTGCCTATAGATTTTTTTGTTGTGCACATATCACCATGCATTATAGTTCAATAATGCCCAAGGAAATTTGAACCAAAGGCATATGAGGTGGATTGAATATCTATAAATATACAAATTCATGTTGAAGCACAAGAGAGGAAATATAACAAAATGTCTAATATGTTTAGTAGGTGTAATTTTCTATTCACAAATATGCGTATTGAAGTTGTGAGTTTTGAATCCAAAAAATAATTGTATGCATAAGATGAATACTTTGTGGAAGAATGGGAGGCATATTTAATACTGCAAGTATGGATAGGAAACCTTCATTGGACTGTTTTATGCATGAATGTTTTTTTTTTTCAAGGGAAGACAATTTTACATTAAAAAGGGATCAATGCGTGAGACTTTATTAAGAGAGAAACATTTTGGAGTGTTAGATGGAAAAAGTGTCTTGTATAAAACATTAGCATAGTTAGGGGAGAGATAATTTTGTCCATGAATGAGTGCATATGTGCAAAAAAATTGTAATAATTTCATGTTCATCAATTGGCTAAAGCAATATCTCATAACACATGGTTCTATTAACCTTTTCCCATTGTAGAGATGCCTTTGGGAGACATAAGTATGAATTTTGTGTTGGGTTTTCCTAAGACACAAAGGGGTTTTGATTTATTTTTTATAGTGATGGAAAAAAATTTAAAATATGGAAAATTTAATTCCTTTCTAGAAGACTAATGATGTAATGCACATTGAAAATATTTTCTTCAACGAGATTTTAAGAATGAACGAATTATCACTTAGTATAGTGTTTGTTAGATATAAAAAAATTAGTCATTTTTGGTGAACATTATAGAGGAATCTACATACCAAATTGTAATTTAGTTCAGCATACAATCTACAAATTGGTGTAAAGATAGAATTTTAAACATAATCCTTGGATATTTTCTTAAATATTTGGTTAGAGATAAACCAGAACTTGGGATTCAGATTTAGCGCAAATAAAAATTGCTTACAAACATTTAGTAAACAATAGTATATGGGAGACACCATTCCAAATCTTATATGGGAACAACCTGATGGGAATTATAAATTTAATAGACTTAACACACAATGATAACAAGAGTATTGAAGTAGGATAGTTTGTGGAATGCATGAAAAAAGTGCATAGGAAAGTGCACAATCAATTAGAGAAGATGGATCCATAGATAATGCACATATAAGAAGTGAAGAAAAATTGAATAGAAGACAATTTTAGAAAGTTTGTGGAAGGAGAGGTTTCTAAAAGGAACTTACAATAATCTCAAGTAGAAGAGCATAAGGATATGCAAAATTATCATAAAGTTTGCACAAAACACTTGTGAGATTGATTTTCCTAAAGAAATTGACATCTCTAACATATTTAATGTTGTGGATCTGTATCCATTCCACACAATACAAGAAGATGAATATGAGCCTAAATCATAAGAAAAAAATTATATTGGAGGAAACAAATTCCTAAGAAGGAACATGATAAAGCGAAGGAATAGTAGCTACCAAAATCAAGAGGACATGTAATAAAGAGTATATTAGTTATTTAGTCAAGTGGAAATGCAAGAATATTGAAGAGGTGATTTGGCTAAGTGTTGTTGATACCATGTAATGTGATATAATGATTCATTGCATAAGAGCTCAAGTTTTCAAAATTACCCGAGGTATATGACACAAGAGCATTCGAGATCATGAGAAATCATGTGTAAAATAATATTAGTGCACCATGGATTCAATCAGTGTTTACATTCTATATAGCATTTCATTTTTTTGGATTCACATGGTGAAGAAATATTTTTTGGATGATCATGGAGTATATTCTTGCAATATGTAGAGTGCACAATTTCTTCGCATAATATTTAATGAATGTGAAGTTCTTATGCATAATGTTTGGTCTCTTTTGCAATAGTTTAGTGTGCAATATTTTTTATACAATCATGTTTGTGTCATGAAATTACATCAATTGAAGGCATACGTTATAGGAAATGTCAACTAGTTATGTTTGGGTCTATTTTTGGGTCCTTTGATCCACCCATTTAAATTTGGTCCTGGTTAAGAATCTCAAGAGGTGGATTGAAAGGATATATAAGTAGAGCCCATAGATTATTAGTTCAATTTTTAAGCAAGATCTCAAGGGTATGTTTAAGGTCGAGTAGATATGCTAGTTTAATGCTCAATGCGAATAGAAATAATGAAGGAGTTGTGACATATGAGGCAATAATTACATGATAATGTCTAGATTCATGTCATTTGGAATGATATATGATATGAAGTTGTGTAACATGATAAATCATTGGTGATCTTTTTGATGTTGTTATTTCTCTAAATAATTTTCCCAAAGCATTGTTTTTTTAAATAAATGTTAATTTCAGCATTCTGTCGATGCATAAATATTTGGGGTGAGTATTGTTTTTGTGTGCATTTTGAGGGTTGCGAGGTGTGTGGTCATCATTTTTGACTAACACACCCCATCTATGTCATGGAGTTATACTTATCCTCATGGTCAAACCATGTTGATCTTATCAAGGCGTTACACTATATCCCATCAAAGGAAATAAAAAATCCATGTATTACTCCTAGCGTATGTGTAATTGTGTAAGAAAATCTAATCTAACTTGGTATCTTTCTCTTGTGTCTCTTGACATAAAGATACCAAACATAACTATAAATAAAATATATTGTACAATTCATGATTTTGATAGAGTTTCTTGTTCTTGCAAATTCTAGATTAGTCCCCTTAACCATTAGAAACTTTGACAATGGTTTACAAGTGGGTTATTTTTTCGTGACTTATTGTGGCTTGGCTTGAATTGGGAGGTTTATATAATGAAATACGTGGCCCTTGAATCTAGTTTAGCTTACTTCATACCTATGTATGTGTTACTCCTTGAATGTAATATTATTTTTAAGGAGTTTAGGAGAGCTGGAGTGATCCAAGAATGTATTTTATAATGTGAGTTCTTCAAAATTTCCAAGTGAGTTAATAAGTGCACTAGACTTGCTTATATAGGATTTTGTATGTTAAATGTCACACTAAAGCCGAGATATGGAATATGAATTGAACCATGAAAATATATAAAATTAGAAAAGTGATCTTTGGGTGGTGAGATATCGACAGGTTTAGCTTGGGACCAAACTATGGGACAGCTTTTGTCCTAGTTGTATGGTCGTGGACAGGTCATTCAAGGGACTATGAAAGATTTTGGATGAGATTCTTGCAGAGACTATACTAATTTTGATTGGTGTGATTGGTTATGTGTGTGAATGAGTACGAATAGATAATAAAGTCACAAAATAAGATAATTTTGGGACACTTGGGTTTGGAATGTGTGCACAATTCATATTGAAGATGGAAACCCAAAGTTTCCACTTCCAAATGATAAACTACCAAATTTAGGTGTCTACAGTAGTATTTTTGGGGGATTTATTTTTATTATGTAATTTTTCTATATATAAACACCTCACTACAATTGTAGAAAGAGGATTTGAATCTAGGAAAAGGGGATTGAGTTCAATTTAATTTCATTTATGGAACTTATATCTAGATCATAAATCTTGTAGAGTAACAATGTATCTACGAGTTATAAGGTGCATTGCATCAAGATTTGTGCATAGTTCTAGGAACTTTTAAGGGTGGTTGAATCATTGAGGCACATGCAAAGTGTTGAGTGACTAAATTGTTGGAGATCATTCTTAGAGTATTTAACTAATTAGTGTTGAATAAATACATTGTCATTGTTGTCAATGGTGGATGTTGATTCTCCAATGTGTGATGTTTTAAATCTTTTATAGTCTAGTGTATCCTTTCATTTCAACCCCTAGCCATGGTTGCATCATAATTCCTAGCTTATTCAAATATAACTTACTTGACCTTATTCCAAACTACTTTCATTTATTTATATTGAGATCAATCATGATCTTTTAAGAGACTATATCGATTTGAGACATATAGTCAAATCATAAAATTAAGATAAGGTTAGGACACTTGGGTTTGGAATGTGCACACAAATCATGCTCAAGATGGAAAACTAAATTTATCATTGAAAAATGATAAATTATCAAATTTATGTGTCTATAATAGGATGTGGGGATTACATTATAATTATTTTATTGTTTCTATATAAATGCATCACTAGAATTGTAGAAAGGGAGTTAAATACGGGAAAAGGAGTTTTTAGTTCAATTCTTCTTTTTTTGTGTAATTTAGATCTAGATCCAAAATCTTGTAGAGTAACGACATATATGCATTTGAAAGGAGTATTACATCAAGATTAATGTAGAGGTATAGTAAGGTTTACGTGAGATTAAATAAGTGAAGAAACTCTTCGATGTTGAGTGATTAAATCATTGGAGATTAGTCTTAGAGTACATAACCTATTAGTGTTGAATAAATACATTGTCATTGTTGTCAATTGTGGTTGTTTATAGTTCAATGTGTGATGTTTTAAATGTTGTATAATCTAATGTATCCTTTCATCTAGACCCTTAACCATGCTCGTGTCATAACTTCTATCTCATTCAAACATTATTTATTTGACCTTATCCTAAACTACATTCATCGATATGAATTGAGATCAATCCCGATATTTTAAGAGACTATATAGATTTGAGATATATAGTCAAATGTATCTTAATAATTATGGGAATCCTTGTTCGAGTGTAATGACTTGACCTATAACTACTTATATTCATATCAATTGGCTACAATGCATATTTTGTAAACTTTATATATAGACACATTTTTGCTATTGAAGGTTGAATCACTTAGAATACTTTAACTAAAATCAATTCAAGGCTCAATGTATATAAACCCAGTTAAGTTACATTTTATGCAACATTGAATATTGCAAATTGATAAGGTCATTCAAGCATATATGATTGTACATTATTTTATGGAGTAGAGACTCAATTTGTTAGTTTCCCTGGACTTGATATTTTCATTTGATTCTAAGTTATTATCTTGGTGTAGGTTTATCTTGAAATTTTCATTTGTAAAAACCTTCTTGACAATTGGAAACCATTACACTATCCACATTCTAAAAAATGAATAACATTCTTTGAAATATTATATTGATTATTATCATTCGTTTTTGATATGTGTGTTTGTGTATACATATACATATACACACACACACACACACACACATGTGTGTGTGTGTGTGCATGTATGTATATGATACATGTATACATGTTTGTATATGTATATGTATATGTATATGTATATTTATATGTAAATGTATATGGATATGTATGTGTGCATGTATGTATATGATACATGTATACGTGTTTGTATTTGTATATGTATATGTATATATATACATACATACACATACACATACATATACAAAAACATACATGTATATATCGTTGTGCATAAAGTAAAGTTTGAACATCAAATGTATTCCCTTCATGCTTAATTATATGAAGATACTTGGTTGTAATAAATTGGATATCTAATTTCATAACTCAATTGAGTCATCATTATGTACTCACCTCAAAATAATAGGACTTTGATCAAGATCTTATTCATGTAGGCATTTTCCCACTCTTTGATTTTACCTACACGATCTAATTAACTTGTTTATGTCAATAATATGTCATTAAGGGAATGTATTTTAAGTCATTTTCTAATTTTGAGTTGATTTAATTTTTTTTTTTAGTGACCTAATTCCTCACTATATAATGCACCTTCCTATTCAAATTTTGGCTTATCAATGAATGAATGGGATAATGAGTTTTTGAACAATGTCTTGTTTGTTGAAGAATTTTTATTCCTTGAGTATTTTTGGATTTCACTACTACACACAAGTTTTTCTTTGTGAATTTGATCATATCCAATCCCAATCCTCAATTGTGGTCCACTCGACATGACATCGAGATAATTTCTACGAGAAAAGTGAGCTAATCTAACTAATCGTGCTTGACGATGGAAAACGCTATCGACTTGTCCCTACATCGGATCATATCGAGGCACGAGTGAGAATATGGGGGCAATTATATCATTTATATAGAGATTCAACACTGCTCTTATCTATCCAATGATGTGGTGCCTGGCGACGGCCCACGACCTATATAGAGATAAAGAATTGGGGCTTGGTCGATGACCATATGTAATATATGGATAGTTCGAGTTTGGCTACTCCCTCAAATTAAATAGTACGCAATTTGTTATGAATCGTCGATCCAAATGGCTCTGGATAGAACCCATAACAGGGTCTAGAAAGATCATCAATTTTTTTTTTGCTTGTATCCTTTTTTTTGGTTCACTAGGATTTTTATTGGTCGGAATTTCAAGTTACCTTGGTAGGGACCTTATACCCTTATTGTCATCTCAGCAAATACTCTTTGTTCCACAAGGAATTGTAATGTGTTTTTATGGTATTGCGGGTCTGTTCATTAGCTCTTATTTGTGGTGTACAATTTTGTGCAATGTAGGTAGTGGTTACAATAAGTTTGATGAAAAAGAAGTGCAATGGAATATAAACCTTTAGATACACCTATAATCTATTTCGGTCGCCGATTTCTTTGGGATCCCGTTAGTATTCGATTTCAAAATAGGAGCGTTGCGTTTTTACGAGCAGAACTTTTTGTTCCTCGCGAACTCGTGAAAAGGATTTATATTACTTACGCTTTAGAAAGAAGTGATATTCCCATGGAATTTCTATATAAATATGCTCGGATCGTGCCTTTCTTTCCGCTTTCAGTTTCTGTACCAATCGGATTAGGATCCTTATTTTTTCCTGGGGCAACTAAGAGCCTTCGTCGTACATGGGCTCTTATTAGCATTTTTATGCTAAGTGTAGCTATGTTTATTTCTTTCAATCTATTCTTACAACAAATTATCGGCAACCATATACTATAACATCTATTTTGAGAACTAGCATTCGGCTCATTCGATGTTTGTTTTTTCATTGGTTTAGTTTTCATGGGTTTGGAGGGGTTTCTAGAAAATACATGTAGATCTATTCCTCTAGAATCTACGAGTGAAAAATATACAAAGTCACCTGAATACGAAGGTCCCAAAAATTTTGATTTTTTGAGGTTTTTGTGCACGGCTATAAAACTCACAATCTACAAAGTGAAACCTTTCAATCCCAGTCAATGCCTATTGTTTTAGGTTTTGAGACATTGCAACATCTTAACAAGTCAACATAAAAACCTATAATTTATGATCAAATCCTCGATCCCAAAGTCAACACGGTGATTTTTTTTTCAATATGTTTGTCAAGTGTTGAATTCGACACTGCTTGACAAGTTTTAAGTTTTGAACTTGTTTATCAAGTCAAAAATCCAAACAAGAGTATTTTGGGTTTTTCCTAGTATCAAACATGGACATAAAATTAAAATGGAGGGTTTTGGGACTTGTTTTTCAAGTGTAAAACCCCAATGCAATTTGTTGGTTATTCGGAGGTATCGAGAAAGGGGTGAAAACCCCAATAGTGTGTGTCGAGTTTTCATAGGTTTTCAACAAGGCAAAAATATTGACGTTATTTGTCGGGTTTTCCAAGGTTTCCAACAAGTCCAAAACCTCAACAACCTATTTTTGGTTCCCAGAGGTTCCCAACATGTACAAAAACTCAACAACAGCGTATTTTGGGTTTCCATGGGTGCTCGACAAGTATCAAACTCCAACAACCTATTTTAGGTTTTTGAAGGTGTTTGACAAGTACCAAACACTAACAACATCTTTTGGATTTTCATATATGTTTGAAAAGTGATAAATCACAACCTAGGTTTTGGAAGGTGTTGGTATCCAAATTGATTCTCCTACGAGGGCTGAGAAGCATCATAAAACTGGTAGGATGCTTAGAGACAGACAAATCATGATATAAGTCATTTTGTAGCCAAGGAGGGGATTCAATTGACTCTTTGTCACTTAGGCATTGGAGAAATGGATAGCACCTTATTAAGGGTTTGATCTACCCTCACTACTTTAGGTTATGCCTTCAACCAGGGTGAGAGGACCCGTTCTATAACCATTGTATTGGTAAAGGACATCAAGAGATCCTTCTTTGCACAATTTTCATGAAAACCTTGAGAAAATATGATCAATACAACACAATCTAACTCTCACGAGTTGTCACACTAGAGAGTGGAGATGTTTCTGGACAAGGTTTGGGTTACTAAAGAAAATAATTGAAACCTGATTGTCTCGCATATTTTGGCAGTAAAATTTGTTAAATCTTTGTGGATACATAGTACAAACAGGGGTAGTTCATGTAGGATTTATCATTTGAGAAGTTTTTGGTGGGAAGTTAAGCAAGATAAAGTTGATTATACCAGATATTTGAGAGCCTTTACAAATATTGGAAAACTCATAGACAAAATGCTTCAAAATAGCCAAAATATTCCTTCAACCAGAAGGTGTGTATCAATGGAGGCCTAGAGATGCATGATTTCATACACTCTTCAATAATTCAACACAAAGGCTCATGTTAAAGACTCAATTAAATGTTGGAAATCCCTGATTCATGCCTAAGATACACTCATAGGCTAACAAACAATCTTTGTCAACACAGTGGAAGTAAAATGATTTTAAATTGTTTATTTCATTACAAGATGAAAGCTCTCCTCACAATGAAATTGCAAATGCCACAATACTACCACATGGATAAGATCTTGTGTGATTTAGAGGATTTTAACATAAGATTGCAACAGGAACACGAAAAACTATTTGAAAACATTATGAAATAAAAGTAAACACAATTATGCTCATGATCAACATAGATTCATTCAAGGTTCATTAGATTCATCAGCAGGGGAAAGTTTCCTCAACAATCTCAGAGATTTTCAATGGTTGTACACTTGTAACCATCTTAACATGATTAAATCCAAAAACAGGAAAATAAACTGAGATTTCTCAAATGGTCTCTCGATAAAAATGGTTTTCTCAAACTTTCTCAAAAAATTAATCCCCCTTATGCAAGAGTATTCTCATTGCATTTATACAATTTAACTCGCTCACTCATCCAAAAATTTCCCCCAAAATTCTAAATCTTCAAGAGAATATTCCTCTTTACAACATACTATTTAATCATGTTTATTCCCTTGAAAATATCTTTTTTTTGTTGTTTAGGTGGATAAATCATGAACTGATCACATTTCTCAGTTCCTCAACTATGATGGATGCCATGTCATAACTTTTGACAGTCTTTTTAATCATTCTTTTATTTTGTCATGTAAGAAATCCCTTTTTCAATAATTCTCAGGTGGCTCCATATGGCTTGATCTAACAAGCAATCCTTTTCACCTTTGAGAATACACCTTGAGGAATAGATACTTGCATTCGTGCCTCTCATAAATGAGTGCCCTTGCATGGATTATATCACATATTTGTGTTCATGAGTTTGATTAGGCCAAGTGTAAAGAGAAGCAACGGAAACCTCCACATGTCTCCTAGGCACAACTGCAAAGGTGAAGTCCAGAGATAGGACCTCACATGAGCGCAGAGCTCTCCACATGTTTAGGGCCTAAGAAATTCACGTCAACTGTTGAAAAGTCTCAGTATAAAGAGGAGCCTGTGGAAGCCTCCACGTGTCTCTTCGGCGTACTTTTTATATGGTGCCCAAAAGTGGAGACCCCAAACAAGCACGGGCTCTCCATGTGTCTCAAGCCCAAAAAAGGTGTACCGACCATTGAAAAAGTTTAAGAACCAATGAGAATGTGCCACATGCCTAGGGTTCGAGAAAGTTACATCGGCCGCTTGAAAATTCTAAGCATGGGAAGATCAAGCAGGAGTCTCCATGTGTCTCTTCAGTGCACTTTCAAAAATAAAATTCAAGGGCAGGTCCCCAAATAGGCATGGGCCCTACACGTGTCCGGGCCCAAGAAAGTTTCCTTGGTTGTTGAAAAGTCTCTTTATAAAGAGGAGCCAGCGGAAGCCTCCATGTATCTCTTGGCGCATTTTTTCTATGGTGCTAAAAATTGGAGACCCAAAACAAGTGTGGGCTCTCCACATGTCTCAGGCCTGAAAAAGGTGTATCATCCATTGAAAAAGTTTAAGAACTAGTGGAAGGTGCCACGTGCCTAGGGTTTGAGAAATTTGCATCAGCCGCTTGAAAATTCTAAGCATGGGAAGATCCAGTGGAAGTCTCCACGTGTCTCTTCGGTGCTCTTTCAAAAATAAAATTTAGTGACATGTCCCCAAAGAGCGCGGGCCCTCCACATGTCTTGGGCCCAAGAAAGTTACATCGGCCACTTGAAAAGTCTCAGTATAAAGAGGAGCTAGCAGAAACCTCCACATGTCTCCTTAGCGCAACTCCAAAGGTAAGACCTAGAGGTGGGACCTCAAATGAGCATAGGCTCTCCATGTGTCTAGTGGTCTAACAAAGTTGCACTACTGTTGAAAAGTTTGAGCGTGGGCAGAGCCAGCAAAAACCTCCACGTGTCTCCTTAGAGCAACTCCAAAGGTCAAAACAACAGGGAGATCCTCAAATGAGCACAAGCCCTCCACGTGTCCTTTTACGGGTCTTATGCATTTACCTTATACTTTCAAGTCCTTCGCCATAATGCATAAAAATATCAAATAGACCCACCATGCCGCATCCAATCATAAAATACCACATATCCACATGGATGTTGGGATAGGATTTACAGAGGAGGCACAATCGTGGAAGACGCCCAACAAAAAAAAATTTCCCCACGGAGAGAAGACTGTAAATAATACCAAGACTCAATGTGATCCATGACCCAAGGAAAGGACTTGACAACGACATCCAAATGGGGAGAAATTTTTACACATCCATACAGGGAGATAGAAAATACTTCTAACCATGCAACTAAGAAATTTTAAAAAACAATGGGTAAGATTACAATTAAGCACCAACATCGGCTCTGACTCGGGGATGGGCACTCCCAGCGAGTTCCACAAGAACAACATAATAGACCATGTGCCAAAAAAATCATTGGGAAATGGAGTCAAGAACAAGCTTGCAAAGTAGAAAAATAATTTCCAACACCTTAGGGACAAACCGAGAAACTAACAAAAACTAGCCACCAAGGACCGGGACGAACCAAAATAGAAAAACATAGAAACGAAAAAGAACTAAAAGACTATACACTTGTATAATGATGTGTGCCTTGATTATGAGAAATCAATCAAGGAAATGTTTCAAGTTCCTACCATTAATAGGAAACTCAAGCAATTCCCCATCTAGATATTTTAGGAAGAAGGTGTGCTCATGATCCTAATATCAATAGAATAAGGGCCCATCCATAATGCATCAAAATTTCCATGTTTTCCCTTATCCTCATGTCGATATCCCATAGTAGCACCAGATCTCCTACACTGAAAAATCTTGGGGTAACCTTTTTGTCAAACAATTTCTTCATTTTCTCCCTAAACTTCACATGTCTTTGATGGGATTCTCTTCTCTCTTCATCTAGTTCAACAATTTGATTGATCTATGCATCATAGGGACTAACCTCCTAGTCCTCCAACTGTTCGGATGAATTGATATGAAGATAATTGCATATGCAGGGGAAGTAGAGCTTGAGTTCCATACACTAATTCAAATGGGCTCTTTCCAGTAGCTCTTTTAATAGTAATTCTGTCAGCCCAAACAAAAACTTCAATTGCTCACCCCACTTTCTTTTATTTATCTCCAAAGTTCTTCGATTATTTTCAATAAATTTTTGTTGCTCGACTCAGCCTATCCATTACCTTGGGGATTATAATTGGATGCATATGCTAAATTTATCCCATACTCCTAACACATAACCACCAAAGGTTTAGCTCGAAATCTCATGGCATTATCAAGCAATTATTTTGGCAGGTACTCCAAACCTACAAATGATATGATTCAGAATGAAATCCATGACAATTTGGTGGGTTGCCTTCTTAGTGGATTACCTCCACCCATTTGGTGAAGTAATCAATGGCCACCAATATCCACTTGTGTCCTGCACTTGAAGAATCTAAAATTTCCCCAACAAATTCCATTCCCCACTGCTTAAAAGGGGCTTCAATTGATACTAGCTGCAAAGGGAGGGATCCTAAAGCTTTCAATCTTCCTAAAAAATGTTGACAACTCTCACACTTTCTTACCAACAAAGTTGTATCCTTAAAAAGTGTTGGCCACCAGTAACCAGCCCTTAAGATCTTATGGGTTGTTACTCTCCCAGAAAAATGCCCCCACAAACTCCTCCATGGAAATCAGCAATTAATTTTGGGGCTTCATCCTCAGTGATACACCTTAAGAGAACTCCCTCAGGGTTTTTCCAAGCCAACCCATAATTAGTGATGATATATTTTTGGGAAGCCAATCTAAGTTCTCTCTTTTGATTCTTTCTTAAGTACTCAGGGGATTGCAGATGCTTGAGATAAAAAATAATATCCTTGTACCATTCAGAATTTATCAATTTCTCAAGAATATTCACACTTTCTTCTTCAATCTCATTTATCTCAACTGTCTGCAGATTGCTTTCTATCATTAGCTTTTCCAGGCCCAAACCTATGACCAATTTTGTAGTTTGGATGTCCATATCATATTCCTGTAACTTATTTTCCCATCGGCATCTTTTACTGGAAATTTCCATCTCTGAAAGGATATCCTTGACCATAGTATGAGGGACATAAGCTATGACTTTAGAACTTAAAATATATGGCCTAAAAATCTTTTGGATCTTACCAAAGCAAAGGCCTACTTCTCCATGATAGTATATTTCAACTCTGCCCCTTGTAATGCTTTACTAAAGAAAGCAATTGGCCTTTCAGCTCCTTCATCATCCTTTTGTAACAGGACAGATGCAATGGTATTCTCAGAGGAAAAGGAAAACATTTGGAAAGCCTTTTTATAATCAGGAGTTGCTAAAATAGGGCATTTTCAATGCTTCCTTGATCCCAGTAAAGGCTTGAATAGTTTCTTCTTCCCATTTGATACTTTGATCCTTCTTCAACATATTAGTGATTGGGATAGTCAATTCAGCAAAGTTGGAAATAAACCTCCTAATAAAATTTATCTACCCAAAAAAGGATTGAATTCCCTTTTGGTTCTTGGAATAGGAACTTTGCTAATGGATTCCACTCTCTCAGGATCAATCATGACCCCCTCTTTTGATACTATATGTCCAAGCAGCTTTGCCTTTTGAACCCCAAAATGACATTTCTTAGGGTTTAGTGAGATACCATATTCCCTGCACCTTATCAACATCTTTTCTAAATGTTGCAGGTGATCACTTCTCTTCCTTGAAAAAACTATCACATCATCTTGATACACAACAATGAAGTCATTTATATATCCTGAGAATGCTACATCCATTTCTCTTTGAAACGTGGCTCCAGCATTCATCAAGCCAAACGACATTCTCACGTACACATAGGTACCCCATGGAGTAGTGAAAGCAATTTTGATTCTCTCTTATTGCTTCACAACCACTTGGTTATACCTAGAAAAACCATCCAAAGTAGATAAAATTTTGAACCTGTAACCAATTACAACATGTTATCCATATTTGGCAAGGGATAATTGTCTTTAATTGATTCCTTATTTAAATTTCTAAAGTCAACACACAATCTTATGTCTCCATTCTTCTTTCGGACAGGTACCAGGTTTGCAACCCATGAAGAGTACCTTGTAGGTTGTATGATTCCTCCATCCCTTAACTTTTTCAACTCTTCTTACATTTTTAGAGAAAGGAGTGGATTAATTGGTCTTTGATTTTTCCTAAATGGCTTGGCATTAGCTTCTAGGGGTATTTCATGTTGAAAAGGTCTTCCCTGTATGCTTTCAGTTCTGAATATGACCAAGCCAAGCAGTCTTGGTACTTTTTTAGCAATTGGACATATGATTGTTTTTCTTCTCTATTCAAGTTGCTACCTAGCCATATTCTCCTAGGTTTATCCTTTATGCCCAGGTTATATTCTTCAACATCTCTCGAGGATGACATGTGTCTATTAACAATGCGGTCAACATTATCAAAATTTTATTCCAATGTAACCAAACCTCTAGGAATAGTATTGGTTTTCAATTGGATAATGTCTTTACCAAACAGGGTCTCTTTTCCATCATTTACACAAACCATTGGTTCCCAGTCCATACTTTGATTGGAAAATTCTCCTTTATTTTGCAAAAACCTTTGGACCTAGGCATCATCTTCAAAAACTTGCCAATGCTTGATATTATCAGGGACAGATGGCCTAGTCAATATTTCAATATCATATTCACAATAGGGGATACTTGTATAGTTCTCAAACCTTGATCCCAACACTGCCAATTTTCTGCTACTATAGTATTGTACTTCCTATCATGGTGTGTTATATTGAAAGAGTCAAACATTTCAATGAAGTCCCAAACTGCATGCTTGTATTGCTTCATTATTTGATTCTTTGTAGCATACAAATTTCTAACTTGTTTGACTATCAACTCAGAATCCCTTTAACAATAATATCTCTTGACACCATACTTCCATGTAATCCTTAGACCCAAGAGCAATGCTTCATACTTAGTAATATTGTTCGTGCACTCAAAATTGAGTTTAAAAGAAAAGTTAAACTCCTCTTGGCTTGGAGATATCAAGACAACACTAGCACCATTACCAAATCTAGAACAATCCCCATCAAACATCAGGGTCCAAGGAGAACCAACCTGCTCAGGATACTTGCACTCATCAATTTTATGCTCCTTACAATCAACATAGCCCACAAAGTTATCGACATTGACATTTGTGTACAATACTTCATAAGAAGCATTGTTAGGGTCCTCAATGATATGCAACATTTTCTTCTCACCGTACAACTTCACAAGGTTCCCCTCAATTGGTATGGTTGCATATGACATGTCCATTTGTACGCTTCCACCCACACTAGCTGCCCATTTTCTAGACAATAACATCCCCCACTTGGTAGGACAGTCCACAATAACCACATTCATGGTTAAGCATTTTCCTGGATAAGCTGCTAATTGCACTACCATTCCTTTGACATATCCAATTACTAGCACTTCTCTTGAATCCATAGCAATACATTTCCCAAAAGTTGTTTTTACCTTGATATTTAACTCATTCATTACCTCAAGAGGCATTACATTACATGAGGCTCTTGAATCAAACATGCAATTATGTACTAGCCTATCTTTAATAATCAAAGTGGTAAAAATGGATCTGACATCCAACTGAGATTCAACCAGAGAAGTTCCCAAATACACCTCAGATGATTCACCAGTTCCTCCAATGCTTGTGGTATTTTTGATTCTGCAATAATGGGAGGAACCTCTATATTATTAACACTTTTTCCCTGAGTAATATTTTCTTCCTTAAATCCTAAATATTTGAATACTTTTTCCTATGCTCAGGGATCCTGAGTAATTCAACAATGGGAACAATGAGTTTGATCTGACTCAATATTTGGGCTATATCACAAGGAACATATTTGGGTAGGCCAAGTATTAGGAGGGAGATTCACCACTTCCTCGATAATATAAGACTTTTCGAGTGCTGGGCATGGGTAGGAGTACAAGTTTTATTTGGGGTAATTAGGCCTTTGCCATATGTATCTTTTTAGGAGTTTCCTTCGGGATATTAGTAAGAACTGGAAATTTTTGCTTGGTTTGTGGCCCTCCCCCTTTGACAACCTTACTTCTAGTGTTATATTCTTTCTCCTGAGAAACTACTGCATTCATCAACAACTTCATGTCCTCTTGAAGGGATCCCTCCATCATACTTTTTAATCATCAAGGCCCTTAAGTATTCAAAATCATGATTAGGCAAATCAAATGATTGCACCATATCAATTTCAAAAGTATTAATAGGAGGAAGAGGAAATACCCGGTGAACACAATCCCATAAATTTTCAATAGTTCTGGCACTTATCAATTTAGTTGAGGTTTCCCCTTGTCGTGAGTTTGCAGGGCACTCCATCATGCACACATCATCATATGTCTCATCATCATCTGCTTCCTCAACTTCTTGATCTACATCACATGGGGAGTGTGGTAAGAAACACCTATCACACCACTCGATAACATTGGCCTCCTCCACAGTAGATTCGGGATAGTCAAAGGATCGGGAACCAATCTATTCTCCTTGGGTTGAGGTTGTTTATTTCTTGATCCCATGGGTGCTTTCCCTCTATCATCTGGTCTATGATCACCTCTGGGATGATTTCCAAATCTCTCCTGACCGTGTGGCTTGTGCTTGACCCTAGGAACTTTGTCATATCCCTTTTTCTACTCTAGCCAGTTTATAGGATATCTCTTTAACCACTCGCAGCCAAAGTCTTCACAACCTCTTCCAGATCCACAACTTTGTTTGATTGAGGCTTCTCAAGATTGATTAACTTGACACCCTCTCTCTTAGGAAGCTTTTCTAACTACTTTGATGTTATTTTCTATTTTTAAGGCCATGGTGAAATCCTACCTTAATGTCCCTAGGTTCTTATTTCTCAAGTAATAAGCGGCCTTATTATCAAAAGCGTTAGAATATTTTATCAAACAGGATTCATCACTTGGCCTTAGGATTATAGGTAGCCTATTCAAGGTCTTATTGAACCTAGTATTGAAATCATGGACATATTCATTTGGATTTTTCTTTATATTTTCAAATTTAGATAAAAGGAACCTGGGATCTGTCTTATCCCCATATTGCAATCTAAAGGAATTTTTCATCTCGGTCCATGAATCTATTGAATTATTTGGTAAATCCTTGTACTAGTCACGTGCATCCTCCTCAAGAGTATGAATAAACAACTTTATATACATGTCTTCAAACTCAATTTCAAAATATTCCATCATATTGATAAAGAGTCTTAAATGGTGGTCACTAATGATGGCATTATTCCCTTGAAATTTTGGCAACCTATTTCTGACATCTTGTGGCACCATATTAGGATATCCAACCATACCTCTGAAATTTATTGGTCCAAAAGTATTGACAACAAAAGGAGGTCTAGGTGGAGGCTAAGCCATATTGCCTTGAGGAGGTGATCTTGTAGGAGAATCAAAATGATAAGGGATGGTGGGTCTCTGGAGCACAAGAGTATAATTCTCACAATAAATATACTCTAATGACCCAATTTATTGGAAACCCCTATTAACCTTGGAAGAAATAGAGGGAAATTGAGAGGCACACTTTTTAGACACAAATGATGGCCCCTCTCTAGTTGAGGAATTTAAATTTACCCGAGGACTACTTGGTTCATGATCACTTAAAGACGTATGGTAATCTTCAACCACAGATTGATCACCTTTCAAAACTGATATCTCCTTTCTTGATTCTTGATTTCCAACGACTTTCCAGACTTTTTTTCCTTCTGAATTTGCTTTTCCTAGTTCTGGAAATAATTTTATAGTAGGATCCTTAGTGAAGAATGACTTTCTTCCCTCCATCTTTGCAAATATCAATGAAAATGAGTTCATTTGCCATAGGTTAAGACACTAGTAAGCATCAAAATTTCAATTTAACATGAAGTCACCACTAAGGATTTTCACCTTAGTTGTGTAGATGCACTATAAGTAACTTGTCAAATGTCCATTAATGCTTAATTTTTGCAAAGCTTAACAGATCCAACCTTCCTTTACCCACATTTATCACTATTGATACAAATTTAGTGCAATAACCACTAGAAACTGGAAATATTGCACAATGAACTTGTAATCTTGCACAAATCTTACAAATCTCGACAAAGGATGATGTTTAAACAATGTATTATTACTTAAACCATGTAAGAATCATTACTGTGGTCGTATATGTATGCATTTGTAAAAATAGTCCCCGGCGGTGTGCCGCTTTGGTGTTGTTTCCGCATACGAAAAGGTCTCGATGTTCAAATGATCCTCTGCAATTCAAATAATTCCCCGATAATGATGCCACTTGGGTGTTGTTACCATACAAATAGGTCCCGATGTTCAAATAATCCTCTACAATTCAAATAATTCCCAGTGGTGTCAACAAATAATCCTATGCTCAATAAAATAATCCCTTTGCAAGGTACCACTTCAAGTGTTGTTGCCACAAAAATAGGTCCCAATGTTCAAAAAGATCCTCTATAATTCAAATAATTCCCCAACGAGCCAGCACTTGGTGTTGGTATCCAAATTGATTCTCCTACGAGGGATGAGCAACATCACATAACTAACAAGATTCTTAGAGATAGAAAAATCATGATATAAGTCGTTTTGTATCCAGGATGGGATTCAATTGACTCTTTGTCACTTAGGCATTGGAGAAATGGATAACACCTTATTAAGGGTTTGATCTACCCTCACTACTTTAGGTTGTGCCTTTAACCAGAGTGAGAGGACCCGTTCTGTAACTCGTATTGGTAAATGACATCAAGAGATACTTCTTTGCACAATTTTCATGAAAACCTTGAGAAAATATGATCAATACAACACAATCTAACTCTCATGAGTTGTCACACTAGAGAGTGGAGATGTTTCTGGACAATGTTTGGGTTACTAAAGACAATAATTGAAACTTGATTGTCTCTGCATATTTTGGCAATAAAATTTGTTAAATCTTTGTGGATACGCAGTAGATACAAATAGGGGTAGTTCATGTAGGATTTATCATTTCAAAAGTTTTTGGTGGGAAGTTAAGCAAGATAAAGTTAATTACACCAAATATTTGAGAGCCTTTACAAATATTGGAAAACTCATAGACAAAATGCTTCAAAATAGCCAAAATATTCCTTCAACCAGAAGGTGTGTGTCAATGGAGGCCCAAAGATGCATGATTTCATACACTATTCAAGAATTCAACACAAAGGCTCGTGTTAAAGACTCAATTAAATGTTGGAAATCCCTTATTCATCACGCCTAAGATACACTCATAGGCTAACAAACAATCTTTTTCAACACAGTGGAAGTAAAATGATTTGAATTGATTATTTCATTACAAGATGAAAGCTCTCCTCACAATGAAATTGAAAATGCCACAATACTACCACGTGGATAAGATCTTGTGTGATTCAGAGGGATTTTAACATAAGATTGCAACAGGAACACGAAAAACTATTTGAAAACCTTATGAAATAAAAGTAAACACAATTATGCTCATGATCAACAAAGATTCATTTAAGGATCATTAGATTCATCGGTAGGAGAAAGTTTTCTCAACAATATCAAAGATTGCCAATGGCTATACACTTGTAACCATCTTGACATGATTAAATCCAAAAAAATCGAAAACTAAATTGGTTTCTCGAGATAGTCTCTTGGGAAAAATGGTTTTTCACAAAATTTCTCATAAAAATTAACCCCCTACAAGAGTATTCTCATTGCATTTATACAATTTCACTCACTCACTCATCCCAAATTTTCCCCCGAAATTCTAAATCTTTAATAAAAATTCTTCTTTACAACATACCGTTTAATCATGTTTATTCCCTTCAAAATATCTTACTTTCTTTTTCTAGGTGGATAAATCGGGAATTGGTCACATTTCTCAGTTCCTCAACTATGACTTGAAGCCATGTCATAACTTTTGTGATATTTTTAATCATTATTTTATTTTTTCATGTAAGAAATCCCTTTTTCAATAATTCTCAGGTGGGTCCATATGGCTTGATCTGACAAGCAATCCTTTTCACCTTTGAGAATACACCTTGGGAATAAATACCCGCATTCGTGCCTCTCATAAATGAGTGCCCTCACATGGATTATATCACATATCTGTGTTGCGAGTTCGAGTCGGCCAAGTGTAAAGAGGAGCCAGCGGAAACCTCCACATGTCTCTGGGCGCAACTACAAAGGTGAAGTACGGAGGTAGGACCTCAAACGGCGTAGGATCTCCACATGTCAAGGGCCCAAGAAATTCACCTCAGCCGTTGAAAAGTATCAATATAAAGAGGAGCCAGCAGAAGCCTCCATGTGTCTCTTCGACACATTTTTGATATGGTGCCCAAAAGCGGAGACCCCAACAAGTGCGGGCTCTCCACGTGTCTTGAGCTTTGGAAAAGGTGTGCTTGGCCATTGAAAAAGTTTAAACCAGTGGAAGGTGCCACATGCCTAGGGTTTGAGAAATTTACATCGACCACTTGAAAATTCTAAGCATGGGAAGATCCAGTAGAAGTCTCCACATGTCTCTTTGGTGCACGTTCAAAAATAAAATTTAGGGCGGAGTCCCCAAATAGGCCATGAGCCCTTCCGTGTCCTGGGCCCAAGAAAGTTGCCTTAGCTATTGAAAAGTCTCAGTATAAAGAGGAGCCAACGGAAGCTTCCACGTGTCTCTTCAAACATATTTTTATATGGTGCCCAAAAGCGGAGACCCCAAACAAGCGCGGGCTCTCCACATGTCTCGGGCCCGGAAAAGGTGTACCGGCCATTGAAAAAGTTTAAGAACTAGCGGAAGGTGCCACATGCCTAGGGTCTAAGAAATTTTCTTCAGCCACTTGAAAATTCTAATCATGAGGAGATCCAGCGGAAGTCTCCACATGACTCTTCGGTGCACTTTCAAAAATAAAATTTATGGGCAAGTCCCCAAACAGGTGCGAGCCCTCCACATGTCCTAGGCCCAAGAAAGTTACATCAACCACTTGAAAAGTCTCAGTATAAAGAGGAGCCAGTGGAAGCCTCCATGTGTCTCCTTGGCGCAACTCCAAAGGTAAGACCCAAAGGCGGGACCTCAAACAAGTGCACGATCCCCATGTGTCTAGTGGTCTAACAAAGCTACACTGGTTGTTGAAAAGTCTGAGCATGGGCAAAGCCAATGGAAACCTCCATGTGTCTCCTTGGTGTAACTCCAAAGGTCAAAACAAGAGGCGGATCCTCAAATGAGCGCAAGCCCTCCATGTGTCCTTTTGCGGGTCTTAGGCATTTACCTTATACTTTCAAGCCCTTCACCATAATGCATCAAAATATCAAATAGACCCACCACGCCACATCCAATCAGAAAAGACCACGTATCCACGGATGTTGGGACAGGATTTATAGAGGAGACACAATCGTGGAAGATGCCCAACAACAAAAATTTCCCCACGGAGAGAAGATTGTAAATAATACCAAGACTCAATGTGATCCATGACCCAAGGAAAGGACTAACAACGGCATCTAAATGAGGGAGAAATTTTTCACGCATCCATACAGGGAGACAGAAAATACTTCTAACCATGTGGACTGAGAAATTTTAAATGAAAAAGGGGTGAGATTACAATTGAGCAGCAACAGAAGGTACAAAGCAAGACAAGGATCAAGGTGGTGTGATAATGTACATCAAATTTAAATGTGGGGGTTACAACACTATTCATTGGAAAAATGGGATCTTTTTGGGAGTGGTATCACTCCCCCGGTCACATCATAGTGTAAAGTTACATCATCAAAGAGGATTGGTACTCATCTATTCCCTTAGCCCCTGGTCACATGGGAATTAATACCTTGGTTTACCCAACCCAAGGGGGCTTAAATTTTCCATCATAAAGTTTGGGAAAAATTTTGTACACTAAAATTGATGCAAAGAAGTTTTTTTGCAAGCAAGAAACTTCAAACTTCCATAACTTTCAGCAAAAAAATCCTTTTTATACATTGTATTTTAAAGAGAAATATGTTTATCTCTATGCGGTGGTAATATTCTCATTCCTTTTAAACTTTAATCTCTATAGTTTGAAGGGGTGTATATCTCGATATTTGAAGCATGTGTAGCTCAACACATATCCACTTACTGCAATGGATTCATCTCAAGTTTCACTTATTACACCATTCAACTATCACAAGTGGAAAGTAAAAATAAAAAATCGCTTAAGGAGTAAAGGCTTACACTAGATCATCATTGGTATAGAAACCGAACCAACATCGGCTACGAGAGAAGGTTAAGTGGTACAACTTAAGTAAGCCTATGGTCTATTATGCACTTCCATGTCTCTCGACTTACTCTTTCATGTTGAATCTACGAGATAATCCTAATAAATTATGGGCCATATTGGAAGGACTCTTTGGGAAACAAGACATGATAAGAAGGCATGAGCTAGAAAATGATCTCATCGGTTTGAGATCTAAAAAATTTGACATGATTTAGGAATTCTTCACCATATTCAAATCACCGAGGTTACAATTAAAAATTTGTGCCATAGACAAAATGGATGATCGATTGGTTCTTTCCATCCTTTCCAAATTGGGTTCTAACTATTCTATATTCAATTCTACCTTACATACCACCAGGACCACCATTAGAGCTACATGGACCATGTCATTCTTGGAAAAATATTTATGTTGAATTAACTCGGGAGCAAGAAATCTTATTCAATTTGGGTGGAATGAAGTCCTCTAAACCATGTGCTCTATTTTTGGACATGAGACACATAAGTCTTCAAACAAAGAGAAGAAATAGAATAACAAGCATCATGAGAGTGAAAAGGATTAAAATGAACCCACCTCAAAATAAAAATGTGGCACTTCCTCTTCCATTGTTAATTTCAAGAAAGACAAGACAAAATGTGGGTATTGCATAGGAAAGCATGATGAAAGCAAATAAATGAAGAAGAATATTGATCACCTCATGAGTCTTCTTGATAAGAACAACATATGTGTCCCTAATTATGTCAAACCTTCTTCATCAACTCATGAATCCTCCAAGGAAAATGACAATAGAAAAAGGAAAGAGAAAGACTCGAGAAAGGAAAAATCAAAGGGAATATCCCTAGTTACATTTGTATTGCCAACTCCGACATGGGTAATTGATTCATGTGCATCACATCAAATAGAATATTCACACATGGATCTCACTTCCTTGGAGCCATATGACATGTTCAATGTACATTTGGGTGACAACACTTTTGCACATTTTTTTGGGAGAGGGTTTTTGAAGTGAGTGGAGTCACTTTCAATAATATTAAGTATTCCCTCACTATCAACTAATTTTTAGTCTACTAGATTACTCACCTTGCTCAAAGCATGCAAGTTGAATCCACTCCAGATTTAGTGTACGTCATATAGTTACATAGTGACTCTATCATTGTAGTGGTTTTAGTCAATCATCGAGAATCAAATATATTCTCTCTCATTTTGTCTCCTTGATTCTTTATTGTATCCATCTCGTACTTGATGAAATTTTAAATCTTGAGCAAATTTTTTATGATGAGGACTTATCTTCTATCACAAATGATTGTAGTAGTAATGGGGACCCACCTCTACAATCTCCTTTTCACCTTCAATATTTTGAGGATTTATTTCTCGATCCACGTACTTCTAGTCCACTACAAACTTTTTAGGGAGTAAACACCTTGATTCAAGACTCATCAAACATTGAGAATTCTAGTACATAGTTGTAAATCCTTTCGTATTCCTTCTTTTTGTTGAATTGGATACACCATCCCTTCACGAAACAATTAGCTCTCTTATTTTACATGAGGAGCATAGTTCCTTGTATGGGAACCACACCTTGGTTAGAGATCCATCAACCATTTGGCATATCCATTCACTTTTATATGGTAATCAACTCTTCATTTCATCTACTTTTAATCCATGATCACTCAGGAGGATCTTGACACGGGATACAAGGTGGCTACATGTAGTTGTAGCTTTGATTGGGGCTTTCTAGTTCTACCTTCTCTTATTTTCTCTCTTTGGGGGTATTTTTCCCACAAGGTTTTCTCTACTTTATGATATATTTTCACCTTTGTATGTGGGTACCTCATCACTCCTTGCTTCCAAGACACACCTTTTCATTTCTACCCATCTAAGTTACGCTTAAGCGGGGCATTCGTGTAGGTGTTTTCCCACTATGTGGTTTTACCTACACGATCTAATTAGCTTGCTTAGGTTAATAATAGGTCATTAAGGGAATGTACTTTAATTCATTTTCTAATTGTGAGTTGAGTTAATTACCTTTTTGGGTGACCTAACTCTTCACTATATAATGTGCCTTCCTATGCACATTTTGGCTAATAAATGAATGAATGGGATAATGAGTTTATGAAAAATTTCTTGTTTTTTAAGGGTTTTTATTCATTGAGTGTTATCGGATTTCACTACTACACAAAAAAAAATTATATGTGCATTCGATCTTATCCAATCTCAATCCTTGATTGTGGCCCACTCTGACTGAGATCTAATCTTGATTATCAATCATACCTTGGAATCCTCTCTTAATTTTATGATGAATTACAATTATAAGGTATATTTGAATTTTTTCAATATAATTTCTCAAAATTGATAATCGACACATAATAAAGAGCAAAGTTCTAATTGAATTTTACTTATGTGTAAGGATCACCATCGTTGACTATAAAAGGAACTCAATTTTTGTTATAAAGTTTAAGTAAAACAAACCAATTTGTTCTATTAAATGAAGTCTAGAAACTAATATAATATATTGTTGTGCATGTGTTTTGTGTGTGTGTGTGTGTATAAATACACATACAAACATACATATACATATAAACACACATATATATACACATATATGTATGTGTGTCTAACATATATGCATATATGTATAGATGTGTGTGTGTGTGTGTGTGTGTGTGTGTGTGTGTGTGTGTAGTGTCTACATACATACATAATGTATATACATATGTGTATGTATAGATATGTGTGTGTGTACTAATAAAAATATATATACACGCACTGTATATATAAATGCATGCATACATTAACAAAATTTGATTATAGGTATATAGGTATTTCATGTACACACACATATATATACACATATATGTATGTGTGTGTGTAGCATATATGTATAGATGTATGTATTTATATATATATAAATATATGTACATACATACATAGTGTATATACATATGTGTATGTATAGATATACATATATAGATATATATGTACAAATATATATATACACGAGCATGTATATATAGATGCATACATACATTAAGGGAATTTGATTATAGGCATATAGGTAGTTCATGTCTTGATTTTTCACTTGATTGAGATAATTGGATGTATTTGATTACAATATGGGAATATTATTTGATTTCTTTTGAAAATAAATTAAAATATATAAGTTAAGATACTTTATATAAAGCCATGTTGAGCAATGTCTATAGAGATGAGATGGATGTCTCATTGTAACATCACCCTTTAAATCATTCTTAGATTAGTGTTATGTTACCATGTTGAATCTTGTTGTGTGACATTTTTTAATGTCTTGGATTTTTTAAAGAGATTTACAATCTAACTAAGAAAATTGTAATAAAATACCTTCAAAAACTCCCCTTCCTTTGATTATTTAAATAATTTCATGATTATGTGTTTGCTTTTTATACAAAAACCTACTTAAGTTATGTTAGTTCTCTAAGTGGTTATAAATAATGTAAATCTAGGGAAATATCCATTGGTTGCATTTATTTATCATAAATTTATTAAATGAGTCAAATATTAATTTTTATGTCAATGTCCCTTATCCCACTTATGTTATGAATATGGATCTAGTTATTTTTATTTGAATTCATTTCGACATTTATGACATGTGATGATTCCACTTTCATGCAAGAAGTTGTCATATGGAAATTTTCTTGCAAGAACACGCTTGAGACTCTTCCGAGAAATTCTCTTGCATATAGTCATGAAGTAAATGAGTTGACAAGTCTCAATCTTAGTTTTTTTCTTGTGACAAGAAAATCCATCCCTCTAAGCAAAGTCTTATGCTTATTTTATTTGAGATGTGTGTCATATGAATGTGATGTAATCTTTTGTAATGTGTATTATTGGGTGGAGTTAGTAGGCTCTACTACATCTATGGTTTGAGTCGATGGTTGGGGTGATAAATGATACCTTATAGATTTATAAATCTATAATTATTGTAATCATGTGACAATTATGGGCTCATTATTCATGTTGACATGATTTTGGGATATATCACTCTATCATGTATATATTGATATCTTAAATTTATTTGATTGTAAGTTATATATTATAATGTATTAACATTATGAGCATGTTTGCTCTTATCAATGAGTTACACACACAATTGATATAAATGTATGTCGTTATTTTCTAATTATCAATAAAACCATAATTTTTATACTACTTGTCCTACTAAAAGTAAAATTAAACTCAAGACTTATAAAATTGGATATGAAGGAAAGGGTTGACTATACTTCATACATATTATATCACTACTAAATTAAAAATTCTTTAAATCCTCAAAGGTTAATAAATTTGAATCCATTGATTTGGAGAATGAGATGGTAACTCACTAAATGTAAAAAGGGAGGTAGCGTAATAAAGTGATCCCTTCTTAAATTAGGACATGAAATGGAAAATATTACCAAAGAAATTTTGTTTTAGAAATTAGATGATAGGTGGTGTGATCTATCTATTTCATTTCTTAGTGCTCATATCTATTTAATAATATTCCTTAACCACTTGGTGGCCTTATAAAAGAAGTTACTTTTAAAGTGTGCTCGGGATAGTGACATGTGGTTACATATGGGAACAAGTGTGGATTTTATATCTCATTTGAATCATCCTTTTAACATTTTTAAGTCATTGTATTCCATCTAGATGTTAAGGTTTTAATCGATCGAGGCCAAGTTAAATGCCTTAAAAGGAAAAAATAAAGAAAAATTCTACATTGCAGATTCTCGGAATGTATGACATAATCTATGGAAATTACTCATATATCTAACCTTAAAAGTTGAAACACACATAATTTTAAGACCCTTATGCTTTACTCAATATTTTCTCACTATAACACATATGATCACAAATAGAAACATATTTAATGACACGTTATCCAATATTAATTCATCAAATGTGTCTAAAAATATGTCATATGATAAAATCAAATTTCATAACCATAAACCAAATCGACTAATCGAAGATTGACTTAATCATGTCAAGTAAACATGTTAAAAGGAAAATATAAATAACAAAATCTATGTAGAAGATGATAATTTTATGCGGGAGAATCACTTGTAATTAATTAAATTTTGGTTTTTCTAGTTATCTTAGGTTGTAGGGTTCCATTTGCACTCTTTTAGCATGTAATAAGTGGTATTTGGAAGTTTCCCTCCAAAACCACATTTCAAATGTTTGAAATTGTCTCTAGGTGTGTTAGAGGTCTAGGTGATAAAATATGCTAAATAAATGAGGAAAAGGGGTCATGGAACATGAATTCACTTATAAAATGACTTATTTAATCCTAACATGACTCTAAACCTCTATGGTTAGTCTAAATCATAGTTGGGTTAGTTGAAGTAGAACCCTAACTACCTCTTTTCTCACCTAAATACCCTAGTAAGAGATTCAAATGGATGAGAGAGATGGTAGATGAAAGAGTTATAAAAAATGATGGGTGTTTTTTCAAAGCCATGGGAGCTTAAGAATCCAAGATTATACTATGAAGGCATCAAATAAAGGAATCATTGAGTCATAATTTGTAATATGGATGAATATTTATGAAACAATCTATGAATGATTAATGTTATCTTATGAATGTTATTTATGCCTTTTGAAGAACATTATAGGTCTAAGAGGTAGCATAAGACCATGAAGATCCGGAAATAGAGGTATGAGAAGGAGTTTATAAGAGTACATATTGATTAATGTAGTTTTGTTTTCAAGGGTTTAAGACAAAACTAGTAGAAGTAAGAAGTGGTTGATTGTTACTATGAATTATCAAATGCATGATTAATATCTAGGATGTAATAAGGTTTAGGGAAATTCTAAGTCTATTGAGAATGCTTGGAAAATATGAATGAATTGGTAAAGACTAAATAAAGTCGTTGACATTCCTATGCAATGGGAGGTAATAGACCGCTTTTAGTGTCTTTATGATATTTTGATTGAATGATTAGGAAGAGGTCAAGGTATTGGAACTATAGAAGATGAAATTACATGATCCAGGGGGTGTTGGAAGACCAACCAAGTGTGTATTCATGTTTTTAGTGAAATTTATTTGAAAAAGTACTACATTAGTAAAAACTAGGTTCTGAGTTCCATACAAGACTGCGTTATTAAGTTTGAAGACATTAACTATGATGCAAAGCATTGCCACATGCAAAGGATAAGTTCATAGTTTTTAAAAGTTTTTAGATGCATTTCAAGTCACCAATAAACTTCATAAACTCCAAATAATGAAAAATAGACAAGAAAACACTCTCTTGGTATGAGACACCTTGTTTTAGGGTCTTTAGGCACAAGGAATTAGTAAAACTATAAAAATGAACCTTTGCATATTGTTATAAGGTATTGATCATGGAGTTATAAGTGTCTTTAGGGTGTTTAGATAGTGTCATGTAAATTAGAAGAAGATTTAGAGGCAAAAACTTGTGGATACAATGTTGGTATTAAAAGCGCCTAGATTTGAGTCTTAGAAGAAACCCTTCTTATTGAAAGAAGTAATACCCTTTTTTGAGGTCTGTGGAGCCTTTGGAAATTTTTAGAGAGGGCTAAGTTGGTAGGGAATTTTATGAATCAATGTACAACTTAGATTAATTAAGTGTAAGAGACAAAGGCTCGATCATCTACCAAAACCGTGTGATTATAATTATAATCATGAAATAATTGAACTTGGAAAAAAAAACTATAAGGAAATAGTTATCTAGTATGTTTGGAATGTGAAGTGAGTGTGTTATAATCCTTGAGAAACTTAGACAAATATCTATGGAGTCATCATTTTGAAGACATTTTTGATTGTCCTACTACGAGTCATGTGGAGAAACCTTAAAGGAGAAAATCAACATTTCTTATGAAGTGTCTTAAATAAGAGTAAAGGAATAAATTGAATTGGGTGATTAGAGTGAGTGAGAGAAACTGAAATGGGGAGTAAAAATAAACTTATAAAAATCTAAAGAAAGTATAAGAATGTGGTAAGAGGATTGTATAGTGTTTAGAGCAAGTAAGAAGTCTTAAGAAGCCAAACAAGAAAACATATCATGATAGTTGGTGTAAAGGGTAAATGAACATTGAAATGATCTTGAGAAAGGTTTATATGTGTGATTAAAGGTGGAAAATATGTGTAAATAGTTGGAAATTAAAAAACCCTAAGAAGTTACTTGAAACTATAGTGAAGACCTAATAGACCTAGCACTAGAAAGGAGAAATTGGAGTTGGGAAAGTTGTGTAGGGAGTTAGAAGATGAAGTTAAGAATGAAGTTTTTGGTATGATTCACATTCCAAATCACTAGGTGATTCATCTCACTTGGGTGAGATCATAATTTTGAGTTTCATTTAGGGGTCATTATGACATTCCCTTACGAGTCGAGTGCCTCATTCACGTCATGGGAGTTACTTCCTATTATGGTAACGTAACTCCCCCTCTCCACTTGAGAGGTCATCATCGCAGCATTAGGGATTACTTGGAACTCTCTATATTTACACTACTTTAGATTGATGAGATTAGTGTGAATATTTTTTCCTTAACAAGGTTTTTCCTTCTTTCGAATCTTGCATGCACTTTCGATTGATGTTCGCTCTTCTCAAGATCTTGTCACATTGTCGTTTGGATGTCCATCAATGTTCACATTGTCCTCGTAAACCTTGTGCTTCACATTTTCACACACTCTTTTATGGTATCGAGCACACGTCGTGTGGATCCTTGTAATGTTTCGGTGTTTTCATGTTTTTCGCTTTCTATCGTGATATACTGAGCTCATTTTCAGCGCCGTAATGGATATTCTATCCACGTGTTCAATGCATTGATTTGGGGTTTTATATCTCTGTTCGGGTTTATTCATGGTTACCGGTTCATTTTTGTTCATCGCTCGTTTAATATATTTTCATGTTCTTGAGTGTTTTTGAGATCTGCATGTAGCTATGGAGCTTTCCATGTGAGTTTAGAAGTTCCAAATTTGAGGTTGCGAGTCTTAGTCTTAAGGAGGTGAAAAAAGGTTTCGGGCCTAGCTCCACCCCATCTCATCGAGTTGGAAACCAAGTTGGTCTTCCTAGCTTGCCCCCTTCTCAGTTGGTCTATTTCAGCTCGCTTTTTCATTATTCAGGATTTTTTTGGAGTCTTTGGATACGTTTTCCTCTGACTCCGTTTTGATCGCTCATGTATTGGTGCTTTGAACTCAACCATTCCTCCTGCTACCTACTCTTCTGCATTGGATGCTCGTAGAGCTCTTTGCATTACCACCCCCAGCTATGTTTGACACCCCGAGTTTGTTGATTCGTCATTCTCGTGTTTTGGGTCTCTTGTGTTTTGACTTTTCCTTAGTTTTATCTTATCCTATGCATTTCTCTTCTAGATCTTTGGCTCAACCTTGAGCTCTCTACCACCATGTTGATTTCACATTCATGTTGAGTTCTCTTCTACTCCCGTGTTTCATCTATGGGTTTGACCTTCTCCTTACCAAAGTGCCTCATGCCCGAGCATTGAGTCGTCTTGACTCCTCTTCCTCCATACCACTTGTTCTCATTCGAATCGGTCATTACCGACCGTGCCTGGATTCTAACGGACACTCCCGACACCTATCATCTCTCCTGGTGTAAATATTGGCTCTCTCTCCTCTAGCATGTGTTCTCTCGGTGACTCTAGCGCTCATCTCAAGCTCGACTCAGCCCACCGGTGCTCACCTACTCGTCGTTTCTACCTTGCCTATATACTTTTTGACCTACCGATCGACTCAAAGCATCCTTCCCATAACTTCCCGGCTAGTTCTTTGTGTATCCACATGTCACCGACCCAACTCGACCCAATGAGTTGACTCACGATGGCCTCGCACACGGCACCTTTGTATTATCGAATCTTGCATCAGTTTGGTGCCCCAACTCACCAAATTAACTTAGCACGGAACCCAACCTTACTCGTATTTCCACACCCTTGACTCGGTAAATAGCTCACCGATGAGCTCACCATTACACCTTCCTCCCGGCTTATCGAGGTGGCTCACCGCCCTCTTCACACCCTTGAGAATCATACATTCTTTGACCCCCTTTTTGGGATTTTTCACCCTTTTTTTCCTTTTATCACTTTGTTGAGCATTGTATAAGGGAAAAAATCATTTCTATGGGGGAGTACATTTTTAGGCTCTGCATATAAGGTTATAAGGATTTTCGAGACCACTTTTTCTTGCCCATTTCTTTGTAGTGCTTTTCTTTTCCTACGGCTAGTGAACGTGTCCGCCGCAATCTTGTGGTAAGAGAGCCTTCTCTTTTACAATGTGATAAGTATTTTATCTCATGCTAGGCGGTGTGCCCTTGCTTTCTTCAACCTTTTGTACTTAATTTCGGTGTTCCTCTACTTCCGACTAGGACTTCATTATGGCATCCACTCTCGCATGAATTTTTTCCTACTACGAGGTGAGTGGTCAACTATCTGATGTCATATGAATGCACCATATTATATTTACGCACTATATTATAGTGTTGCGAGATGGGGGTCATCATTTTTATTCTTGGGTGTTATGTTTCTTGCATATTTATTATTGAGTCTAACGTCTTGCATTCTTGCACCCTTCTTCTTACTTCCACTTCGCATCATAGAGGATGCTCCTTCCAAACTTGAGCATCGTAGGATCACCTTCTAGCCTCTGCCACTTCTTCTTGGGAGAGATAACTATTCACATGGTGTGATTCCATGGAACTCTACTTTTCCTATGAGGGTCTTACACACTTCTTTCTTGGGCTAGTTCCTGCACCCACTAATTCTAGTCATCTTGAGGAATTTCTCGACACTTACGACCATGTTATTGGTCACTTGATGTTATCTGTCACTAGACCTCTTCACATTCATGTGGCAAACTCAGATCCTCCCCACCGCATTTAGAGCATCTTTCAATCCCTTTTTGGAGACCCTTTACCTACTGCTACCACTACAGAGCTCATTTTTACCATATTCATGCTTCCATTCACTCTTTGCACTCGTGTTCCATTGGAGACCCTTTCTCTAAGAAATATGTGACCATTTCCCCTAGTGTTCCCTCACATCTTGATTACTCAATTGACGACACTCTCCCTAAATTTGTTGCTTCCACTTTGAGTGCCAAGTTGTTTCTTCTTGTTCTTCCGAGAAGATCCTCGCAGCAGATCTCCTCCGGTTGTCTCTTATTGTTCTTTGATTGATGGCAGTTCATGGAAATAGACTCACTTGACTATTCTTATTATGAAGAGGATTGTTCTCTTAATTTTTATGCCAAGAATACTACAGAGTACTTATCTCCTCCTCTCACCTTTCCAGAGAATTTTGAAACTTCCCACATCTCATCATACATTGAACAATCTCCTTCTCAGCCTCATATAGTCATTAACCTAGCCTCCTTTCCACTTCCAGTGTGTGAGGCCCTTTCTAATCCTATTCCTTCATGCATGGATGACTTATACATGTCGACATCACTCTTCGGTTTATTGAGACACCTCATTGGGACGAGTATTTGACCGACCTTGGTCATCTTTTCATAGAGTCCACTTGTGATGCACTACAAGTTCCTCATCCTTCTATAGGTTCTTCAGAAGAGTCCATCATTTCCTTTGTGGGAGTTCCCCTTCTAGGACTCTTATCACTTACACTTTTAGGAGATCTTCTTAGATCCACCCTATCTTGTGGATCCATTTTTTTGTTGCGGGGATTGTTATATTTCCTTCACATCACTTGGACATCCTTTTTGTGTGTGTTCCTTTTCTTCACTCTGATAGTTATATGCATGTGGCATTACCTTCGGTTCCTTAGCACTCTATTTTTATACCTATGTCATAGTTTTTGGACCAAACTTAGAGTTCTTTGTGATGTTACCTTCGGTTTCCTTTGTAGAGTGAGCACAATTCCAACACTCCATTTTTGTCCTTCCTAAGGGCAAAAACACAATTGAGTGCAGGTGGCTTTTCTTCAATCTAGAGGTAGAGGACCACATCATCGAAAATCTTCTAAGAGACTTCCTAGAGTTGTAGAGTTCAGATCCATCCATGGCATCTTTTGTGTTCCTCTCATCTCCCTCTTCTCCTCTCTTCTTCTTCTTTCTAAGAGATTTCCCTTTTTATACATGGGTACCTTATTAGGATCCTCAGTGGCCGGGCCCCATCTTTGTCATCTTTCTTAGATTAGAGAGTTTTTTTCTCTTGTGGTGGATGTTTTTCCCACATGGTTTTCCTTCACTATTTGGGATCCCTTTTGTGCATGGGTACCTCATCAAGCTTTTGTGTTGGGACCCATTTCTCTTTTCGACTTTCCACCTCATCCTAAGTTACGAGAAGGGGGGTGTTAGTGCGAGTCACATTTAACATCACTAGGCGAGTCATCTCACTTAGGTGAGATCATAGGTATGTGTGTCATTTAGGGCTCATTATGATATTCCCTTACATGTCAGTGTGTTAGTGTGTCATTAGCGTCATGAGAGTTACTTCTTATTCTAGGAACATAACTCCTCCTCTCTACTTGAGAGTTCATCATCACATTACTCAACACCCTCTATATGTACACCCCTTTAGATTTATGATATTAGTGTGGATATTTTTTCCTTAACGAGATTTTGCCCTTTTTTTGAATCTTGCATGCACTTTCGTTTGATGCTTGCTTTTCTCGATATCTCATCACGTTGTCATTTGCACGTTTGTTGATGTTCACATTGTCCTTCATGATACTCTTTCTTTTTGTTTTCACGCACTCTTTAAGAAGCAAGAACTCAGTAATAGATATCCATAAATATAAATAATTATGCATGAAACATTACATATTGCTCTCGATTATGAGCTTTGTGTGATTTGAGGGCTAGAAAATAGGGCTAACTATGAACGGTAGAAGGAGGATAAAAATGAATTGGCTTAGATTTTAGTCTTGAAACTTTAGAATTACTTTAATTTCCCAAAAGGGTATCTAAAAAAATTAACGGTGAGATCGAGGATTTGTTGAGTATTTTTATCAAAAATTTCCATTTGGTAGGCTCTGAAGCTAGTATGAAGGGTCTAAATGGAGAATGAGTAAAAGTGGAGGTTTGAAATTTTTGAGATGAATAATCATGTTTGTTAGGTGTACTTGAGAAATTGTAAAGTATATTTAGCGCTTATTTAATTTTTTAAGTCATTTTTGGCATATTATAGCAAATTTGGTTTCTTGAGTAAATCATGAGTTTTGTGGAACTTGATTGCTAACTTGTGAAATTGGTTTGTTTTTGTGTGACTTTGATCTTGTTGTTGGTAGGTGGTATTAGAGAAGGTTTTCTCTTAAAAAGAGAGATAAGATAAGATAAGTGGTAGGAATCCCTTGGAAAGAAGAAAAAGTAAAGAAGAAAGTCAAAATATTAGGTGTGAAAAAAATCCTAAGTGAGACTTGAAACAAGGTGAAAAATACTTGTTGTAACCAAATTACAGCACCCTCTAATTTGCTAGCATGTGATTTTATTGGGAAATTAGTGTAACTAGGTAACATGGGACCATCTCTCAAGTTGTGGGACCTTCTACTTGAGAATGGACCTCAAAGAATGGTGGTCTCTCTTCCTTATCTAATGTTAAAACTACTCCTAATGAAGGGAATGCAACTAATGAATCCTAAGCTATGAGTTCCAAGGGACCAGGGAGAGGGAGAGTGCATGAAAATAAGTATATCCTACACTAACATCGGTGATAGCACCAAGAGAAGGGTGTGAAATATTTTGTTAAGGGAGAGGGTTGGAGGGAAGTGCAACAAAGGAAGGTGAGACAAGCTGTGTGAGAAAACCAAACCCTATTCACCACCAAATCTACATTAAACACAACAAAATAAACCTTTAAATGTAAGAAAACATGCACAGAATAGAAAAACAAAAGTAAAAGAGAGGCAAGAAAATGCAAAAAAATTGAGAAAGGGTTAAGAGAACATCACAATGCGAAATTTTATTACTCTAGGAATCTGCACAATCCATTACTGATTGTAGAATAGATGCATTGTTACATTTTTAGATCTCATGTGAAGGTTTGCAGCTCTATGGAAAAATGAGAAAACAATTTAGTAAGAGTGCGCTAGCTCCCAGAATATCTTTCCTTCTCAAATGAGAAGTGTTACATTATATAGAGGAAGGTGAGAAAGAGAGAGAAAGAATCCCAAAATCCCCCTTTCACCCACCAAAAAAGTGCATTAATTGGATACAAAACATGATGGAGATACTATAAAACCCATGCTCTAATATATTGTAGCTTGTTGTAGAATAAAATGGCTCTCCGTGATTCATTTAATGCATTTTCAACCACATGTAAGTGATTATTTGAATCTGGGTTCATTTTCTACCTTTTTTACCCACCTAACTTCACCAAATCCCTAATTTCTCTATCTTTGAGAGTAGCGGACAGAATCATGATTCCAACGAGTCCATTTTTCTAATTTTGTTTAGTAATGAGGAATATATGGCCATTTGAATACAAGTCACTCATTATCCCTTTCAACGCCTTACGAGACTATGCAATTAATTTTGGTGGTTGGGAATGATCATTTTATGGTTTTCCTCATTTTCATAAAATTTCATGTTTCTAAGGTTTCTGGGAAGGTGTTAAAAATCTTGGAGGGGCCCACAGGGTCAAATTCCATTAAAAAGGGGGGGCTCCTAGGTGTTGACTAGCACTAGCTCCCTTCCACTCGATCTTGCCCAAGCTCGCCATGAGTTGGGTGTGTGCATTACCACGACTTGCAAGTCAAGCTCCCCTCATCACATCCCATGTATCGGTTTTGAATGCTCCACATTCTTCACATTGTAGAGACCTTTCCATTGTGGAGAACATTATTCCCTACACCTACTTCACGAGACACATTAGAGAATGACGACTCGGCCAACCCAATACCCTGCGATTCATTTGTACCCAAGTTCCCCGCATGACCCTACACCCACATTCCACAGTGTTCCCTCGAATCACCTTCACCCACATCACATTGGATCATCCAAGCCCCTTGGCCCTAAAAGATTATCTGCCTCATAATGCATTGTGTTCCCCTTCACTTTGCGGAAAAAAGTTTAGTTCCACGAAATTTGTGACCCCGTGCCTCGTGGGTTGCTCAGGCCCACATTGCTCGATGCGGACGATTTGTAAGGGGCCCAAAATACCTCACTTTTGACATAACTCCCAAGCTCATCGATTTATCTCGGTGAGCTAACCCCTTTAGAACTCGCCCAACAACATGCCAACTTAGCCCGGTGATCAAAATCTTGCATCCCACTGAATCCTTGGCGAGCCACTCCAAATGCCCAACTCATCGGGCTTTAAAGAAACTCGACCCCCCTTCTCCAATCCTACTCCAATGCACAGCTTGTCAAGCTATTGATGAGATTTTCCCACCCCCAAACCAACTCCTTTGCCATGCTGACTCGAGATGATATCAACTCGCCCAACAAACTCGGCGAGTTGTTTTGAAAGCTCTTAGCCAAATTTTTGGGATTTTTGCAATTTTTTCTACGAATTTTAGTTTTTATTGGATTTTTCTTGAGCTAGGGATCTATGAAAATTGAGTGGAGTGTCTCGGGACCCGTTATATATTTTATCCACTTTCTAAGCGAATGTGGGCCCCAAGGCATGTTTCCTTACCTTGGACAAACTCGAACTTTTCAGGACCTAGAAGAGGAAAAAAGGTTCCAAGTGATCCCAAGCCTCTCTAGATCAACTGTAAGTGTCCCAAAATAAATAATTCCACTTGAAAACTCCAAATTCATCCTTGAAGGCCTTGTTAACTACCCAAGCCCAAGTTTCTATCGTTGTCCATTTTATCAAGGGGTAAAAATGGATAACAATTTGGCAACTCACGGGGCATCTTTCTACTAGATGGGTTTATTAGTGGCATTTCAACCTCCATTGGGCATGGATTCAGCCTAATACACTTGAAATCTGATCCTAAACTCTAAAAAAATTCCCTGGAGCCAACTTGAAGCATTGTTTGAGCATGAAGTTGACTTTGTTGCTTGCATTTTCCAATTTTTATAAGAAAATCTTGAAATTTGTATGAGTGGAAAATTATTTTGATCTGAAATTTTATTTTCTCTGGAATCTGATCTAATGGGATGAAGGATGAACCTCTAAATCTATCCCAAAATTTTATTTCTTGCCAAGTATGAAGGACTGAAACTGATGATTTCTTAGCAAGTATGAAACATGCAGAAGTTTGTGGAACACATACGATCTAGAATACACTTGGGACTACTGTTAAAATCTGATTTCCCCAAATCTTTGTCACTTCCAATGAACCATGCAAGAGAGAAAAAACCAAGCAAAAACTATGTACAAAAGATGAAATATCATACATGTCTCAAGTGAAACATGCAGAGTGTGCACAAGCACTTCTTCTGCTGAAAACAACCTACCTACTCTACTCTAACCCAAGAAATGGAAAGCTCAAACAAATCCCCAACTGGCAAGGAGAAGTAGCTTCCCTTTCTCACAAATTTGGACCATGTGACTGATTTGGAAATGGACATGGTCTTGTGCATGAGTGAAAAATTGACTACAAGCTGATTTTCCACCCAAATCATCAAGGTATCAACTAGAAACACAATAAATACCTCTTTTAGTTTCTTTTTATTTAGATTGAAGAGGAATTGCAGCTGATCCTTAGCACCTTGAAGATCTTCCTCATGCTCAGAAGTAAGCATGACTAGTGGAAACTCTGATTTTGGATTTAAACTAGCCAGATACTTGATTGGGAAAGGCCCGATCCACTATATTTTCCAATTGCTCCTAATCCCAACTTCAATAATGAAGCCTTCTTAAAGACTTTCCTAAAAAAGGTGGATGTTTTCATGTTAATTTGTGCCTTGTTCTGCATCTACAAATAGTTCTTCTTATGCCTTGATGACTGATTTGAAATGTTTTTCATCCCTTATCTCTTTCTCTTTTTAACATGAAACTCCTCAAGATTGATTGCAGTGTTTGATGGAGTCCTTGGTGAATCACCGCAACCGATTGAGACTTGTTGATCACTTGGGAGTTTCTCCTCCATGGCTGATTTCTAAGAGTAGTTTGCAGCAAGAGGCTCTATGGATTGGAAGGTGAATGATGGAGCTACAAAAAAATTATTTCTATGGGCTCTTCTTCACCAATACACTCCTCCAAATCTAATAAAAATCAGCTTCTTCGTTGTCTTGATCGTAGCATACTCCTACATGACCTCAACCTCCATGTGTTCATCATCTTATGGATTTGGAGTTGATTCTTCCTCTTCAACTGATTCTTCAACTAGATAAATTGACTTATTATATCATCCATATAGCTATAGATTTTTCTCTAAATATGTTAATTAATGCATGGGGATGTTCTAGATAGTTGTATCCAAAGTAAGATTGATGCATTTCTCCTTATCTTGTCTCATGTGAACTAATGACCGTAGGAATTCCCACTAACCTTTGTGAGTGATGTGATGACATGTGTCATGTTGATAAAGCACATTTTCTGCCAATTTTGATCAAGTCACAGTCAAGAAGACCGAGAGTCCTTTGCCATGCCATTCATTTTAAAGATTTTCTCATAATATCCTACAAACAAGGACCCTATTTTTAGCTATATTACAAGATGTCATTGAGACTTCATGAGGTTGTTATTAGTTAAATCCATTTCCTATAATTGTGGCACATTCTGTAACCGATTGTGTCTATAAGACACCTCCTTGAAACTATTTCATAGTTAGTAGTTTTCAATACAATTTTATATATCAGTTGATAGTTATTTTTAGTCTATGATGGAGTATGTTTATAAACTTATTTGAATCAATATAATATATATATGTTTTTAGTATCTATTGGTGTTAAGTACCTCAATCTTGAAGGAGAGAAAGGGCCCACTCAACTGAGGAGATTGGAGGAGTTGTTTTGTGCATAATCTTTATTCCTGATAAGTTAAAGTTTTAGTATCTTGATTTGAATGGTTATTTGAATGTAATCTTATATTTCCATGCTTTAGTATATTTCCTTACTATCATTTCTTTCATGTGAGCATTTCAATTCAGTTAAGCATTTCCTTTTTGAAAGCATTTTATTACAACAACGTTGTTTTCAGTAGATTAAATGCATTTCCTGAATTTGTCTTTCATTTAGTAGCTTAGAATTGTATTTACTTTCCGTAGTGTAGAGAGAAACAAGAGAACAATACCAACTGAAACCCCCAAAAGAGAGAACCACCATAGAACTGAGTTGCATATTCCTTCTCTGCATACAACCTAGGACACATGCCATGGTTCATAATGACATCAACGTTTAAACAAGTTGATTAAATGATTGGAAGTTACAATGACCCATCATTTTTGGTGCCATTTTTGGGGACACCATAAGAAAAACATGCCATTATATTCACATTACATTATGGGTGTTAGTGAAGTTGAGATATGCAACCAGTAAGAATCCTAAGCCTTTCTTATACAAGAAATATTGATGCACATGCCACGGGATGCTCAAGGGATATTTATACCTCACAATATTCAAAGAATATCTCCAACCGGATCACAAGTAGTAAACACTGAGAGTGACACTTGAATCTAATACAATACCCAAGAGTGATATTGAACAATCTGCATCATCTTATTTAGAACTGAGAAAATTTTCAAAATGGGAGACAATGGAAATGATGATGACAGACCCTTGGGTAGACCTTTACTTATCCCATTGTCTTAAATGAGGATGAGGATGCACCTATGAAAAAAATTTCCCCATCCATTCTCCTATCTTTTGAGGAATGTCCACAAGAAGATCTAGACCAATTCTTGTTTGAATTCAAAGTCCTTTGCCAAACATATGACTACAAAACAAACAACCAGAAACTCAAACTTTTTCCTTCCACCCTCAAAGACTCTGCATCATGAGGTGGTTTATGGGATTTCCCTCTAACTCCATTCATTCATGGGAGATAGATGGAGACTTCATTTTTGGAAAATACCAAGACTACTGCAGGGGAAGAGATAGGAGGGAAGAGTTCTTTAGATGAAGCAAAAAGAAGATGAAAATATGGAGGATTATTTGAAAAATTTCTTTTTTCCATAGGAGAAGTGGTTATGAGTTGAATGCAGAAATAACTAAGACAATTTTCCTTAAAGGACTTGATGATGAAACCAAATAATCCCTCCATCTCATGGGAGGAGGTGATGTACACAAACTCTCCATGGCACAGATTATTGAGTTATGTAGGAGTTACTCTAGAATGAGGGGAAGCCTTAGATGAAGGAAAACATCAAAAAATGCCCTAGGTACCTCAAAACTTCTAGAGGAAATGGCCAACATGAAAACAAACATCTTGTCATAGTTAACTTCAACCATAGATGGGCTGAAAGCTAAGAACAATGTTACAAAAGAGCCTTTAGACATATATTGTCCCAGATGTAGGAAAAGGCATCCTTTGAAAGAATGTCCTTTGGATATCACAAAATGTGCCTGATCTATGATGTCCCTGACCATGATACCAACCATTTTACTCTCCTACCTTCAAAGCTAAAATAAATATTAAATTCCATAACTCAAGAAAATGTAGAGGTAAACTTCATTCAAAGATCAAATAACTAGTTTATCTTATGCCCCTAGACCTGCTCAAAACCCCTGGATGATGTCATGGCCCAATCAGACTCCTCCACCAACTTGGGGACAACCTGATTAGACACCACCAAACTAGATGGTTTACCCACAACCACCACCATGGATGCCTCCATACAATCAAGCAAGGTTGGGCACCACCAGCCAATGCACATCCATGGCCAAACCAACAATGGGCACCCCAACAAAATTCTAATCAGCCAAGGAGGTTTACACAACAACAAAAGATTTAATGCCTCCACCAAAAAAAATTATTAGCAAGGGAAAACAACACAAACTCAACTTCCAGCCCAGCCTATCTCAAACCCCAAAAATCAACAAATAACTTCAATTAATGAAGTAGGATAGGTGAGACAATGTAGGTAAATGCCATTAACAACTTACAAGTTGAGATTTGGAAGAACAATGAACAATCCTCCTATAGTTATCACTAAAATACCTGAGGAAAGTGAGAGGATACCTGAGGAAAGTGAGGAAACTAGACATGTTCCACAAACACGAGACACTAGGAATAATCAGGAGAAAGATAAGAATGTGCACATTTAGCTCCTTTTCTAGAAAGATTAAAAGAAATATAGAATGAGGAAGAAACAACATTAGTTCAGGAGTTGAAAAATATGAACATTGAGGTCCCACTTCTAAGAGAAATAAGGGACATTCTCAAATTAAACAGACCATTAGAAACCATTGTATAAAGACACCAGGAAGGAAGAAGAAATACCCAAAAATAGTCAAAGTAGAAGGAAATCTAGCTGACCTTGTAGCTGGAAAACTTCTCTCACCAAAATATGGGGATCCTGGGAGTCCAGTCATTACTATTTTTGTGAATGGTTAGTCAATATCTAACATTTTGGTGGATCTTGGTGCTGCCATCAATGTCATAACAACAAATATGTTCAATTTTTGTCCTTGATAGATTGACAACCAACCAATATTGTCCTCAATTGGAAGATCAATCTATTGTTGTACCAGATGGAGTAATTGAGGATGTTATGGTCACGGTTGAATCTTGGGAGTATCTGGTAGATTTTATGGTCTTACATACCTAAAGCTCAAAAGTTAGGATACCCAGTCATCTTAGGAAGACCTTGGTTAGCTACTATTGTTGTTGCATACATTGACTGTAGGTAGGAAAAATGACTATTTCAAATGGGAAAAAAAAAGAATATTTCCCTTTATCCTCCTACCCAACCATATGTGGATGTTTGTGAATGTGTGTGGGTAGATTTTTAGATACTAACAACATGAGTTCTTCTTATTTGGCCACCATTGTAGTGAAAAATCATATGGAAGAAATTGTTGAGCCATACCCAATGTTTGATGAAGATGATATTGTGGCTATGGAAACTAGAATTGTGGCTATAAAACCCAAACTATGGCTACAAAAATGACTATTTTGAACTCAAAAGAAAACAATGCCTTGGTAAGTGACATTTTTGTTGAAGATTGTGAAGAGATCTATGGTTACCATGGAAATACAACCACTGATTTTCATTTTCCTTTAGCCAAGGTTGTATCCCTTGAAAACATGACTATTCTTCACATGCTACAACCTCATGCTTGTCCCTTGAACTCTTTGATTGCTGAAACAAGAACTTTCCATTTTGAAAGACACTAAACAAGTAACTATTGAGATAGGAAAAGAACTGACCATTGGTAACAATTTAGAAGACAACCAAGAGACTAGGGTTGTTGATATTTTGAGGAATCATTGAAATATTTTTCTTGGGATTATACTGACATGAAAGGGATTCATCCAAGCATCTACACTCATCATATTTACATTGAAGATGTTAAACCAGTTAGAACAACCACAATGTAGGATTAATCTACACTTAGAGACATTGTCAAGAATGAAATAGAAAAATTGTTGAGGGTAGGATTTATCTATCGATATCTGATAGTTAGTGGGTATCACCACTCGTTATAGTTCCCAAGAAAAATGGTAAGTGGAGAATCTGTATAGATTATAGGGAGCTTAATAAAGCCACCAAGAAAGATTACTTTCCCCTGCCCTTTATCGACCAGGTTTTGGACAATTTGGTAGGTAAGAAATACTTCTCCTTCTTGGATGGGTTCAATGGATATAACCAAATCAGTATAGCACCTTGATCAAGATAAGACCACCTTCACTTGTCCTTAGGGTACATTTGCATACAAAGTTCTACCATTTGGACTTTGTAACACACTGCCACCTTTTAGAGAGTAGTTTTAGCTATTTTTTAGACCTCACCAATGACTATGTTGAAGTTTATATGGATGATTTTACTATCCATGGGTCTACTTTTGAAGAATATTTGAGTAATCTTGAAAAAGTGTTAACCAAGATGTGAGCAACACCAACTCTCTTAAGTCATGAAAAATGTTTGATAATGGTTGATCAGGGAGTTGTTTTGGGTCATCATATTTCTGCTAAGGGTATCCAAGTTGATCCTAAAAAGATAGAAGTCATTACTAAATTGCCTACACCAACAAATCAAATTGATATCAAAAGTTTCCTTGGACATGCAGGATATTATAGATGGTTCATCAAATATTTTAGTAAGATTTTGCACCCATGTTCTCTCTATTGGAAAAGGACTGTGTTTTTGAATGGTCTCCTCAATGTCAACAAGATTTTGAATTATAAAGGAGAAATTGACCACTGCCCCGGTTTTGAGAGGACCCAATTGGGGACAACCTTTTCATATTCACATTGATGCTTCTAACACAACAATGGGAGTTGTTCTTGGAAAGAAGGATGAGGAAGACCAAATGTATGCCATCTATTTCATCAACAAAAATATGACCCCCACAGAGAGAAACTACACCACTATGGAAAAGGAATTTCTAGTTGTTGTTTACTCTTTGAATAAATTAGACACTACATTACTTGGATATAAAATATTTGTGTATATTGACCATTCAGCCATAAGATATTTGATGAACAAACCAATAGTAGTAGGAAATTATTAGGTGGTTACTTATTTTGCAAGAATTTAACTTGACTATTATTGATAAGCCTGGAAAGGCCAATGTTGTTGTTGACTTCCTTTTGAGATTGAATGTTTAGGAGAAGAGGAGGTAGTCCAAGATCACTTTCATGGATGAGCACTTGTTTGCAATATCAACACATCCTCCATGGTTTTTGATCTTTCCAACTATCTAACTACAGGGAAGTTTCCAGCTTACTTTACTAGTAAAGAACGTAAAAGATTAGTAAAAAATAGTGCTACATATAAATGGTGTAATGGAATTTGTTTAAATGTTGTCTGACATGATTCTTCATAGGTGTGTTTGAGAAGATGAAGTGTATGACATATACTGAGAGCTTTTCATGATGAACCTGGAGGAGGACATTACTAGTGAAGAGGACAATTCACAAGGTCCTTGGAGTTGGGTACTATTAGCCCTCTCTCCAAAAATCTGTCAAGAAGTATGTATGGAAATGTGATGCATGTCAGAGAATGGGGAAGCCTACGTTGTCTACTTGAAATGCCCCTCAATCCTCAGCTGGTCTTAGGGCCATTTGAGAAGTGGGGAATTGATTTCATTGGGCCTTTTGACCCCCATCCTATGGAAAAGAGTACTTGTTGGTGTGCACCGACTATGTTACAAAATGGGCTGAGGTTCAAGCATTGGCATCTTCTGCCAATGAGGATGTTGTAGCTGAATTTTTGTACAACATAGATTATGCTAAGATTTGGAGCTCCCAGAGCCATTGTATATCGATCAAGGACCTCAGTTCGTGTCCAACATGATTGAAAGCCTTCTGAAGATCTACCAAATCAAGCATAGGAAATCATCACCATACCACCCCCAATCAATGGGTAGGTGGAAGTCACAAATAGAGAATTGGAAAACATTTTGACTAAGGTTGTCAATGCAGATAGGAAAATTGGGTGCCAAGACTTCTGAAGTTGTTTGGGCATACAATACCACCTAGAAAACCACCACTGGTTTTTCCCCATATGAATTAGTATATGGGAAGAAGAAGCCATTGCTCCTATAGAATTTGAGTTACAAACACGGAGAGAACAAACAAAAAGATTGGAATTGAGTTGGATGAAGCTCAACGTGAGAGAGTGATGTAGTTGAATGAACTTGATGAAATGGATGGAGGCACAACAAAAAACTAAAATCCTTCAACATCAGAGAAAATCTGGCATGATGCTCATATAAAAAGAAGGTTCAATGAAGGAGATTGGGTCTTATTGTTTGACTCAAAGTATCAACAATTCAAAGGAAAATTGAGAACAAGATGGTTGGGACCCTATCAAATTGAAAAGGTTTATGATAATGGATTTGTGAGATTGTTTCCAATTGATGGTGACAGAGAGAACTTTGTTGGTGAATGGCCATAGACTGAGGATGTATCAACAACCCCAGGATAAGGAAACTTTCACTAAGGACATGTTGTTGTGTGAAGAATTTGATTCAGTGGAAGACTCTAGCTCTTCCCACCATGAGTAGTTTGTTTGGAAATTCAAATAAAGGAGAAGATCATAGTTTTGATCCTCTTCCCCCTATATCATAAAAATACAAAAATATGTTTTATTTCATGCATTCAATAAAGGTTAGAAATGTTAATTATTAGAATGTGCATTAATCACAATTACTCTTGAATGTAGGAGGTGGAGTGCCAATAGTTAGTAGAAAGTTGAGTTGGAAAGGTGAAGTGTACTCATCCCTTGCTACAGATATTAAATTTTTTAGAACTCCCTTTGCATTTATTTAATATGAAAAAAATCAAAATCCCATTCCCAATGCATTTATTAAGGATGTCAAATCAAGTCTCATGGAGTAAAGTGGGGAATAAGGGGTAATAATGGATCAAGTAAGTGGCATGTGTCACCTTTCTTTGAGAAGGACAAGTGGCATGAGCATTTATGATGATAGGATGGGAAACCGTGTGGAGAATTGAAATCTTTCCATCCCAATTAAGTACCATCAATATTTTTTGCCACCATTTTTGTGACTCGACTCAATGCCATTATCAACTCAAAATATAGTTCAAACTTCCACTACTAACATTTCATGTAATTTCTTTATTTCTCTCGCATAAACCTTTGCCATTTTTCTGTAACTCCATCTGGACTAGTCTGAGCTATGGGACAAAAGAAGAAATCAAAACTAGAGTCTTGAGCCTCTCCTACGAAATGTTGTCATTTCCCAAGTCTTCCATGATTAGAGTTGGTTGGAATTTATTCACAAATTTGAGGGTTATGATGAATATTTAGTTGATGAATTTTTTTGAATTTTGAGGCAACATGCTCTCGAATAGGAGGCAAGAGAATTGAAATAGATAACCACATTGTTGCTACTATATCGGCCTCCTAGATTTTGGGCTCAAAATTGTAACTAATTCCCCACTTAAGGATTTGATACCCTTGTTTCATGATGAAGGGAAGCTCTTCCCTGAAATAATCCTCAATCCCCATGGAATTCAAAAAGGTATTAAGAGGGAGATTTTTGGGTCATTGGAAGGAAATTGCTACTTGGGTGAACATGTATTTATTTGTGATGGGAAACCATCGGTGCTAGGGGTGACACATTGAAAATTCTCACTCATTTGAAGAAGGGATGAAAAAACCTTGAGCTTAAGGTTAATCTTCTAGAGTATCTTGCAGAGGTTGTCATTAAGGTGGGTCAAAAATATAAAAATGGAGGTGGTAAAGCTTCCCTAAAACACCCAGGGCTTATCCAGTTAATTTTGCACATCAGATTTTATAGGCCTAAGAGGAAGGTAGAAAAGACAACTATGGGGGAGAGTTCTAAAGAAGAAAAAAAAAGGATCTCTACACCAGTTTCTTCATAACCGCCTCTAGTTCTCAGCCTAAGCTTGAATCGACTCCTCGGCCTTCCAGTGTGGTTATAGAAGAATCTGCAAGTGAGGATGATCAGCCCTCTATGCCTCAAGCTTCCAAGGAAAATATTACCCTACCAGCCCCTATTGTTATTTCATTGAGACCAAGAAGGTCTTGTGCATCAAGGAAACATGAAGTTTCTCACCTGCATTGTCTAATGAGGGTTCAACCCCAATTTTGGAAGAGATTTTCAAAGTTGGTACTTCTTTTCTCCTAGTGAACAATTGAAAGATGATGAATTTATGACAACCATTCCCAAAGAACAATGCCCTGATAATGATATGCCAGACATTGTTAAAGCTCCAAACATTGTCTGTAGCTCTAAAAATACCCGTATAGCATCGGAAACCCAAGACTGGAGCTCAAAACTACTGCAAGGAGATTGGTCATGGAATCACATGAAGATGAAGTCCTAAAGAAGTATCAGGATGAAATTTCCACTCTAAGGGATAAATTAAAAGGTATGGAAGAAACCCAATTGTCTATGCAAAATGAATTTGTGCAAAGAATTGTGGAGAAAGTTAAAGAAATAATTGTCTTAAAAGTAGAAGTTGATAGTTTAAAAAGGAAAAAGAATATTGGTTTGCAAGCATGGAATGATTTTTCCTCTCATTGTGACCAACTGTCTCTTCGAAATAAATAGTTGGTCAAGAAAATAAGAAACTTAAAGAAGAAGTTGAGTCAGAGTTCAAATGCTAAGAAGAAATTGGAATCAATTGTTGAATTTGTTTGTCCTCTAGCTTGCAAAACTTCTAGCTTGTAGGAAGCCCTCTTCATTTACTAGTTTGTTTCTTCAGGGAAAATTTTATGCATGGAAATTACAAAGGATATGTTGTGGAGAGCCCCATGAGGCTTTGGATGGGAAAACATTTTTTTTAGAAATTTATCAAGGAGTACTCAGAAATACAAAATTTGTTATGTGAATTCTACCTTCACAACATGTTGGTTTCAATGTCCCTGATTTCTTTATCAATTTGTCTATGGGGAGTTCAATTAAAATATTTTCAATCATTGGTTAGGAACCAGATTGTGTGGGGTCAACAAACAAATATTTTTAATCAAGTACCCAAACTGTTGGTTTCTATATTAGGCCTACCCACCATAATGATGTCTCCATGAAAAAGGATTTTAGGTCCCTATATTATCAAGATGGAATTGGAAGGAATACTTCAGAAATATTAGCCAAATGTGTTCAAGAATTTGAGATTTATTTCAGCAGAACTTTGGTGAAGCTCGACAACTTGTGATAAGAGGTGGGATACTCTAAGTTTTCCATTGAAAATAAGGGAAGTCATTTCCCCTCAAAACCTCAGTTGGAGTATGAGAAGAGGGATGCAATTGTAGCAATCATTGGAAGTTGGTAGAAAAGGGTGCAAAAAGAATATAATAATGAATGGGTTGGCATGCAAGTAAGACCTCCCCTTGTCCTCAATCCCATGACCACTTGGCAGAATAATGTTTCCCAATCTCATGATAGTTTCAAAGCATGGGAAGATGTTATCTTGGAAACTCAGGGGTGTAAAGGAACAAAGAAACAATATGCAAACCAATTCGAGGAATATGATATGGCACAACAACTTGGTCATAGAGTGGGATAAAGATGAGTTTGCATGAGGACATGCAAAAGGTAAAGTGTAGGGGAAATGATGAGTGCATAAATTGACTTATTATATCATCCATATAGCTATATATTTTTCTCCTAAATATGTTAATTAATGCATGGGGATGTTCTAGATAGTTGTATCCAAAGTAAGATTGATGCATTTCTCCTTATCTTGTCTCATGTGAACTAATGACCATAGGAATTCCCACTAACTTCCTTTTTGAGTGATGTGATGACATGTGTAGGTTGATAAAGCACATTTTCTGCCAATTTTGATCAAGTCACAGTCAAGAAGACCGAGTCCTTTGCCACATGCCATTTTGAAGGATTTTCTCATAACAACCTACAAATGAGGACCCTATTTTTAGCTATATTATAGGATGTCATTGAGACTTTATGAGGTTGTTATTAGTTAAATCCATTGCCTACAATTGTGGCACGTTCTATAACTGATTGTGTCTATAAGACACCTTCTTGAAACTATTTCATAGTTAGTAGTTTTCATATAGTTTTTATATATCAGTTGATAGTTATTTTCAGTCTTATGATGGAGTATGTTCTGAACTTATTTGAATCAATATAATCTATATGTTGTTTTGAGTATCCATTGGTGTTAAGTACCTCAATCCCGAAGGAGAGCAAGGGCCCACTCAACTGAGGAGATTGGAGGATTGGTGTTTCATGCATAATCTTTATTCTGATAAGTTAAAGTTTTAGTATCTTGATTTGAATGATTATTTGAATGTAGTCTTATATTTCCATGCTTTAGTATATTTCCTTATTGTCATTTCTTTCGTGTGAGCATTTCAATTCAGTTAAGCATTTCCTTTTGAAAGCATTTTATTACAACAACGTTGTTTCAGTAGATTAGATGCATTTCCTTAATTTTGTCTTTCATTTTTTCTCTGCATACAACCTAGGACACAACCCTGGTTCATAATGACATCAATGATTAAATAAGTTGATTAAATTATTGGAATTTACAATGACCCATCATCTTGCAAGCTCCTCTTTCTTTGCTAGGCTCCTCAATTTTCTTCCCTCCTTGACTGATTTTCTAATTTTATTCTTCCCAAAATGGGTTTGGGAATGCAAGAGGAGGGGTGGGTTGGGATTCAACTAATTTTTGCAATGTTTGTGGTGGAAAGGAAGGTTTAATTTCTTGTTTCTATGGAGGGGAAGGAGTTTTAGAAGAGAAAAGGGCAAGAAGATAGAAGGTGGGATGGAAGGGTAGAAGATGAAGAAATGGAATCCATAATAGGGGTAGTAGATAAGAAGCTAGGGAATTGAAACTCAGGCTGAGATGGTGTAGGTTGGGGAATGGGAAGAGGATTGTGAGATGGTAATGCAAGGGTTTCCCATTGACAAGGTTGCCTAAGCACTAGACTCATAAGCCTCTATCTTCTCAATCCACTTTGTAAGTTGTGGTAGCATCTCAACCATGAAATCCAGCTTTTGTTGAGGGCTAAAATGTCTTGGCATAGGGCCAACCCATGGATAAGGGACCCTAAATTCTTTCAAATGAGACGTAGCCCCAATATGCACCATATATGCCTCCATTATTTGGATTTTCCTCTACAAATAGAAATATTCAAGTGTAGGATGACCTCCACATTCTACATACTCTTGCTCTTGAACAACTCCATAGTCTGTTGAATGACCAAACTGATTTGCATCTTGCTCACATGGGTATGCATATTGATTTTTATTTTTATTATAGAACTGATATGGAGGTGGATTGTAATAACCTGGAGATGGATTAGAATAACATTGTTGTTGCTACAAATGGGAATCCACTGATGGAAATGAAGTTATGATTACACAAATTCATGGATGGAAGAAATATGAAAGGTATGGAAAGAAAAGCAGATGGAAATGGATGAAAGAGAAGGTTTGCAACTACGGAAAATGGTTTGTTTGGATCATTGGAGTTGCCATCCATGCTTAGAATGTGCCTCTAAAGGCTGAGATTCCAACACGAACATACCAACTTGTTGAAATGAATATGTAAAGCTCTTTAATATTGTCCCACCAGGCGTTCCATAACTATTATCACCAAATTACAGCACCCTCTTATTTGCTAGCATGTGAGTTTATTGGGAAATCAGTGTAACTGGGTAACATGGGACCATCTCTCAAGTTGTGGGACCTGCTACTTGAGATGGACCTCCAGAGAAAGTTGGTTCCTCTTCCTAATCTAATGCTAAAACTACTCATAATGAAGGGAATGTAACTAACTACTCCTAATATATGATTTACAAGGACCAGGAGAGGGAGAGTGGATGAAAATAAGGAAATCCTACACTAACAACAGTGATAGCACCAAGAGAAGGGTGTGAAATATTTTGTTGAGGGAGAGAGCTAGAGGGAATTGCAGTAAAGGAAGGCCGGACAAGCTGTGACACAAAACCAAACTCTATTCACCACCAAATCTCCATTAAACACAAAAACATAAACCTACAAATGTAAGAAAACATGCACATAATAGAACAACAAAAGAGAGGCAAGAAAATGAAAGAAATTTGAGAAAGGGTTGAGAGAACACCATAATGTACAAATTTATTGCTCTATGAATTTGCACAATCCATTACACTTATAGAATAGAGAGCCTTTGTTACATTTTTAGATCTCATGTGAAGGTTTATGACTCTATGGAAAAATGAGAAAAAAATTTGCAGGAGTTTCCCCTAGCTCCCAGAATATCTCTCCTTCTAAAATGATTAGTGTTACATTATAGAGGAAGGCAAGAAAGAGAGAGAAAGAATCCCTAAATCCCCCTTTCACCCACCAACAAAGTGCATTAATTGGATGCAAAACATGATGGAATCTTTGTTAAACCCATGCTACGATGTATTATATCTTTTTGTAGAATAAAATGGCTCTCCATGCTTTATTTAATGCATTTTCAACCACATGGAAGTGATTATTTGAACTAGTTTTGTTTTCTACCTTTTTTACCCACCTAACTTCACCAAATCCTTAATTTCTTGATCTTTGAGTGTAGCGGGCGAATCACGATTCCAATGAGTCTATTTTTTCTAATTTTGTTTAGTAATGAGGAAGGCATGGCCATTTGAATGCAAGTCACTCATTATCCCTTTCTTTGCCGCTTACGGGGATGTGCGATTAATTTTGGTGGTTAGGAATGATCATTTTACGGTTTTCCTCATTTTCATAAAATTTCATGTTTCTAAGGTTTCGGGAAGGTGTTAAAAATCTTGAAGGGCCCTGAGGGTCAAATTCCATTAAAAGGCGGGAGGTCATAGGTGTTGACTAGGATCGGCTTGTAAAGTTGGCTATGTGCATTGCCCGACTTGCCATGTCGAGCTCCCCTCATCATGACCCCCTGCATTGACTCAATGTGTTCCCCATTCTTCACATTGCAGAGAAAAAAATTTTCACGGGAACATTTTTCCCTGTACCTACTTCACAACCACATCGAGATTGACAACTCGGCCGACCTAGTACCCCACAGGCCATTTAGACCGGAGCTTCCCACATCAACCCCCACACTGCACTCCATACCATTCTCGTCGACTTGCCTTCAACCACATCACCTCGGGTCCTCCCTTCCCCTTGGGCACGTAAAGCGTGTCCCACCCCGTAAAGCATTGCGTTCCCCTTCGCTTTGCGGAAAAAGTGAAGTTTCGCATAACTCGTGACCTTGTGCCTTGCGGGCCGCTCAATCCCACAATGCTCGATGTAGCCGATTTGTGAGGTGCCGGAACACCTCACCACCAATTTAACTCCATATTTCACCAAGTTATCTTGACAAGCTAACCCCTTCTTAGAACTCACCCAACTCCTTGTTGACTTATCTCGCCGATCAAACTCCTACATCCTATTGATTCCTTCACGGTGAGCCGCTCTAATCACCTAACTCTTTGGGCTTCAAAGAAACTTGACACCCCTTCTCGACCCGACTCCAATGTACGGCTTGTCGAGCCACCGATGAGCTTAGCCTGCCCCCAAACCAACTCCGTTGCCATGCATAGCTCATTTGAGTTGATATCAACTTGCCCAACAATTTAGGGAGTTATTTTGAGCTCCCACCAAATTTTTGGCATTTTTTCAAGTTTTTCTCGAATTTTCATTTTTTTGGATTTTTCCCAAGATAGGGAGCCATGAAAATTAATTGGAGTGTTCTAGGACTCGTTATTAATTTTATCCATTTTCTGACTAAATGTGGGCTCCAGGGGCTTGTTTCCTTACCTTGGACAAGCTCGAACCTTTGAAACCCAAAAGAGGAAAAAAGGATCCAAGTGATCACAAGCCTCTTTGGATCAACTGTAAGTGTCCTAAAACATAGAATTCCACCTAAAAACTCTAGATTCATCCTTGAAGGCCTTGTCGGTTGCCCAATCCCAAGTTTCTCTGTTATCCATTTTACCAAGGGGTATAAATGGATAACAAGACTTATTGGGAAGAGAGAACATGGAAGACGAATAAATAGATATAATGAAGGGATTGATAAAGCTAGTGTACCACAAGAATAAAGAGAAAGACAAAAGAGAGAGAAAGATGAAAGATTTAACAAGAAAGATAGAGTTATGGATGTAAGAAGAGATACCACGGTTTGGAAGATATCTAGAAGAGTTGGTAGAAATGATGGGAAGAATGAGAGAAGAAGAAAAACAAGTTGGAATAGTGGTTAAGAAGAAATCTAAGTGGCCTATAAGGTTACTTGTAGAGAGAAGGAAAAGAATGAAGTTAAGAGAAAGGATAAGAAAGGAAGAAAAGAGGGTAAAGAAAATGAGGAAGAGGATAAACAAATAAGAACAAGAGGTAACCAAAGAGATAGTATGGATGGATAGTCAACAATATGATGAACATATTATAGAAAACTTTTGACTTCTCTTAGAGAGTATGAAGATGAAGATTTCTTGAGTAGTGAAGAAACATCTTGTGTTATCAAAGAAGATTCGTAAAAAGAAGAACAGTAGATCAAAGATGAAGAAGAGCTCTTACATGGAGCTTCTCATGAGGCTATATGGCCTCCATATTTTCAATCTAATATTTCCTTTTCATGTGTGGATGTCGATGATAACAATGAAGAATTTAAAAAAAAAAATTAACATGAATTAAGAACAAAGAATAATTGTTTCGATGAAGATGAAAAGAATACAACAGAGCAAATCAAGGAAATTACAAGGGATGAGTTCATTAGTGAAGAAGAAATTAAAAGGAAGTATGCAAAATCAGATTTTCAGTTTGTATATGAAAGAAAGGAATAACTTAAGGTTGATAGTCAAGCACTTTAATGTGGTTTAAATGTTCAAATAGTCTGGAAGAAGCCATGGGAAGGTGAATATATACAAGAACTGATATGATGGATTAGTTGAGATTTGAAGAATAAAAGTAAAGAAAAGAAGAAGACAAAGACAAAGAAGAAGAAAACAAAAATGAAAACAAGAAGAGGATAAGACAAAGAAATGAGAAAATAGAATCAAGAAGGATGGAGCTCATCCTAAGAGGAAGAAAAAGAAGTCAAGAAAGCAAATAAATTGGAAAACTAGAAAGAAAACAAAAGGGAGCTCAAATCTCTCCACTTGGGGAGTATGATATAGGATCATCACTTGTAATTAATCAAATTTTGGTTTTTCTAATTATTTTAGGTTGTAGAGGTCCATTTGGGTGTCTTGGCATGTATCAAGTCCATTTGGACTCTGTTGGCATGTAATAAGTGGTATTTGGAAGTTTCCCTCAAAAACCACATTTCAAATGTTTGAAATTCTCTCTAGGTGTGTTAGAGGTCTAGGTGATAGCATATGCTAAATAGATGAGGGAAATGGGTCATGGAACATGAATTCACTTATAAAATGACTCTAAACCTCTATGGTTAGTCTAAATCATAGTTGGGTTAGTTGAATTAGAATCTTAACTACCTCTTTTCTCACTAAATGGTAAGAGATTTGAATGGATGAGAGATATGGTAGTGGAAAGGGTTCTTAGAAAGGAGTGCTTTTGCAGAGCCATGAGATCTCAAGGATCCAAGATTGTACTATGAAGGCATCAAATAAAGGAATCCTTGGGTCATAATTTGTAATATGGATGAATTCTTATGAAATAATGTATGAATGATTATTGTTATCTTATGAATTTTATTTATGCCTTTTGAAGAACATTGCATGTCTAAGAAGTAGCAGAGGACCGTGAAGATCCTGAAATAGATGTATGAGAAAGAGTTTATAAGAGTATGGCTTCAATGAATGTAGTTTTATTTTCAAGGGTTTAAGACAAAATTGGTAGAAGTAAGAAGTGGTTGATTATTACTATGAATTCTCAAATGCATGAGTAATCTCTAGGATGTAAGAAGGTTTAGGGAAAGTCTAAGTCTGTTGAAAATGCTTGGAAAATATGAATGAAGTTGCAAAGACTAAATAAAGCCATTGACATTCATGCAAGGGGAGGTAATAGACTATTTTTAGTGTCTTTATGATCTGTTGATTCAATTATTAGGAAGAGGTCAAGGTATTGGAAATATAGCAGAGGGCATTACATGATCTAGGAGGCTTTGGAAGACCAACCAGTGTGTATTCATGTTTTTAATTAAAGTTATTTGAAGAAGTACTACATTAGTAAAAATTGGGTTGCAAAGTTCCATGCAAGACTGAATTATTAATTTTGAAGTCATTAACTATGACAAAGATCACTCCCACATGTGAAGGATAAGTTCATATTTTTTAAAGGTTTGTAGATGTATTTAAAGTCACCAATAAACTTCATAAACTCCAAATAATGAAAAATAGACAAAAAAACACTCTCTTAGTATGAGACACCCTGTTTTAGGGTCTTGAGGCACAAGGAATTAGTAAAATACTAAAAAGAAACATTTGCATACTATTATAAGTTAGTGATCGAGAGAGTTACAAGTATGTTCAAGGTGTTTAGATAGTGTCTTGGAAATTGGAAGAAGATTTAGAGGCAAAAACTTGTGAATACAAATGTTGACTATTGAAATTGCCCATATTTGAGCCTTAGAAGAAACCCTTCTTATTGAAAGAAGTAATACCCATTTGTTGAGGTTTGTGAAGAATTTGGAAATTTTGAGAGCGGGATAAGGTGGTAGGGAATTGCATGAATCATTGTACAACTTAGAGTAATTAAGTGCAAGAGACAAAGGCATAGTCATCTAGCAAAACCGTGACAATCATAATTATAATCATGAAACAGATTGACCTTGGAAAAAACTATAAGGAAATAGTAATCTAGTATGTTTGGAATGTGAAGTGAGTGTGTTAGAATGCTTGAGAAACTTAGACAAATCTTTGTGGAGGCATCATTTTGAAGAGATTCTTGATTGTCTTATTACTGAGTCATGTAGAGAAACCTTAAAGGAAGAAATGAACATTTCTTAGGAAGTGTCTTAAATAAGAGCAAAGGAATAACTTAAGTTGGGTGATTAGATGGAGTGAGATAAATTGAAAGGAGGAGTAAGAAGAAATTTATAAAAATCTAAAGAAAGTTTAAGAACAGGGTAAGAGGATTGTATAGTGTTTAGAGCAGCAAGTAAGAAGTCTTAAGAAGGCAAATAAGAAAACATAACATCATAGTTGGTGAAAATGGTAAATGAACATTGAAATGAGCTTGAGCAAGGTTTATAGGTGTGATTCAAGGTGTAAATAGGTGTAAATAGTTGGCAAACAACAAAACCCTAAGAAGTTACTTGAAACCGTAGCGAAGACCTAATAGACCTATCCTAGAAACGAGAAATTGGAGTTGGGGAGTTGTGTAAGGAGTTAGAAGATGAAATTAAGAATGAAGCAAGAACTCAGTAATGGGTATCCAGAAATGTAAAGACTTATGCATGAAACATTAGATATTGCTCTTAGTTATGAGCTTTATGTGATTTGAGGGCTAGAAAATGGAGCTAATTGTGAACGATAGAAGGAGAATAAAAATGAATTGGTTTATATTTGAGTCTTAAAACTTTGGAATCAGTTTAATTTGCCAAAAGGGTATCTCGAAAAAATTGATATCAAGATCGAAGGCTTTGTGAGTGTTATATTTATCAAAAGTTTCCATTTGGCATGGCTACAAGCTAGTATGAAGGGTCTAAATGGAGAATGAGCAAAATTGGAGGTTTGAAACTTTTTGAGATGATTAATCATGTTTGTTAGGTGTAATTGAGCAAGTGAAAAGTATATTTAGCCCATGTTTCATTTTTGAAGTCATTTTTGGTATATTATAGCAAAGTTGGTATCTTGAGCAAATTATGAGTTTTGTGGAACTTGATTGCTAACTTGTGAAATTGGTTTGTTTTGTGTGTGAGTTTGATCTTGTTGCTATCATAATTGAAAAAAGTTAATAGTTTAAAATAAATTTAGAAAAATTGAATTTTTCTACGATTTGAATAATTATTATCATTCTATGAAATATAACTCAAAAATGTAAATTCATCCTTAAATATTTGAATCTACATAAAAATCCAATTTTAAAGAGACTACTTGTTTTTACTTGGATAAGTGATTTTCCTCAATTGTATCCCTAATCCTTTTAAGGTATGCAAGTTTGATATGATAGTAAATTGAAAAATGATTATAAATACATAATGGAAACAACCGAATATAAATTTTATACTTTTTGAGTGATGGTGTTTTTAGTCTATGAATGTAAATAAAAGAACTCCAAACAATGTGTAGCTATTGTCAAAATGTAGAAAAAAAAAAAGATGTAACCATATATTTAAGATTTAATAATTTAGTCAATTGATTAATACCGAGCGAAAAACATATAAGGGAATGCACAAAAATATTCTAAAGATAATAGTAGGCTTGCCAATTTAAAATAAAGAAATCATGAATACGAACACGAATGCTAGGATCATTAATTTGACAAGTGCGGTGAAAAGCTAATCTACTTCACGAGTCTTGCTTTGAACAAGTACACATCACTATCGTTTATATTTTCCAGTGCTTATTCTTTTCTCTAACTCCGCATTTCAAGTGCAACAATAGATAATTATTTCAAATGAACTCTATACTAATTCATCCAAATGAAATGGTTAATAAAGTAATATTGCTCTTGTGAAATCACATTTTGAATATTTTTTGTAGGTAATATATCAAACATTATTCCATTGATAGGTGTGTTTGTAGAAATGTATTTAATGGACTACAACTACATCATATATCGTATTAGGACAGTATCACGAAAATTGGATTTCCATTGTTTTAAAGGGACGGCTATATAAAGGCATTTGTAAAATAGTGTTGATTTTGGGTTTATCAAAGCATGTGAAGACAATATTGATTTTTGTTATAATTTTTTGTACCTCTTAATGAGGTGTGCATGTTTGATTGAGTTCACCTCACTAAGTATTTTGTGTTTTGCATTACTCTATCGTCCAAAACCTTGGCAAAAATGTTCCCTTGGGAGGCTTTGTATTTGAGATTGTTCTATTTAGTACACTCTAGTATTGCTCTTTGCCATATTTTTTGTGAAATGGGTATCAAATAAAATACATGTTGTTATGTGAATGATGATGGTTTGTTTGGTTTTGTATATTTAGATTTCTATCGGTTTGCAAAGATGACTACTGGTTTCTATTGATCTAGTTTGGCCTTCTATTCTAATATAAATTGTGTTATTTCTATGGTCCGACTAACCCATGTTACCCATTTTTTTAAAATCGTTTAGAAAATACATTTCTATAATATTATTTCTTCTAGGTTTGCAAGAGCTTGTAAAACGGTTTTGATTTTTTTGTTGTGATGTTGGTGGCTTACATGTTGATAGGTAGCACACATTGATAGTTGGAATTGACTATTTTAACATTACTGATTGATGTTAAGTTATGCGATTGCATGGTTTTTTAACAACCAATATTTTTTTCAATAAGAAAAATGTATATTTGTTTAAATGTGATTCTCTTTGATTTAGTTCATTCTAGTATTATATTTTTGCCATATTTATTGTTGAGTGGCTCTAAAAGAAAATCCATGTTCATTGTTTAAGGTACATCTATATTCTTTTGCAACATTGTATCTACAATAATATGAATTCAAGTGTAGCTATAGTCCACGCCAATTATCAACCCATGTTACCTATCACTAAGCATGTATGTGAATTTTCCCACTATGGTTTTGGATGACATGGCATGTTCAAAAGTGTGTAGTCAATAAAAGAATCACTAAGCCATAGGTGCACATGCCAAAAACAATGGCATTATCCACATACCGAGAGATAGTGGTTTGTTTGCATTCTATCCATTTGTAATTCACACTTGCTTTTTGCATAGCTATCCTACGATGAATTTTGGTCTCATTATAATTTTGACCAACAATCAAGTTGTGTTAGCAATCAACAAGAACATTGCCAAACATTTTTGTCAAGTTTTTTTAGTTGGTAAAGGCACACGTCTCGACAAGAAATTCATTGTTCATGTCATCACAACTTAACTTATCACATGCTTTTTCAATAGCCAATTAGATTTCATTTCAATGGTCGGGATTATAGTATTGGTAAATACATTTATTCTTTGAGTAAATCTCATTACAATATTAGATTTTATTTCAATGGTAAGGACTATATTATTGATTATTTCTAGCCACACAAAATTCATTAGAATACATTTCAAAAAATGTCAATATTAATGATATATTTTGAATAAACATAAGCATTAAAAGAGACATTAAACATAAAAATGGAATATATATGTATGTACATGTATGCATGTATATATCATTAAAGCACTTGCTAAAATAAATATTTGTGTTTGTCAATAAGAAGATATAGGATGTAGCAAATTTGTGTCAAAAAATGAATCATAGGTTCTCCATATAAAATTTATAGGAGGAATTCAGTTTTCGTAAATAATGCATGTTCAAAGTAAAGGTTCCAGCATTGGAAAAGACAAAGTATGAAACAATAAACTAGCACATAACGAATTGGGTTCTTTTTCTAGGTGGTACAGAAACAATACTATCAACAAATGAACTACTTTCATTTTTTTGTGGGCATTGTCACATGCAACAAAATTATCAACAACTTATATGTATGGTTTGATATAATTAGTTTTAACACGAAAAAAACATTACATGTTTTTATTTATTGGTGTTCTTAAAACTAGAAAAAATGAACATTTGCAAATTTGCTTACTAATTTGTGTGTGAATTATAGGTATGTTTAATAGAGGCAACGGTATTATTAATTGTCATAGTAAAAAGAATCATTTATTTTTAATTGATACAAGAGGTAAAAGGAGCTTGAAATGCTTGGTTCATGTTGCTCACATCTAATTGCATCTAATTCTGGAATGACCGAGCTAAGAAATGTTTTCCGAAGAGTGCAATCCAAGAAACCATCTTTCTTATGCATGATCCATTGGAAAACTTGATCATATTGCATTGACATTTTAGTACATCTTAGGAAAAGGAAATTTTTTTCTTTTTATGTGGAATTTGACTAAACCAATCTATGACAATTTGTACACACTAGTTGAAATAAAGAAACATAAAAAAATTGCATTAAGCAAACCTATAAATTATAAATGTTAGGAAAATTAGCATTCACATGGAATTTTTTTAGTGAATTAATATTGTAATGTGAAGTAGATATAATTTTGTTAGATGTAGAATATAATTTTGTGAGTTGGAACGATCTCGTGTGTCGTCCATCTACCAGCTCATGCAATATATCATCACCAAATATAAAACAAGTTGCAGAATTGAGTCACATCACCACATTCTTTTATCTCTGAACATTTCAAAATTCAATCAAGTGGCAGATATTATATCGTAATGTGTGGACGTCTTCTGATCACGTCAATTGGTTAATAGAAACCTCACAAAAGCGCATTCTTCAATATCTAACAAGATCAGAAATGAAGCGTTCAACTTCACATACTAGAGAACTCGTCTCTTGCCAAATCTGCAGTGGTTGTTATCTAATCTCATTCCATATACACTAAAATCTCCAGATGTTTGAATCAATATAATTCCATACTCTACCATGTGTTGCTCATGGATGTTGTTCACATGACCATTGAAATCAGACACTATCAGAAATAGGTGACTCAGCTGAGATAGTTGTTTGTCGATGTGTCATTTGTTTAGATAATTTGATAAGTGTCTACGTTTTCATATTATATATTGAATGTTTAGTCATAGAAGTAATTATGTATTTAAGAGTTTTAAAATTATTTCATTTGTGAAGTCTTAAATGGTTGTGTCATTTTAGTAGTTGGCGTCTAATATCTAATTGTTATTAGAGTTTTTAGTTGTGTCAAAATAACTCTATATAGCCTTTGGCTATAGAGTTAAATTGAATTTGTAATAGTGTCAATTGTTTAGTTATACAAAATAGAGTCAATAAAGAAATTGTATTAGTCATTATTTCTGTCAAAAGAATTAAAGTCACCAAAAGTGTCCAAAAATAAAAAAGTGCCTCACTTATAGTTAGATGTGCGTATATTTTGTGGTGGGCATTGTAAAATTGGACCTCAAAGCCATGTTTGTTAAGTAAGTATCATCACATCAAAAGATGGAGGCAATAGAGGAAGGAAGACTTTCAATGTCCTCTAGTCATTCGCTAATGACGGGGCCATATAGTAGCACCTTTGGTGGCATCTTATTTCATTTGTGTGTTTGCTTTCTATTATGATATGCTTCATTTTTAGAGTTCCTGATGTGTGATTGTAAGAATAAGAACATAGGTTTTCTTGTTCAATTGTAATGAGTGAGCATCATTTCCTTTTGTAACCTCCTGATGGAAAAACATAGTGGAGAATAGAAAGCACAAAGTAATGCAAATCATGGATCTTGAAAAGGTTCATGGTGATCCAAAAAACCACATGAGTGAACAGTTGATGGGTTCTTGTTCATATCCAAGTTTGTGGTAAACTGTGGAAAACCATGGAAGGTTGAGGAGAGGTCCCTTTCATTTGGATCAATATCATGAGCCACCGAGTTGGGCATGCCACAAGATTTGGGCCTACTATAGTTGAAGAAGTGTAATTATATTTCTATCATGTTCGCACTAAGGGGGATGTTAGGAAAATTAGTACACACATGGAGTTTGTTAGTGCATTAATATTGTAATGTGAATATTACATAAGTGATTATTCACAAGTAAATATAATGTTGTTAGACATAGAATATAATTTGGTTAGTGGTTGTGGTTATTGTTATGTGAGTTGGAACAATCTCACGTAAATAGGAGGTATTCCTATTTACTAGGAGTGAGAAGTTAGAATTATAATATTATATAATTGTAATGTGCCTTGCATGAATAAATATATAAGATTATTGTTGTGTTAAAATTGTTGTACTCTACACCCAAATTTGTGAGTAAAGTGAGATGCAAGTATTTATAAGAGGTGTGAAGAAAACAAAGTAGTAGCGAAAGCGAGGTTTTGTGATTTACGCATATAAATCAAAATACTAGACAAAATAGAAATATGCCTCTATGTGGGATTGTACGGAAAGTATGCAAATATAGTTTAGAACATTGTGTTGGTGTAATATTTTTCCCACTATGTGGTTTTACCTACACGGTCTAATTAGCTTGCTTAGGTTAATCATAGGTTATTAAGGGAATGCACTTTAAGTCATTTTCTAATTGTGAGTTGAGTTGGTTACCTTTTTGGGTGACCTAATTTCTCACTATATAATGTAACCTCCTATGCATATTTTGGCTAATTGGATTATGCATGAATGAATGAAGATTTTTTCTTCCCTTGAGTGTTTTTGGATCTCACTACTCCACACAGATTTCTACTTTGTGCATTTGATCCTATCCAATCGCAATTCTCAATTGTGAACAACTTCAACATGATATCAGAGCTGATTTGGTATCCGAATTTCATCTCCTTTGTTGTAAGATCTAACATTCTAGCTCATTCAATGTTTGTTTTATCATAGATTTCAGTTTTCAAGGGTTTGGTGGGGTTTTAAGGAAATCCATGCAAATTTGTTCCTCTAGAGTCTCTAAATGAAAAATGGATAACGTCGTTGAATTAAGAAGGTACCAAAACCTTAACTAAGTTTTGTACTTGACCTAGCTATGTGACATGCATTTTTAGCCATTTTTGAATGAATGAAGAGTTTTTTCTTCCTTGAGTGTTTTTGGATCTCACTACTCCACATAAATTTTGGCTTTTGCATTTCATCCTATCCAGGTCACAATCCTTAATTGTGAACTACTTTGACATTGTAATATCTAACATTACGGCTCATTCGGTGTTTATTTTTCATAGATTTCGCTTTTAGGGGTTTGGTGGGGCTTTAAGAAAATCCATGCAAATTTGGTCCTCCAGAGTCCGTACATGAAAAATGGATAGCGATGTTGAATTTAAAAAGTCCCAAAACCTTAGACTAAGTTGAGCACTTGACATAATTATGTAACAAGTGTTTTTCAGCCATTTTGGAGGGTTTGAAGGGATTTTTGAAATCGTGACAAATCAAAAATGAAAATGAAAAACATTTCTAGATTTTTATGGGTTTCTCAAAACATTTGGTGGGTATTTGACATTTTTTATGGAATGCATACAATGTTTTTAATATCCGAGGTTTTTCCTTGTGTTTTTCTCTCCATATGTGTGTTTTGGGATTTACAAGTTCCTCGACAAGTCAAAAAAATTTCCCTCATGCATTTCAGGATTTGTAGGTTGTTCCTCAAGTCAAAAAACCCGCCTCAGTGCATTTCTGGTTTTCCAAGGTCTTTGACATGTCAAAAATTCCAACCTAGTGTTGTAGGTTTTCAAGACTTCGAAATATCTATGTATTTGGATACGAACTTGCAATCCACACTCAAACCTATGAACCCTAATCAACACCTAGTGTTTTGGGTTTTGGGACTTCGGATCATCTTTGTATTTTGACACAAACGTGCAATTTGTGGTCAAACCTCTAAACCATGGTCAACGCCTAGTGTTTTAGGTTTTCGGGACTTTGGAATATCTCTACATTTTGACAACAACTTACAATCTACGGTCAAACCTCTCGAACCCTAGTCAACACCAAGTTTTTCAATTTTTTGAGACTTTGGAACATCTCGCATTTTGACATGAACTTACAATATGGTGTCAAACCTCCGAACCCTAGTCAACACCCAGTGTTTCAAGTTTTCGGGACTTCAAAACATCTTTGTATTTTGACACAAACTTGCAATCTATGGTCAAACTTTTGAACCCTAGTCAGCACCCAATATTTTGGGTTTTCAGGACTTTGGGACATCTAAGCATTTCAACATAACTTGTGAATTGTGGTCAAACCCCTAACCCCTGTCAATACTTATTGTTTGAGTTATTCAACATGTTTGTCAAGTGTTGGGTTCGACACCTACTTGACACAAATCAGATTTTGTGATATGCTCAACACACTTTGGGTTCCAACACCTGATCAACATGTTTCAGGTTTTGCAACTTGCTCAACAAGTCCAAAACCCCGACAATATATTTTAGGATTTGTGACTTGTGCGATAAGTCCAAAACCCCAACAACCTATTTTAGATTTCTAGAGGTGCTCTAAATGAGCAAAATCCTCGACACGATTTGTCGAGGTTTAGCGAGGTGTTCAACAAGTGTAAAATTTTGGCGCAATTTATTGTTGACAAGACCCAACCCTAACGGTGTTTTTGGTATTTTGAAGCTACCCGACAAGTCAAAGACCCCCACCACTATTTTTCAAGTTTTGGGAAGTGCAAATCAAGGTATATACTTCGATGAAGTGTATGCGCATGTATCAAATTTAAATGAGGGGATTGTAGCACTATTCATTTGGCAAGAGGGGTCATTTTGGGAGTGACATCACTCAATGGGTCACATCATTTTGTAAAGTGACATCATCAAAGGGGAGAAGTAGTCTTCTAATCCTTATCCCTTGGTCACATAGGAGTTAATCCCTTGTTTGTTCCCTAACCAAGGGGGCTTAACTTTTCTTAGTAAATTTTGGGAAAACGTTTGCACTTAAAATATTTTATGCAAAATGAAGATTATTGTTTTGAAAGCAAGAAACTTCAAACTTTCGTAACTTTCGGTTGAAAGCTTTGTTTTAGGTGGTGTTGTGTTTAAAAGTGTGAGATTTTTTAAGATCTACAAACTGGTAATATTCTCATGCTTTGTAAATTTTGACCTTTGTAGTTTCAAGGGTTGCATATCCAATTCTTTTTAGCACACTCGGATCGACATGCAACCACTTATCAGAATGGATATATCTCATGTTCCACCTCTTACTTTGTTCAACTATAATGAGTGGAAAGTAAAAATACAAATCATCTTGAGGAGTAAAGGCTTACACTAGATCAAGTTACATGTACAAAAATAGAACCAACACTAGATACGAGAGAAGGTGAAGTGGTACAACACAGGCTTTTTATTATGTATGGCAATGTCTTGAATTACTCGTTTATATTAAATATGCCACTAATCCCGATGAAGTATGGACCATATTGGAAGGAATTTTTGGGAAGTAGGACATAATGAGAGGTCGTGAGTTGGATAATAATCTCATCATTTTTATCCCTGGAGGAAACTTTGACATGATACAAGACTTCTTCACCAAATTCAAATCACTCATGTCATGTTATTGAAATTGTGTAGTATAGACAAAATTGATGAACAATTGGTTTTTTTCATCTTTTTCAAATTGGGTTCTAACTATTGTGTCTTCATTTCTACCTTTCATTCCACCAAGAGTGCCATGGGAGCTACGTGGGCCATGTCATCCGTAGACAATTTTGTTATTAACTTAACTCAAGAGCAAGACAATATTGTTCAAATGGATGCATTGAATTCCTCTAAACCACATGCTCTACTTTTTGGACATGAGAAATATGAGGATTCAAACAAAGAGAAGAAACAAAATAACAAGGATCATAAGAAAATAAGGATAAAAATGATCCCATCTCCAAATAAAACCCCGTAACTTCCTCTTTCCAGTGTTAAGTCCAAGAAAGAGAGGATCGAATGTTGGTATTGCACATGTAAGCATGATGAAAGAAAATGTATGAAGAAGCAGATTGACCACCTCGCGAGTCTTCTTGAGAAGAACAACATAGTTTTTCATGAGTCTATCAAACCTTATTCATTAACCCATGCATCGTCCAAGTAAAATGACAATGGAAAAGAGAAAGAAAAAGAAGCAAGAAAGGAGAAAATAAAGGGAAAGCCCTAGTTATTTTTTTTTGCCAACTCCTACATGGGTAATTGATTCTAGTGCATCACATCATATGGCCTCTTCACATGTGGATTTCACTTCTTTGGAGCCATGTGACATGTCCTTTATACGATTGGGTGACAATCGTTTCGCAAATGTGTTTGGGAGATTGTATGTTGAAGTAAGTGGAGGAACATTCAATAATTTTATTGATATTCCCCAATTGTCAACTAACCTCCTATCGTCTACCATTACTCACCTTGGTCGGGGCTTACATTTTGATTTCACTCTAGATTCAATTGATGTTAGACATTTGCATGGTGACACTATCATTGTAGTGGGTGTATTCAATCATCAAACTTGATTATATTCCTTCTCTCACTTTGGCCCTCCTTCAAATTCTTCATTGGATTCACTTGTACTTGATGGAATTTCAAATCCTGAGCACATTTCTGATGATGATGACTTCTCTTCTAGCATAAATGACTATAGTAGTGATGGGGACCCACCTCCACCATCTCCTTGTCACCAAAATATTGAGGAGTTGTTTCTTAATCCACCCACTTCCAATCCATCATTGACTCTTTAGGGAGGAAGCACCTTAAATGAAGACTTATGTCATACATCGGACAATATAGTACACAATTGTAGGGCCTTCTGTGTTCCTTCTTTTCTACTACTTTAGATACACAATCTCTTCATGGAGAAATTGGTTTTTCTACTTTTCATGAGGAGCATAGTTCCTTATATAGGAACCACACCTTGGTTAGAGATCCATTAAAAACTTAGGGGATCCATTCACTTTTCCATGGTGAACCACTCTTCACTACATATAATTCTTATCCTTTCACCCTCAACAAATCTATCAATGTTTTCTTGAATGCCTTGTGATCTAGAAAGCAGTGTTGTTATGTCTTGGAACATAATTCTAGGCTTTGGAAAATCGACACACTCTTCACTTCTCCTCCTTTTGATCCACAGTCACTCCGGGAGGCTCCTTTGTAGGATACAAGGTGGCTACAGGTAGTTGTAGCTTCAAGTGGGGTTTTTGAGTTTTTCCACTCGGTTTTCTCCTTTTCTCTACTTTATGAGATATTTGCATTATACATGGGTACCTCATTAGGCCTTGTTGTCGGGACCTAACTTTTCTACCCACCTAAGTTACACTTATGGGGGTGATGGTGAAGTATTTTCCCACTACGTGGTTTCACCACACACAGTCTAATTAGATTTCTTAGGTTATTAGGTGAATGCACTCTAAGTCATTTTCTAATTGTGCATTGATTTGGTTACCTTTGTGGGTGACCTAATTAATCACTATATAATGTAGCCTCCTATGCATATTTTGGTGATGGGCTTATACATGATCAAAATGAAGAACGTTTTCTACCCTTGAGTGTTTTTGGATCTCATTACTCCACACATCTTTTTGCTTAGTGCATTCAATCCTATCCAGACACAATCCTCGATTGTGAACCACTTGACACATTGATCATTAAGAAATTCAATATAAGAAGAAGGAATTACATGAAATATGGGTTTTCCTTTTGGACCATGTCTATAAATTATTTTCAAAAGATAACCTAACATAGTTTTGGAAGTTAAGAGTTTTTGTATTATTTGGCAAAGGGTGACATGTTGATTGCTTAAATGCACTTACGAAAAAATAGCATACGATTAGAATAGGATTCATGAAGGTGAAGAAAGCATAATCAAAAGTTGGGATAAAAGAGCATTGAAGAATTAAAGCATCTTTACAATTCCAATGTCTTGGTAGGTTTCACCATCCTTCACATATAGGTTGTATTGGTCATTATCATAATGCATTATTGTAATAAAAGAAATAAAAAAGCCAAGTGAATATGCAATTTTAAGATGGCTATATCATTTATTGTCATGTCGACATCAATTTGCGCTCTTTGTGAATGCAAGGAATGTTTGCTACAAAAAAAATTTGTCGTGACCACAATGTAAAATTATGCATCTCTTTTTTAATACTTGGTCTTCTTTCTAAGAAAAAGTTCATAATGCACACAACTATATATAGAGAACTAGTTTTGAACCAAATTTATGAATAAAGTGGTAATTAAGATTGATTGTAATGGTCATCTAACCATTTCTATCAAGGACTCTATATAATATTTCTACTTTGAATGAAGGTGAAAATTTTTGTTGTAGACTAGACCATAAACAACCAAAATATCACTTTAGAAAGTACAAGGAGATTTTCTTGTACATAACTCAAGTATTGTACAAGGATATGTTGTGTCAAGGTTTATATTTCAATGAAAACAAAGTTTATCGATAAAAATGATAATAATTGTGGAGAAAAACATCACACAGAAATCATTGTTTATTTTCTTTTTTTTAAAGACTAATGATTCATAATACAAGGACGTTGAAAGCTTTTCTAGAATCAACAAAAGAAAATAAAGCTTTGAGTAAAGATTTTGTGCAAAACTTATGTATTGTGGAGCGTTGAATCAAGAAAACCAAAAAATAAAAAATCATTGAGCGACAATGAAAAGCTTTTCAGTTTTATCTCACAAGTGATTTTCCTTTTTTAATCAAACAAGTACAAGGAAATAGTCGAAAAAAATTCATGTGAAATGTATACAAGATCTTTCTTGGATGCATTATTCTTTTTCTTTTCTAAAGCAAGGGCATCTACAACAAGTGCATGAAGTTAGGTTTTTGATAATCTATAATAGCATTTTCCATGTCAAGCTCTCTACGAAATCCAAGCAAGAAAATGTGAAGTGGTGAGTTGTATTAGGATTCTAGTATAAATTAGATGTAAAAAAATATAAGCAACAAAGAAAGGGAGAAAACCATATTATTTTGGATGTGTAATTGGAAAAGTGATTTCTCTAGGATGCAGTGTTTGGCATGTTTGGTGCATGGTTTGAGGTTTGGTTGTCTCTATTTCAAGGAAGTGTCATATTTTTGTTGAGAATACATTTTTATATGGTCTAAATGGACAAGATAGTGCCATAAAAACAGCATTCATCGTTTAGTTTTTCAATATTTCCCTGTTTAACGAAAGGAACAATGTTGCATGGCCAGACTAGTAAGCATGTCTTTTAAATGTCTTTTAGCAAGATCATTCATAAATGTTCCATATATGATCGATTATTTTATTTATTTGAACCCATATGCATCTGCATACTTGTATAATAATTTTTATCGCCTTGAAGAAAATATCACTTATATGGTAAGCAAATCTAAAGTCACAATGCAATCACTTTCATTGTGCAATTTTATGGTGCATTATTAATGGGATGTTCATAGTATGGCTCACCTAAAAATAGTGTGGGAAATTTTATTTCCTCATAATACTTATCTTCCAAAATTCCAATAGGATGTTTTCTTTATGCAAGCGCAATGTTTATTGTATTGTCTTGCAGATCGTGTATGTCTGTTGTGTTGGTAAATCCATGAAGTAAAGTTGTAGGACTACAAATGTCACCATTTTTGTGTTGCAGTAGACAATTCCATTTTTTGTTCAATTGCATACCATACATATGGTAAAGTGTTGTCATACACAAAACTTTTAGGGCTTAGATGGTAATATTTGTACGTACATTTCCTGACAAACAAGCATATTTATTTTGCATTCAACGTTTCATTTCTAAAGCTACAATTTTGGACTCCTCAATGAAACGTGGCAGTGCTTGTTGCACAATTTTTACATTTTGGGACATTAGTTATTACTCCTTTCAAGCCATAGTGAGCTTTGTGACAGGAGTAGTCTGTAATTTGTGCAAATGCTAAGCGTAATGCAACCAAACATTCTTCATAATCAGTTAGAACTATAACAGATGGAAGCAAAGGATTTGATCAAACATGTTCAGGCGATGCAAATTTTAATGAAAAAATCTAAAGAAAAAATGAAAAAAATCTTCTCATGTATATTTGTATCCCTAGAAATCGAGGTTAAAAATGTTTCTTTGTCTGCTTGTGTGAATTTCACTATGGTATATTGGAAAAATAGTTGTAAGCAAACACAAGAAGCATGCCTTGTTGTATCTTTTACAACCTTGTGATTTTTTTCACGTAGAGATTGGTGTAAGTATGGTCGAAAAACCTTGTCATTTTTGCACATTCTGTTAGCAAAACATGTCGACAGTTTTGTTTTCAAAGACAAATTATGAAGATGGGTGTTGTCCACTTCAATGTGTAGAAGGTTATATGTCAAAATTGATTATGGTTCAATAGTACATCTCTTAACAATGTGTAATTGTTCGAATTCCCATAGTTAGATTGTTACATTGAACAAAATGGACAGCCATTATAGGCAAAAATCATCTCCTTAAAGCGAATTGGTTTGAAATGGCATACCCAATTTAGTAATAAAACCTTGCCAATTCAAAACATTTGGTATCATTTGTACAATGTGAGCAGGCAAGCAGGCTTCCAAACAAGCAATTTATTTGCTACTTTTAGACAATTAAGCATTACAAAAAGTTTGAGCTATATAGCAGCGAAGGCAAAAAGTATCAAACTCGTCATTAACTATTTCACATACATGTCTAAACAAATTATCAAAACAATTCAAGCGATTTCTTACCCTCCGACACAAACCTATGATTTCCAGATATTGTAAAATATGGGAACACCAAGGTTCAAGATGTATGAAAGACTTAAATAACAAAAAAAAAAAAAAATTGTTGAGTTGTTAAAGCATCATTTTTTTCCAATATAATGATGCATAATGCAAAGGGGTTTGAAACATGGAAAGACACAATATGGCAGCACAAAGTCCTCTAAGTTGCACTGGAGATAGTTATTTGCATGTGTGGCCGACCATATTTAAATTGGTATGTTTAGCCATCAAGACAACCACTATGTACCAAAAGTGTCACCCCATAGGTCAGTTTTAGTGTTTGTCAAGTTAGTTAGCGTAGGAAGTTTCATTTGTCATAAATATGTCTTGATGTCATGTACCCCATGCAAAGTGAAAATTATATCATCATCTAGTTCTTGTTATTGAGGTCAATACAACATAATAATGTTTGCTTAAACAATTTTCAAAATGTTATATTATTCCACAACATACCTCAACAGAAGTATAATGAAAATGTAACAACACAACAAATGTGTCAAACAGAGAATCACCAACATTATACTTAAATGAAGGCCACTTGCAAAGATGATGAGATTGGAGAACCGCATCAATGTCATTTAATGTTTGTTTCACTAGTTTATAAACCTCCACATCAACAATGTTATGTGGTTGGCAAGGCATACACTGGTCTTTAGAGGTGTCACAATTAACCATGTAGACTTTTTTAAAAACAAACTATTTATAAACAAGTGATTCTTTTCAAAGTGAAATTTTAGTAAATGTCAAAAGAGGAAGTGCAAAAGCTTTAAAACATTAAGCTACTCACTCTCTTTTTTAACTTCTAGAAACCTAACAACAATCAAATTCCTCTTTTTAGCAAAGACCTTTGGTTGCCAACAACAACAAAGGTCCTTACAAATTAAACTAAAGTACATGTCAAATGTATATACATATTCAACACCTTGTTTAAAAAATCTAAAACAAAAATTTTATTTATAAAAATGAATAATTACCGTGTCAAACACTTGAAATCTATAGAGAAATATCAACTATCTCGAAGAATAAATTTCATAATATTGCCTTATAGAGCAATTCAAAAGAAGGTGAACTAATCAAGTCACCAACCAAGAATCATTGAAGTGACAAATAATATTGTTCATTCGTGTCTACTAGAAACAAGCTCCTCATATTGATCTCCCATAATCGATATAACAATTACTATCAAGATAACTTTCATTTTTGTTTTTGTTTTTAATTAAAAACATTGAGTACCCAACTAGGTTTGAAATGTCACATAGTACATAGAATCAACAACAAAGAGGATGTCATTATATGGTGACCATAGATTCCCTAACCATGTGACCAATATTTTCTTCAAAACAATAAAAATGGTTATACATCAAGTGCATAGATAGACATAGATTCGAACAACAAAAGGCTAGTTAGAAAACAGAACCCTTGTAGCAAAAGATATCCAATGCAAGAAAAAAGCATCCTAAAAATAAAATATCTCAATAACTAATGTCCATAACACATGCACCACCGATTCCACAACCGCCCCAACATCAATTGCATATACTTATGTTCCATCTCAACTATGAACACATACCACCTTAAACATCACAACAAAAATCAAACTCATTTTCATCGGTTCTTGACAGCCCAAAAGACATTATTTCATAAAGTCAACAATTTTTTTCCAAAGTCAATAGTTCTAAAACATGTTAAAATCACACCAACAAAACCAAAATAAATAAATAAATCTAAAGAGAGTTTGATTCGATAAGCAAATATGAGAGAAAAATTACTTCACACAATCTTAAAGATAAACAAAAATAGAGAAACGCAGAGACATAATAACACAATACACAAGATATATCATGGGAAATCCTTTCGGGAAAAAACCTAGTGTAGTAACTTATCTCCTTATTGTATTAACTCAACCATTTTACCATACAATAATGTATTTTGTGGCTTTGCTCTATCCTACTACATGTCTAACTATATGTGAGTACATTAGTAGGTAACCATCACAACGGCATTACAAAATACTAGGTACCAAAACTATGAGCCAATAATACATTCCATAATGGCTCCCCGTAAACATGAGTCATCTAGCCCCCATAATTAACATAGGCTAAAAATACCTATAACATGGTCCAAAAACGAAACCCAAAAATAATTTAAAAGAGTGTAACTCATGAAAAAAATACAACACATTTTCAATAATTTATATGATGCTCTATTTTAGAGGATTTCAAATTCTAAGGCAAGTTTCAAGGTGTTAGTCTATGAAATAGCCAAAAAAATAAGATTCAAAATGTTAGCTAAGTACATAATGATGGCAAAATATACAAAATCAAACGCATCCACATTAAAATAAAACATGTTTGGTTAGAGCTAATTAATCAATGTGCATAATACCTACATTGTTGACTTCACAACTCCATCAACACCTCTCCCAACAAAATATCCCCACCAAGTTTTTGGTGGTTCACAACTCCGTCAACCTCTCCCAAGAAAACATTCCCACTAAGTTTTTGACCAACGTGGTGACATCACACCGACAACTCAACAACACTAGCTCAAAAGAAAAATTGCATTATAGTTATACAACACTACATTTTTGCAAAACTTAAAACTATTGTATGTCGAACCCAAAATAAATCCCATGTTTCTATTGGTTGAGATTTTTTTACTAATCGAAAACAGGACTTCATAAGGTTAGAAAATTAGCTCTTGACCAATCACTAATTAGAAAAATGGATTTTTCAATGAAAATTCAAGAATAAATGTTTATGAAAACTATAGTCCAAACCATTAAAAAGAAATTTAATTGGTTGTTGAGAAAAGCAATGACACACTATCCGACGAAGTTTTTTCGTTGACTAAATAGTGTTAATAATGAAAAGAAAACAAACATTTGACATTCACATAGTGACATGTATTTTCTTTCACACTCATTTCACATAAAAATGGGGAAAGTAATATTGAAGTGTACCAAACAAAACAACATCAAACACAGATAACTGACAACTCGGTGAGGTCGGCGTTGTCAAACATACACATCTCAATAATAAGGCACAAAGTATCGCAACAAAAAAGCAAAACCACTTTCACGAGACTCACATTTCACACCATTTCACGGGAAAAAAATATTGGACAACAATACTAGAATGTACCAAACAAAGCAAAGTGGCTAGCTCAATCAAACACACACCTCAAAGCAAAAAGTAGAAAACATCGCAGAAAAAAATTAAAATTGTTTTCACAAACTCTCGCAAAACCAAAAGCAACACAATTTTAGAAATGTCTTTCAATAAACATCTCTGAACAAAGGAAATCCTTCCATATCCACATGTAATAACCTGTATTTTCTTTCACACTCATTTCATAGAAAAATGATGGATAACAATATTGGAGTGTACCAAATGAAACAACATCAAACACAACATGCACACCTCAACAAAAGGTACAAAACATCGCAACAATAAATAAAAACATTTTTCACAAGCCATGTTTGCTAAGTAAGTAAGCATCACATCGGAAGATGGAGGCAACGAAGGAAGGTGGACTTTCGGTGTCCTCTCGTCGTCGTTAATGATGGTGTCACATAGCAGCATTGGTGGCATTTTGCTTTAGTTGTGTGTTTACTTTTGTTATGATATGCTTCATTTTTAGAGTTCTTGATGTGTGATTGTAAGAATAAGAACATAGGTGTTTTCCTATTCAATTGTAATGTGTGAGCATCATCTCCTTATGTAACCTCCTCATGGAAAAACATAGCGGATAATAGAAAGCACAAAGTAATGCAAATCACGGATCTTGAAAAGGTTCATTGTGATCCGAAAACCACATGAGTGAACAGTTGATGGGTTCTTATTCATATCCGTGTTTGTGGTAAACCGCAGAAAACCATGGAAGGTTGAGGAGAGTCCTTTAGATCAATATCATGAGCCACCGAGTTGGGCATGCCCCAAGAGTTGGGCTTATTAGAGTTGAAGAAGTGTAATTATGTTTCTATCATGTTCGCACTAAGGGGGAATGTTAGGAAAATTAGTACACACATGGAGTTTGGTAGTGAGTTAATATTGTAATGTGAATATTACATAAGTAATTATTCATAAGTAGATATAATGTTGTTAGACATAGAATATAATTTGGTTAGTGATTATGGTTATTGTTATGTGAGTTGAAACAATCTCATGTAAATAGGAGGTATTTCTATTTACTAGGAGTGATAAGTTTGAATTATAATATTACATAATTGTAATGTGCCCTCATGAATAAATATATAAGATTATTATTGTGTTAAAATTGTTGCAATCTGATCCAAATTTTTCAAGTAAAGTGAGATGCAAGTATTTGCAAGAGGTGCAAAGAAAACAAAGTAGTACCGAAAGTGGGTTTGAACGATTTACGCATATAAAGCAAAATACTAGATAAAATGGAAATATGTCTCTATGTGGGATTGTACGGAAAGTATGCAAATATGGCTTAGAACATTGTGTTGGTGTAGGCCACTATGTGGTTTTACCTATACGACCTAATTAGCTTGATTAGGTTAATCATATATTATTAAGGGAATTCACTCTAAATCATTTTCTAATTGTGAGTTGAGTTGGTTACCTTTTTGGGTGACCTAATGTCACATTATATAATGTAACTTCTTATGCATATTTTGGCTAATAGGCTTCTACATGAATGAATGAAGAGTTTTTTCTTCCCCGATTTTTTTGGATCTCACTACTCCACATGGATTTATAATTTGTGCATTTGATCCTATCCAGTCACAATCATCAATTGTGAACCACTTCAACATGGTATCAGAGCTGATTTGGTAGTCGAATGTCATTGCCTCTATTGTAAGATCTAGCATTCTAGCTCATTTAATGTTTGTTTTTTCATAGATTTTATTTTCAAGGGTTTGGTGGGGTTTTAAGGAAATCCATGAAAATGTGTTCTTCGGAGTCTCTACATGAAAAACAGATGGCGTCGTTGAATTCATAAGGTCCCAAAACCTTACACTAATTTTTACACTTGACCTAGTTCTGTGACAAGCATTTTTCAGCCATTTTTGAATGAATGGAGAGTATTTTCTTCCCTTGAGTGTTTTGGATCTCACTAATCCATATAGATTTATGTTTTTGAATTTTATTATATCCAATCACAATCCTCCATTGTGAAGCACTTTGACATTGTAAGATCTAACATTCTACCTCATTCAAAGTGTTTATTTTTTCATAGATTTCAGTTTTCAAGGGTTTGGTGGGGTTTTGAGGAAATCCATGCAAATTTATTCCTCCATAGTTTCTACATGAAAAATAGATAGCGATGTTGAATTCAAAAGGTCCCAAAACTTTAAACTAAGTTATGCACTTGACCTAATTCTCGTAATGGTGTGTTTTAGCCATTTTTAGAGGGTTTGAAGGGATTTTTAAAATATGCACAAATCATAAATGAAAATGAAAAATATTTCTAGATTTTTATGGGTTTCTCAAAACATTTTGTTGGTATTTGATGTTTTGTGTGGAAGACATACAATTTTTTCAATATCTAAGATTTTTTCCTTGTGTTTTTCTCGCCATCTGTATGTTTCAAACTTTACAGATTACTCGACAAGTCAAAGATTACACCCTGGTGCATTTCAAGATTTTGAGTTGTTCTTCAAGTCAAAAAAATTTCCTCGGTGCATTTCAAGTTTTTCAAGGTGTTTGACATGTCAAAAATTCCAACCTAGTGTTTGAGTTTTCGAGACTTTGAAACATCTCTACATTATGACACGAACTTGCCATCCATGATCAAACCTATGAACCCCGATCAACGCTGGTGTTTCAGGTTTTCGGGACTTCGAAACATCTCTACATTTTGGCATGAACTTGTAATTTGTGGTCAAGCCTTCAAACCCTAGTCAACCCTAGTGTTTCATGTTTTTCGCATTTTGACACGAACTTACGCAATCTACATTCAAACAACTAAACCCCAATCAACACCTAGTGTTTCAAATTTTGATACTTTGGAACATCTACGCATTTTGACATGAACTTACAATATGTGGTCAAAAATATAAACCCCTATCAACACCCAATGTTTTGAGTTTTTCATGACTTTGAAGCATCTCTAGATTTTGACACAAACTTGCAATCTATGGTCAAACATTCGAACCTAGTCAACACCTACTATTTCAAGTTTTCGAGGACTTTGGGACATCTAAGCATTTCAATGTAACTTGTGAATTTTGGTCAAACCCTAACCCGAGTCAATACTCGGTGTTTCGAGTTATTGAACATGTTTTTCAAGTGTCAAGTTCCAACACCTACTTGACACACATCAAATTTTACGATACTCAACATACTTTGGGTTCTGCCACCTGTTCAACATGTTTCAGGGTCCGCAATTTGCTCAACAAGTACAAAACCCGATAATATATTTTAGGATTTGTGACTTGTGTGAAAATTCAAAACCCTAACACCTATTTTAGGTTTCGGAGGTTCTCTAAAGTTGCAAAAGCCCAACAGGTTTTTCTAGGTGTTTAATAAGTGCCCAACTCTGACAAAGTGGTTTTGGGATTTTGAAGGTGCCCAAAAATTCAAAGACCCGACCACTATTTTTAGGTTATGGGAAGTGCAAATCAAGGTGTATGCTCGGACGAAGTGTATGTGTACATCAAATTTAAACGAGGGATTGTAGCACTATTCATTTGGAAAGAGGTGTCATTTTGGGAGTGACATCACTCGGTGGGCCACTTACTATGTAAAGTGACATCATCAAATGGGAGAGGTAGTTTTCTTAGCCCTTATCCCCTGGTCACATAGGAGTTAATCCCTTGTTCATGCCCTAACCAAGGGGGCTTAACGTTTCTTCTTATAAATTTTGGGAAAACTTTTGCACACCAATTTTTTTATGCTAAGTGGAGATTATTGTTTGCGAGTAAGAAACTTAAAACTTTCGTAACTTTCAACCAACATCTCCATTTTAGGTGTCATTTTGTTTGAAAGTGTGAGTTTTTTCAAGATCTACCCATTGGTAATATTCTTGTGCCTTTTAAATTTTAACTTTTTAGTTTCATGGGGATTGCATATCTTAGTCTTTCTAGCACACTCAGATCAACATATAACTACTTGTTGCAATGGATATACTTAATGTTACGCTTCTTACATAGTTCAACTATCGCGAGTGGAAAGTCAAAATTTAAATCATCTTGAGGAGTAAATTTTTACACTTTGGATCACTATGAATACGAAACATAACCAACACAAGATACGAGAGAAGGTGAAGTGGTACAACTGAATCCTATGGTTTATTATCTTTGTCAATGTCTCTAGACTTGGTCTTTTATATTGAATCATCACTACTCCTAATGAAATATGGACCATATTGGAAGGAATTTTTGGGAAATAGGACATAATGAGAGGTCATGAGTTGGAAAATGATCTCATCAGTTTGATCCTAGGTAACTTTGACATGATACAAGACTTCTTCACCAAATTCAAATCACTCAGGTTACTAGTTGAAATTGTGTGGCATAGAAAAATTGATGAACAATTGGTTCTTTCCATCCTTGTCAAATTGGGTTCCAACTATTATGTCTTCGTTTCTACCTTTCACACCACTAGGAGCACCATGGGAGCTACATGGACCATGTCATCCTTGGACAATTTTTTGTTGACTTAACTCAAGAGCAAGACAATATTATTCAAATGGGTGCATTGAAGTCCTCTAAACCCCATGCTCTACTTATTGGACATGAGAAATAGAAGGCTTCAAACAAAGAGAAGAAACAAAATAATAAGGATCATGAGAACAAGAAGGATCAAAATGATCCCACCTCCAAATCAATCCAGGAACTTCCTCTTCTAGTGTTAAGTCCAAGAAAGAGAGGATCAAATCTCGATATTGCATAGGAAAGAATGATGAAAAAATGTATGAAGAAGCAAATTGAACACCTCGTGATTCTTATTGAGAGTAAAAACATAGGTTTCCATGAGTCTATCAAACCATCTTAATCAACCCATGCATCCTCCAAGGCAAATGACAATGGAAAAGAGAAAGAGAATGATTCAAGAAAGGAGAAAACAAAGGGAGGGCCCTAGTTACATTTGTGTCTCCAACTCCTACATGGGTAATTGATTCTAATGCATCACATCATATGTCCTCTTCACATGTGGATTTCAATTATTTGAAGCCATATGACATGTCCTCTATACGATTAGGTGACAACTCTTCTATAAAGGTTTTGGGAGAGGGTATGTTGAAGTGAGTGGAGGAACATTCAATAATGTTCTTAATATTCCCTAACAATCAACTAAATTCATATCATTTACCAAATTACTCACCTTGTCGGGGATTATTTGTTGATTTCACTCTAGATTCGAGTTGATGTCGAGAGTTTCACGGTGAGAATATCATTGTAATGGGTGTAGTCGATCATCAAACTTGATTATATTCCTTCTCTCACTTTGTCCCTCCTTCATATTATTCATTGGATTCACCTGTACTTAATGGCATTTCAAATCCCGAGCACATTTCTAATGATGAGAAATTCTCTTCTAGTGCATATGACTATAGTAATGATGAGTACCCACCTCCCCAATCTCCTTATCACCTTTTAAATATTGAGGAGTTTCTTCTTAATCCACCCACTTCCAGTCCATCATTGACTCTTTAGGGAGAAAGCACCTTAATTGAAGACTCATCATACATAAAGCAGTCTAGTACAAAATTTTAAGGCCTTCCATGTTCCTTCTTTGCTACTACTTTAAATACACCATCTCTTCATGGAGCAGTTGATTTTTCTACTTTGCATGAGAAGCATAGTTCCTTGTATAGAAGCCACACCTTGGCTTGAGATCCATGAAAAACTTAGGGATCCGTTCACTTTTCCATGGTGATCCACTCTTCACTACATCTAAATCTTATCCTTTCACCTCTCAACAAATCTATCAATGTCGTCCCGAAATGCCTTGTGATCTAGAAAGCAGTGTTGTTCGTCTTGGAACATAATTCCGGGCTTTGAAAAATCTGACACACTCTTCATTGCTCCTCCTTCGATGCACGGTCACTATGGGAGGCTCATTTGCATGATATCGGGTGGCTACATGCAATTGTAGCTTCAAGTGGGGATTTTAGTCCTACTTTATTTTCCTTTCACTCTTTTGGGGGATTTTTTTCCCCTTTGGGTTTTCTCATTTTCTCCACTTTATGATATATTTTCATTATGTATGGGTACCTCATCAAGCCTTATTGTCAGGACCTACCTTTTCTATCCACCTAAGCTACATTTAAGGGGGTGTTTTTGTAGGCTTTTTCCCACTATTTGGTTTCACCTACACGGTCTAGTTAGCTTTCTTAGGTTAATCATAGGTTATTAGGGAATGCACTCTAATTAGCTTTCTAATTATGAGTTGATTTAGTTAACTTTTGGATGACCTAATTTCTCACTAGATAATGTATCCTCCTATGCATATTTTGGCTAATGGGCTTATGCGGGAATGAATGAAGAACTTATTCTTCCCTTGAGTGTTTTGGGATCTCACTACTCCACACGGGTTTCGATTCGTGCATTCGATCCTATCTAGTCACAATCCTCGATTTTCAACCACTCGAACACATTGATCATTGAGAAAGTAAATATAAGAAGAAGGAACTACATGAATATGGATATGCCTTTTGGACCATGTTTATAAAATATTTTGGAAGTTAGATTTTTTGTATTATTTAGCAAAGGGTGACATGTTGATTGCTTAAATGCACTTAAGAAAAAATAATATACGATTAGAATAGGATTCGGGAAGGTGAAGAAATAAGAACCAAAAGTTGGGATAAAATAGCATTGAATAAGTAAAGCATCTTTACAATTCCAATGTCTTGGTATGTTTCACCATCCTTCGCATATAGGTTGTATTGATCATTATCATAATGCATTCTTGTAATGATAACAACGACAAAACAACCGAATATGCAATTGTTGAGCTGGTTATATCATTTATTGTCATGTCGGCGTTAATTTGTGCTCTTTGTGAATGCAAGTAATGTTTGCTACAAAAAAATCGTGACCACAATGCAAAATTATGCACCTCTTGTTTTATACTTGGTCTTATTTCTAAGAAAAAAGTTCATAATGCACACAACTATATAAAGAACTAGTTTTGAACCAAATGTATGAATAAGGTGGTTATTAATGTTAAGAGTAATGGTCATCGGCCATTTCTATCAAGAAGGTCTCAATATAATATTTCTACTTTGGATGAAGGTGAATAGCTTTTATTGTAGACTAAACCATAAACAACCAAAATATCACCTTTGAAAGTGCGGGGAGATTTTCTTGTACATAACTCAAGTATTGTACAAGGATATGTTGTGTCGAGGTTTATACTACATTGAAAATAAAGTTTATATATGAAAATGAAAATAAATGTGGAGATAAACATCACACATGATTTTTGTTTTTTTTTTTTTTTTTTTTAAAGACTAATGATTTCATAATACAAGGATAGTGAATGCTTTTCTAGAATCAACAAAAGAAAATAATGCTTTGAATTATGAGTTTGTGCAAAACTTATGTATTGTGGAGTGTTGAATCAAGAAAACGAAAAATAAAAAATCATTGAGAGAACATGAAAAACTTTTCATTTTTTATCTCACAAATGATTTTCCTTTTTAATTAAACAAGTACGAGGAAATAGACAAAAAAGTGCATGTGACATGTATACAAGATCTTTCTTGGATGTGTTCTTCTTCTTCTTTTCTAAAACAAGGGCATCTATAACATGTGCATGAAGTTGGGATTTTTGATAATCTGTCATAGCATTTTCCATGTCAAGCTCTCTACGAAATCCAAGCAAGAAAATGTAAAGTGGAGAGTTGTATTAGGATTCTAGTACTAAATGACATGTAAAAAAATATAAATAACAAAGAAAGGAGAAACCCATATTTTTTGATGTGTAATTGGAAAACTTTTTCTCTACACAGTGCAAAGTGTTTGGCATGTTTGGTGAAAAAGTGCATGTGACATGTATACAAGATCTTTCTTGGATGTGTTCTTCTTCTTCTTTTTTAAAGCAAGGGTATCTACAACATGTGCATGAAGTCGGGATTTTTGATAATCTGTCATAGCATTTTCCATGTCAAGCTCTCTACAAAATCCAAGCAAGAAAATGTAAAGTGGAGAGTTGTATTAGGATTCTATTACTAAATGACATGAAAAAGGATATAAACAACAAAGAACGAGAGAAAACCATATTTTTGGATGTGTAATTGGAAAAAAAAATTCTCTAGGGTGTAGTGTTTGGCATGTTTGGTGCATTGTTTGAGTTTGGTTGTCTCTATTTCAAGGTAGTATCTTATTTTTGTGGAAATATGGGAAAGTGAAAAATGAAGAGAATATGTTTTTATATATTCTAAATGGATAAGATAGTACAATAAAAAAATAACATACATCGCCTATTTCTTCAATATTTCCCGTTTAAGAAAAGGAATAATGTTGCATGGTTAGACCAAGAAGCATGTCTTTCAAATGTCTTTTAGCAAGATCATTCATAAATGCTCCATGTATGATCGATTCTTTTATTTATGTGAACCCATGTGCATCTACACACTTGTATAATAATTTGTATCGCCTTGAAGAAAATATCGGTCATATGTTAAGCAAATCTAGAGTCAAAATGGGCTAGGCCTATCTCTCACGCAAGTTCGCACAATAGGGAAAAAGTATTTTCCGTCACGTCGCCATTAGTTTTGTCACGTCGCCGTTAGTTTTGACGGAAAAAGAAACAACGTATTACGTTGTTACCTATATAGGTAACAACATAATACGTTGTTTCCTTTTCCGTCAAATTTCGTTTGTGGTTTTTTAAAAGGAACCGGCGCCATATGGTTTCATACGTGAGTGCACAGCAGGATGGTGGGGCACGAGAAATAGGGCGCGGGGTCCCGGGTTCAAGGCCGGCTGGGTGCAAGGATAGCACTGGTCAAAGTTTTGTGCAGGTTCGCGTTGACTGCGAACCTGCATGATGGATAGGCTCATTGGTCAAAATGTAATCACTTTCATTGTGCAACTTTATGGTACATTATTGATTGAATGGGGTGTTCATAGTGTGGCTCACCTAAAAATAGTGTGGGAAAGTTCATTTCCTCAAAATACTTTATCTTCAATAATTCTAAGAGGATCTTTTCTTTATGTAGGCACAATGCATATTGTATTGTCTTGCAGATCGTGTATGTGTGTTGTGTCTGTAAATCCATGAAGTAAAGTATCACCAACATTCTCATCGCCACCACAATCACTTAAGACACAATTTTTTCGAAAGTTGTAGGACTACAAATGTCATCATTTTTGTGTTGCAGTAGACAATTCCATTCTTTGTTCAATTGCATACCATACATATGGTAAAGTGTTGTCATACACAGAACTTTAAGTGCTTATATGGTAATATTTGTACGTACATTTCCTGACAAACAAGCATATTTATTTTGCATTCAATGTTTCATTTCTAAAGCTACAATTTTGGACTCGATGAAACGTGGGAGTGCTTGTTGCACAATTGTTACATTTTGGGACATTAGTTATTACTCCTTTCAAGCCATAGTGAGCTTTGTGACAGGAGTAGTCTGTAATTTGTGCAAATGCCAAGCGTAATGCAACCAGACATTCTTCATAATCAGTTAGAACTATAACAGATGGTAAGGCGATGCAAATTTTAATGAAACACATTTTCCAAAAATCTAAAGAAAATATGAAAAAAATCTTCTCGTGCATATATGTATCCCTAGAAGTCGAGGTTAAAAATGTTTCTTTGTCTGCTTGTGTGAATTTCACTATGCTATATTGGAAAAATAGTTGTAAGCAAATACAAGAAGCATGCCTTGTTGTATCTTTTACAACCTTGTGAATTTTTTTCACGTAGAGATTGGTGTAAGTATGGTCGAGAAACCTAGTCATTTTTGCACATTCTTTTAGCAAAACATGTCGACAATTTTGTTTTCAAAGCCAAATTATGAATATAGGTGTTTTCCACTTCAATGTGTAGAAGGTTATATGTCAATATTGGCTATGCTTCAGTAGCACATTTCTTAACAATGAGTAATTGTTCGACTTCTCATAGTTATATTCTTACATTGAACAAAATGGACAGCCATTGTAGGAAAAAGCCATCTCCTTTAAGTGAATTGGTTTAAAATGACATGCTCAAGTTAGTAATAAAAGCTTGTCGATTCAAAACATTTGGTATCATTTGTACAATTTGAGTAGGCAAACAGGCTTCCAAACAAACCAAAAAAGCAATATCTTTACTACTTTTAGACAAGTAAGCATTACAAAAAGTTTGAGCTACAGTGAAGTAAAAAAGTATCAAACTCATCATTGACTATTTCACATACGTCTAAACAATTTATCAAAACAATTCAAGTGATTGCTTACCCTCCTACACAAACCTATGATTTCCAGATATTGTGAAATATGGGAACACCAAGGTTCAAGATGTACGAAAGACCTAAATAACAGCAAATTTTGTTGAGTTGCTAAATAACAGAAAATAATAGCATCATTATTTTCCCAATATAATGATTCATAATGCAAAGGGGTTTGAAACATGGAATAAGACACGGTATGGCAGCACAAATCCCTCTACGTTGCACTGGAGATAGTTATTTGCACATGTGGCTGACTATATCTAGATTGGTATGTTTAGCCATCGAGACAACCACTATGTACAAGAAGTGTCACCCCATAAGTCAGTTTCAATGTTTGTCAAGTTATTTAGCGTAGGAAGTTTCATTCGTCATAAATGTGTATTGATGTCATGTACCCCATGCAAAGTGAAAAGAGTATCAACATCTAGTTCTTGTTTTATTGAGGTCAATACAACATAATAGTTTTTGCTTAATCAATTTTCAAAATGTTTTATTATTCCACAACATAACTCAACAAAAGTATAACGGAAGTGTAACAACACAACAAATGTATCAAACACGGAATCACCAACATTATACTTAAGCGAAGGCCACTTGCAAAGATGGTGAGATTAGAGGACCGCATCAATGTCATTTAATGTTTGTTTCACTAGTTTATAAACCTCCACATCAACAATGTTATGTGGTTGGCAAGGCATGCATTGGTCTTCGGAGGTCTCACAATCAACCATGGACTTTTTAAAAAAATTATTTATAGACAAGCAATTTTTCATAACGAAATTTTAGTAAATGTCAAAAGAGGAAGTGTAAAAACTTTTAAAAATTAAGCTACTCGCCCTTTTTTAACTTCTAGAAACCTAACAACAATCACAATTCCTCTATAATTACAAAGACCCCTAGTTGCCAACAACAAAGGTCCTAAAAAATTGAACTAAAGTACATGTCAAACCTATATGCATAGTCAACACCTTGTTTAAAAATTTTAAAACAAAACTTTCTTTATAAAAATGAATATTAATTGTTTTGCATGGCATTAGATTAGGCTAGGATTTCCCATTTTAGCATAATCATTTTGGTGAACTTGTACTCGATCTTCACGCTCTTAGGGTCCTCATTATTTGTTTATCATTCTAAAGTATAGTCATCATGAGTATCTCAATCAATGATTATTTGCTTGCACATCTTGATGTAAGGCATAGAGTCCAACATCTTCTTGTTACTACTCGCATTCGTGTTGATATGCATCCTAACTCGGTCTATCAAACTTTTGTAGATGCATTTTCTCAACACATAACATTCAAGTCTAATCTTCTCGTTGATCTTAACACTTTTGACAATGACCCACCCTTGCATATCATGATTCGCATTTACAATATGGGTATTAAGTGTACTTTAGTTGACAATGGATCCGAACTCAACTTATGTCCCATGTCATTCCTTGAGAAGATAGGTCTTTCCACTCATGATGTTAGTCCATCATCTCTCTCACTTCATGCATATGATGGTTCTGTTCGCCCATGCATAGGTCACATTGTTCTTCCTATCACTGTAGGGCCAAAAACTCTCAACACAGTCTTCTTTGTCATTGACTTTCGGTCTCATATAATTGTTTTCTTGGTAGGCCATGGCTTCATGCCATGCAAGCCATTGCCTCTACCGTACATCATTGTGTCAAATTCATACATGAAGGTGTTGAATATATTGTGCTTCGTGACCATGACACTTACAAATATTGTGACCGAGATCCTAATATTACTCTTCATATTCCACACTGCGATACTACAGATGGCCGTCATCCAATGGATGAAGTACCTCATTTTCCACCACTTGAGGGTGTTATTTGTGTCATTGATGTGGTTCCTTCCACTCCACCACCTCCCCTACCACTACTACTGCTATGGTCATTTATCAAGGGTCTCTCTCTACATCAGATGTTGTTTTAGCTCCTCCACCTTCTCACATGCCATCTTCATCACTGTGACCTCCCTTCACATGCACACTCTTCATGAATGATTCATATTGGGAACATATTCCATTTGATCCTACTTGTGACGAAACTATATGTTCACATGATGGCTTGGCAGACTTGGATTCACTTTTGAAGATATTTATCCTCAACACATAATACTCATCTATATGGGTTCATCACTACTCTTTGTGACTTATGGTCTACGTGTATTCCATCTCACAATCTACCTCCCGCGTATACCTCCTTTTACTCCACTCATATTAAGACAGTCTTGGCTTACATATATATGAGGCACATTAGACCACGATCATACGGATATATCATTTCCCATGCCTTTTGATCGTGTGCTCATTTGCAACAGCTATTTTCTTGGCTATACACAAAATCTCACTCGCTGGTATGCGCATGGGTGTCTTTTACCACCCTTCACGGATGAGGAATATGCTATGGGCATGTATCATTTACGTCTCAATGGATCTTTACACGACCAACCAGACAAGATAACTTATTAGATTTCCGATGCAAAACCCTATGACTTTCACTTTCTTTGATGATCTCTTAGATGACATTACATGATCAATTCTTCATCTTCCACACTTGGGGGGCATAACATTCACATTCCCCACCACCATCTTAGCATCGCCACATGTTTCACACTCGCATTTATCAACCTCTTAGCATAGACCTTGTCCTCTACACCACACGCATCATCATTACCCTATGACACACTCTTGTGCTTTGGTTCACACTTGACTATTGAGGGCATACTACACATGAACCTCACACACTTGCACTACACATTGTGTCTCTTCACACATCTTAGAGTACATCTCACATTTTGCATACTACATCATTTGTGTTGCGACATTTGTACATCTACACATCATACTAGTGTTCATCACACATGTGTCACACTCCTATTGTCTATGAGTCTAGCATTACATACTATTCATCATACATACTACATAGCGCGCATTTCACACTATTAGGCTATCTACACATCTTGCATTACATTCTATACATCACCTATTTACACATTTAGCTCATCACATGGTCGTCTCTTCTCATCACACATACTACATCTTCTTATACACATTGCATTCACTACCTAATGATGCACTCTAGTCTCACGGTCCATACTTGAATTGTTGAGGGTATACAACAAAAAAATGGACCACATCACACTCACACATTCATCATTTGATCTTCTCATGTGACATTCCTAGGATTAGTGATATACGCCTTAGGCTATAGGGTCACTTCTTCTAGCATCATCTCATGATAGGCTACCTCATCACCTTCGCTTACATTGTTTAGTGGTATACACTTTAGGCTAAATCACCACCTCCTTTCTATTCATCTAGTCATGATATACGCTTAGGCTATAGAGTCACGCACACGTCATTGTTATGTCACATCTCATCACTACACAATCATCACAGTGTGCTACACACAACACATAGTTCGACCATTTCCTAATGATGCACTCTTGTTTTTGGTTCATTCTTAAGCTCTTTGAGGGGCATCTGATGAACCTCACTACATGCAACTTCATTCACTCGGGGGCATGCAACTCCTATCATTCATTTTGCATTCCATTGTTAGGAAATAAGAGATAAAATATGCGGAATAATCCCTTACAAAATCACAACAGTAGAAACTAATATGCAGAAAATATTACAGATCTCAAATAAAAGTACAGAATAAATAACACAACACAGAGAGACAATATTTAACGTGGTTCACCCAATTTGGGCTACGTCCACCAAGAATCACTTGCTCAGATTTTATTACAAGCCTCCACTCTCTCAATACAATACCCAGATCCATTTGGAGCTATGCTCAACAAACTCTACAGAATTCACACCCGAATTCAAAACACATCTGCAATACATTTTCTTGTCTATGTATCATATGCATAAGACCATATAAATAGACAATTGCTTAAGTAGTTTGATATAAAACCATGGGTATCAAAACCATGGGCAAAAAAAATCGTGGGTATCAAAACCATGGGCAAAAAACCGTGGGTATCAAAACAATGGGTACCAGAAAAACTATGGGCCCAAAAACAGCCCATAACGGTTACCCATTACCCATGGGTTAATAAACCACCCATGAAAATTTACTTTGGGGTTTCACCCCCGAACCCCCTAACCCGCTCACCGGCTAGCGAGACCACCATAAAAATACCTGAGTGTAACACATAGAAGGTGTACCACACTCTAACATGAAAATAGGCTCCACAAACATAACAATCTCCCACTTGGAGTGATTTCCACTAAGCAAGCTTCTCGATCCTTCTTTGTCATCCATGAAGGCCAGCCCAAAGTGAGCATAGCTTTAGTTTATCCCTTGTAACCACCTTAGTCATCATGTCTGCGGGATCTGGTGGTATGAATCTTCTCAACTTGACTTATCTTCCTCCAAAGTTGTCATGATGAAGTGATATCTCAAGCGTATATGCTTCGTCACGGAGTGGAAAGTAGGTTTCTTAGCTAGGTGTATAGCACTCGACTATCACTATGCAGCTTACATTCCTCCTACTTATGCACCAACTCCTCAAGCAATTGTTGTAACCAAATCATCTCTTTGCTTGCCTCTGTGGCGTGCAAAACATACTCGACCTCCGTGGTTGACAAAGCCACCAAATTCTATAGTCATGAAGTCCGACTCACTTTGTTGTCTCACCTACGGTGTAAATATAACTTGTCGTGCTCCTCTGCTGTCTACATCTCCAGCCATGTACGAATCTACATAACCACGTAAAGTGGTGTCGATCCTTGTAGCACAAAAGCTGTCCTGTGGTCCCTCTCAAATACCGAAGGATCCACTTTACTACTTGCCGATGCTCTTTACTGGATCACTCATAAATCTACTCACGGCTCCCTACATGGGCAATATCGGGCCTAGTGCACACCATAGCATACATCAGCTGCGCAACTACGATGAGTAAGGTACCTTGGACATCTGGTTTCTTTCTGCTTTGTCTTGGGACACTTTGCTCCTTTGATAACTTAAAATGGCCTACCAAAGGAGTCCCAACTAGTTTAGCATCCTGCGCATGTTAAACCTCTCAATACCTTCTTAATGTACTCTTCTGAGATAAAGTCACTCCGTTCCTTCCTATCCCAAGTTATCCTCATACCAAGGATTTGTCTGGCTGCCCCCAAATCCTTCATATCAAAGGATTCACTTAGTTGTTTCTTGAGTACTTTTATTTCCTGCATGTTTTTACTCTGACCAACATGTCATCAACATACAAACACGGGATAATATAACTTCCATCCTCAAATTTCTTTGTATACATGCAATGGTCAGAATGACATCTAATATAACCTTGCTCCATCATGAAGCTATCAAACTTCTTATACCATTGACGTGGAGCTTGTTTCAAGCCATACAAGCTCTTCTTCAGTTTACACACCATCTCCTCTTTACCTTTGACCTCATAGCCCTCTAGTTGCTGCATATATAGTTCCTCCTCCAAATCACCATGGAGAAATGCAGTCTTTACATCTAACTGTTCTAAGTGTAAGTCTTCTGCTGCCACTATTCCAAGAACAGTTCTAATAGAAGTCATTTTTACTACAAGAGAAAAGATCTCATCAAAATCTATACCTTGTTTTTATGCAAACCCCTTGACCACCAATCGGGCCTTATATCTTTTCTTTCCTCCTTCTTCATCTTTAACTTTGTACACCCACTTGTTCTGTAATGCTCTTTTTCCTTCGGTAGCTTCACCAAATCCCAAGTCTAGTTCTCCATGAGAGACTTATGCTCCTCATCCATGGCTTGCTCCCACTTCTTAGTGGCATCTACCTACATTGCTTCATCAAAGCTCTCTGGCTCTCCACTATCAGTGAGTAATAAATAATAAAGAGAAGGAGAAAAACGTTTAGGTTCTTTTCTTACCCTAGAAGACCTCCTCACTGTAGGAGTTTGGGGTTCTATTGAGTCGTTTCTGAACTGATTCATGGGTCACTGTCCCATCCGGAATATCCTCTACCACTACATATTCTTTCTTGGATTCTTCCCTGTTTTCCTGCAACTATTGCTTATACATGACTTTCTCATTAAAGACCACATCCCTAGACCAAATGATTTTCTTGTCCTTAATACTCCAACATTTAAATCCAAAGTCATCACCACCATAACCAATGAAAGTACATTTTTCTGATTTAGCCTCTAGCTTGGTCCTATCATCCTTGTCTATATGAACAAACACCTCACATCCAAAGACTCTAAGAAATGAATAATCAACTTTCTTACCATACCAAGCCTCCTCAGGTATGCCTCCATCGAGGCACTTGAGGGTCCTCTATTTATCAAGTACATAGTTGTGCTCACACGCTGCCCCAAAAAAAAGAGGCAGTCCTGCATGTAACCTCATGCTCCTAGCACGTTCCATTATTGTTTTGTTCATCCTTTCTGATACCCCATTCTGCTGCGGAGTTCCTGGAACCATCTTTTGCCTACGGATTCCATTCTTAGAACAGTAATCATTAAATTCATTACTGTAATACTCCCCTCCATTATCTAACCTAAGACATTTTAGCTTAAGACCTGTTTCATTCTCTACCAAGGCTTTCCATTTAACAAAAGTGTCAAATACATCAAATTTGTTTCTAATACAATAAACCCAAACTTTCCTTGTTGCATCATCAATAAAAGTAACATAATAACTTGAACCCCCAAGAGATGATACCTGAGCTAGCCCCCACACATCAAAATGCACCAGCTCTAACTTACTCTCTCTCTTTGTAGGTCCAACCTTGAGAAACCTTTCTTGCTTCTGTTTCCCATATATGCGGTCCTCACGAACTCTAAACATGTTTCTGTATATCCAGGCAAATTCTTCTTTATGATGTCCATGCCCTTATGGCTCATATGACCAAGCCTATAGTGCCATAATGTTGTATCTGCATCTGAAGCCACAAGATTACAATCATTAGTACTATCAGTGGATAAATACAAGGTTCAACCTCCTTACCTCTTGCCACCACAAGAGCACCCTTGGTAACCTTCAAGAGTCATTTGTAAATATCATAGTACAACCATCACTTCACTGATTGCCCGTCGATATCAAATTTCTCCTTAATGTAGGCACATGTCTGACATCCTTCAATAGCCATGTATTCCCATTCTACATCTTAACCTGAACAAAACCTTTTCCAACTATACCACAAAGCTCATCATCACCAAGAAAAACATGCCCAAAATCCCCTTGAACATAATCAACAAAATAATGCCTATGTGGAGTAGCATGAAAAGAAGCCCCTGAATCTAAAACCCAAGATTCAGTAATATTATGTAAAGAAAGAATCAAAGCATCCTGGCATACATTACCCGATGCCACATTTGCCTCCTTATTTTCTTCTTGTTGTTTCTTCTTGTCCCAAAGCTCCCAACAGTCCTTCTTTGCATGCCCAGACTTTCCACAGTTCCAACATACAATCTTGCTCTTGGATTTTGACCTTGCCCGATCTTTTGATTTTCCACGGTTTCCTCTATTCTTTGTCTCCCTCTAATTTCCCTTCATCAAGCATTCCACTGAAGTAGAAGATTCCTAGAGCTTTTTATTCACATTTCCTCGCTTAGAATCACCCCCTGACATCCTCAAACTTCAACTTTGAGTTAGCTAGAACCGAGTTGCTTACCGCCATTACGAGGCTATTCAACTTTCAAGTAAAGAGCACTGAGAATTAATAAAGCCCTAACTTCTTCATCAAATTCTATTATAACCGAAGCTAGCATATTCACAATGTATTGAAATCATTTAAATGATCGCTCTTGAACTATTCTCGAGACATCTTCATATTAAACAACTTTTTCATTAAAAATATCTTATTAGAGGTAAAGGGTTTTCATACAACTTCCTAATGCATCTATCAATTCTTTTGTAGTCTTTTCCTTTGAAACATTAAATAATACCGAAGATGCAAGACACAGCCAGATCGTTCCAAGTGCCTTCCGATCCAACAAATCTCATTCCACATTTGTCATACTCGAGGGTTTGTTCACCTTCTCAGACAGCGGAGTATAAAGATCCTTCAGATAAAGGTAATCTTCCATCTGCATCTTCAAAGACTGAAATTATACCCGTTGAATTTATCAACCCTAGATCTTCCATCATCGCCATAGCTCCGACTCAAGATAAAACTTTCCCTGCGATTCAACACTTTAGCAAACCAAACCAAGCTCTGATACCAATTATTAGGAAATAAAAGATAAAATATGCGGAATAATCCCTTACAGAATCGCAACAGTAGAAACTAATATGCATAAAATATTACAGATCTCAAATAAAAGTGTAGAATAAATAACACAACACAGAGAGACAATATTTAACGTGGTTCACCCAATTTGGCTACGTCCACCAAGAATCATTTGCTCAGATTTTATTACAAGCCTCCACTCTCTCAATACGAGACCCAGATCCGTTTGGAGCTATGCTCAACAAACTCTATAGAATTCACATCCGAATTCAAAACACATCTACAATACATTTGTTTGTCTATGTATCATATGCATAAGACCATATAAATAGACAATTGCTTAAGTAGTTTGATACAAAACCGTGGGTATTAAAACCATGGGCAAAAACCGTGGGTATCAAAACCATAGGCAAAAAGCGTGGATATCAAAACAATGGGTACCAAAAAAACCATAGCCCCAAAACAGCCCATAACGGTTACCCATTACCCATGGGTTAATAAACCACCCATGAAAATTTGCTTGGGGCTTCGCCCGAACCCCTGACCGCTCACCGTGAGCGGGACCACCGTAAAAATACCCAAGTGTAACACATAGAAGGTGCACCACACTCTAACATGAAAATAGGCTCCACAAATATAACATCCATTCCATCCATTCACAACATACTGCATTTTATGGTTGCATTTACTCTTGCTTGCACTTTTCTTTACATGTTCACTTTACTACACATGTTAGATAGATATCTTGTATGTCATTATATTTACCATACACAAATGCGCGTTGACATCCTTTTCTAGTTGTGATCACGATTTAGAGCATATACACACAGCACCCAGTTGCTTGACACACTACCTACTAGGGGCATCCACATTCGTACATTATAGGTGTTATTGTTTCATTTTATACTTAGCACTTTCCATTATCAGGTTATACATGCTTTGACATACTTGTTATTTTTCTAACATGTTAACGGGTGCTTTATGTGCATTAAAGCATTTGTTATGTAGGGATAGATGCTTCGATACTTGTTTGTTGTATGTTATTCCTTGTTATTGTTTGCGGGTCTTGCCCTTTGTTATGTGTACACACTTGTTTGTTTGTGGCCATGACGGCCTTGAGTGTCTTGCGACATCGTGAGTGGTGTCCCATGTTTACAACCCGCTTTGCACGGTCTATGATTATCTCTTTGAGTGTTTACATTATGTGCTTATGTTCTAGCTTACACATTTTTGTTTCTATATGCATGTTTGTTCGTACTAACACTTGTTTTCTAGCCACTTGTTTACATGTGCCTTGGTCTTTACCAAGCACATTCCCTTCCCCCTACAGGGCACAATTTCAATATACGTGGTCGGTTCTCTTTTGGGGCCACATTCTCATATTTGTGACGTCACGTGCGCCTCCAAAGAGGGGGCATCATTTGGGGTTTACACACAATACCGATATAGTTAAGTCTACACTTTAGTCTACTGATTCATTCTACAATCATCGTCTATGGCACAATTCGGTTATACTGGCGAGTGGGTTCGAGCCAGTCTATGAACCCCATACGGCGGCTTTTATAGGGTAGATTTTCCTTAGCATCGTGTGGAGCGATTCTGAGGTTGGAGGATACGGCGAGGCTTTTCGGTAGTGTTGAATCGCCCAAAAAACCAAATAGTACTGAGATATCTCTTCAACAATCTTAGGGAAGCGGTTCTGATTGGAGAATAACATGACTTTCTCCTATACTACATCGGCCACAGTGGCGTGAAATCACCCAAAAACTCACACTTCACTTCCCACTCTGACATATCCTTTCTACACCCTTTTTTCTCATCATGGATCAGGTGCACATGTTCTTTTTCATTTTCATACTTTCATTTACAATCTTTTTACTATATACATGCATTTTTACACATATACATGTGTATTTGACTACTTAGTCGTCTTCTTTTTGCGAGTCCATCTATATGGAAAGCAAGTCATCAACAACAACACACACACACATGATGGGTACATCACACACATGATACTAACCATGTAGGTACACTACACACATTGGCATCTACACACGCGCTTCCTCCCTAGGTTCACTATCATCACTTTTAATGCGTTTGCATCTTTAGTCTCCACGTTCCATCTTTCTTTTTGTCATTCCACGCTTTGTCGAGTCCTTCAAAGACACATCTCTACATCACTCTACATGGATTATCGGTACTCGTCTCTATCTACTTTATGTTCTTGAGCCTTCCACTCACCAACATAAAGTGGGGGTAAATGTAGTCACTAAATCACACTTTGAGTCAATATTTAGTCTCGATCTCATACTACTATTCATATGGTTCTTGAGTGGAAAAATTAATAATTAACCCATGTCTTTGGCCATTTTTATATTGCTTGTTGTATTTTCTATCTTACACCTACACTCGCTTGATCGGTTTGTCATTATGTGTATTTACCTTACAGTTTTGGGGTGCCCAACCTAGACCTGGGGCACCCTAGTCCCATTTTGGGCGCCCGATCCTATGTGTACTTTGCTTCCATATTTTGGGCACTTTCTAGCTATTTGAGCTTTCCATATTTTTAGTGGTCGGCCTTTTCGGGGTTAATTACAAAATTAGAACAAGAGAACCATATAAATATAAAGTTATGAGACCATAATGAGGGACCAAGCACTAAGCACTTACTATCACACATCTAGGTTGCATCCATCAAAGGCATCTAAAGCTACATTTGCATCCATCTAGCTCCATCACAAGGCACACAAGGTTGGTTCATCTATTATCACACTTCATAGGAGGGGAGTCTATTATTTCCATGCATACATTTACTACATTCTACATCTAGTTATTGCTCACTACTTCACAAAGTGCATCGGTGACATAAGAGCAATCTAGGGCACAATTTGCACACATAGTAGAACTACATTGGGTCTGAGATGTAGTGCAACGCTCAGTTAGTAAGTCCACCATTGTGGCCGATGAGGACAGTCTGACCCCTTCATATGCATCTTTCTTTTTTAGGGTTTGATGCTTGTCTTGGGGTTTTATAGGCTTCTCCTTCATCTTTGATTTACAACGACATCCGGCATAGTTTAGCGAAGCTAGTACGACAAGAAGCGAACACAAGAAGTCACTTAGTGACACCCCAAAGGAGGGTTTCAAGTCATTTCCAGACCATGGCACCCACAAGCACCCTTGTCCCTTTCAAGTGCCCCAGTCCAGTCAAAGAGCTTGGATATGTTCTTTCTCAGGCATATGTGTGGTCGTTTCCTCCTCCTGTTCACCTAGTTGGAACTACAACACAGTCCCGCACCTTCGTCGAATCAGCTAAGGATTTTTCAACCCCTCTTGCACATTAGGGTTTTACATTTCTATTTACTTAGTTGCTTGAGTCATTTCCTTCATTTATTTAGTTATTATTTACTTCTTTGCATAGCATCTAATTACACTAGAATAAAATTACATAATTTCATATTTTAGTTAATCTAATGGCATTCACTTAAAATCTATAGAGAAAGATCAACTATCTCGAAGAATAAATTTCATAATATTACCTTATAGAGCAATTCAATTGAAGGTGAATTAATCACGTCGTCAAACAAGAATCATAAAAGTGACAAATAATATTGCATGTTCTTGTCTACTAGAAACAAGCGCCTCATATTGATCTCACATAATCGATATAACAATCATGCATACTATCAAGATAACCTTCAATTTTTTTAATTAAAAATCGTTGAGTACCCAAATAGGTTAGAAATGTTGCATAGTACACATAATCAACAACAAAAAGGATGTCATTATATGGTGATTTTGTAGATTTGCTAACCATATAACAAATATATTCTTCAAAACAATGAAAATGATTATACATCAAGTGCATAGATGCACATGGATTCGAACAAAAAAGGTCAAAAAACAAAACCCTTGTAGCAAAAGATATCCGATGCAAGAAAAAAATCCTAAAAATAAAAGATATAAATAACCAATGTCCATAACACATGCACCGTCGGTTCCACAACTTCCCTAACATCAACCGCATATACTTATATTCCATCTCAACTATGAACACATGCCACCTTAAACATCACAACAACAAAATCAAACCCATTTTCATCAATTCTTGACAACCCAAAAACATTATTTCAAAAAGCCAACATTTTTTTCCAAAGTCAACTATTTTAAAACATGTTAAAACCACCCAAACAAAACCAAAATAAAAATAATTTATGAAGAGAGTTTGATTCAACAAGCGAGATACGATAGAAGAAATACTTCACATAATCTTAAAGATAAACAGAAATAGAGAAATGACAGACACAAAATAATATAGTACACAAGATATATCCTGAGAAATCCTTTCGGAAAAAAACTCAACGTGGTAACTTATCTCCTTATTTTATTAACTCCAATGTTTTACCATGCACGAATGTATTTCTTGGTTCTGCTCTATCCTACTACATGTCTAACTATATGTAAGTCCATTAGTAGGTAGCTGTCACTTGATATTACAAAACAATGGGTACCAAAACCATGGGCCAAGAATACAACCCATAACGGCTCCCCATAAACACGAGTGATCTAACCACCCATAATTAACATAGGCTAAAAATACCTATAACAGGGCTCGGAAAAATAGGAAACCCAAAAACATCTAAAAGAATATACTCGTGTGAAAAAAACCAGCACATTTTCAACAATTTTTATAATGCTCTATTTTCAAAGGCTTTCAAATTTTATGGCAAGTTTCTCGGTGTTAGTCTATGAAATGGCCAAATAAAGAAGATTCAAAATGTACGCTCAAGTACATAACTATAGCAAAATATACAAAAACAAATGCATCCACATTAAAATAAAACATGTTTGGTTAGATAATAGTAATCGATATGCATGACACCTACATTGTTAACTTCACAACTCCATCAACACATCCCTCCCAAGAAAACATTCCCACCAAGTTTTTTAATCAACGTGGCAACATCGAGAAGACAACTCGGCAAAACTAGCTCGGAAAAAAATTGCATTATAGCTATACAACACAACAATTTTGCAAAATTTAAAATTATTGTATGTGACAACCCCAAATAAAATCTCATGTTTCTATTGGTTGAGATTTTTTTACTAATTGAAAACCAGACTTGCATAGTTAGAAAATTAGCTCTCGACCAATCATTCATTAGAAAAATAGATTTTATGAAGTATAAATGTTTATGAAAACTATAGTCCAACCCATTGAAATGAAATTTAATTAGTTGTTGAGAAAGGAAACGACATGTTATCCGACGAAGTTTTTGGCTCACTAAACAATGTTAATCACGAAAAGTAAACAAACATTTGACATTCACATAGCGACATGTATTTTCTTTAACACTCATTTCACATAAAAATGGCGTAAAGTAATATTGAAGTGTATCAAACAAAACAACGTCAAACACAAACTCAATGAGGTCCGCGTTGTCAAACATACACATCTCAATAAGAGGTAGAAAGTATCACAACAAAAATCAAAACCACTTTCTGAGACTCACATTTCACGTAATTTCACAAAAAAATGTTGGAAAACAATACTAAAATGTATCAAACAAAGCAATGCCTAGCTTAATCAAACATGCACACCTCAACAAGAAGTGTGTAAATAAAAATATAAATTGTTTTCACAAGCTATAGCAAACCTAAAAGCAACACTATTTTAGAAATGTCTTTCCATAAACATCTCAAAACAAAAAAATCCGTCACTATCCATATAATAACATGTACTTTCTTTCACACTCATTTCATTGAAAAATGGCAAATAACAAAAGGTACAAAACATCGCAACAATAAATCAAAACACTTTTCACAAGCTCCCGTAAACCCAAAAAAATAGTATTTTAGAAATGTCTTTTCATAACTATCTTTGCAAAACAATAAAAATCCAAATACACAAAAAACGAACAAACCCTCATTTACATAACATGTATTTTCTTTCAAACCCATTTCAAAAGAAAAATAATCAAGACCAATATTGGAGTCTAACAAAGCAAACGAAATCATATTCAAATAATAAAACAATGTATTTTCCCATCCTCATTCATATAACATGTATTTTCTTTCTAAACACGATCACATTTAAACAATAAAACAACATATTTTTAGCACTCTTCACAGGGAAAATGGACGAAAAAATAAATGAAGGTTGTTTGATGTACTATTTGCATCGAAAATTGAAAAATTATTTCAAAAGAGCTAAATGGAATACCAAAAAATTCATACCAAATTGTTGCATATGCAAAACAACAAAAATTCAAATACATCCAAATAAACTAAACCACCATCAATCACTATCAAAGCTATCCAAATGAATGCATCACAACATTATACCATAACAATAGCAAAAGATATGAGATCAAATGCATTCATACTAAAACAACATAAGTTTGACTAATCTTAAATAATCAATGCCCATAACACCTGCACTACCAAATTCATCACTCCAACACATCCCTTAAAATGCATTCCCACCAATTTCTTTGGCCATCATGGTAACGTCAAACACTGACACCTCAACAAAGCCAACTCAAATAAATGTGCACACCTTGACATGACACCAATCCCTTCCGTATAATACAATCTTAATTACGTGTCTTTAAAACTCTTCACAAATATATATATATATATATATGGCATTATGGTAAAAATTAAAACTATAATCCACTACAAGCCAAAACAAAATCTCATATTTATATTAGCTAATTTAATTTTTTAATAATTGGAACTCAGACTTGTATGGTTCATAAATTAACTCTTAAATAATCGCATCAGAAAAAAATTCCTTTATCAAAAACTATAGTCCGAACCATTGAATTTGATAGGTTGTTGAAAAAGTCCATGACATGCTATTTGTCACTATATTACCTGTACCTTCGACACGATAATAAAAATGATATTTCCTAGGAAAATGAACAAGCATAAAACCGAGCCTATTAAAAACATACCTAAGTGGTGGGAACATTCCTTGGAGATGAGGAATGAACAAGAAAGCTAAGGCTAAGAAAATTTTGACGGCAATATTTTATAAACAAACATTATTTTAGATATGGCTCGTACATCAGATATTTCTGTGGATAATGTAAGGCTTTAAGGAAAGATGATGTTCACTAATCAAAGATGGAGGATAATATGTCCAGAATTATTCTAATGATGCAACTTATGTCATTTGAAGTTTGTATTTTCTTTTTGTGCAGCTGTTATTTGTGCACATTTTTTCCACTGCCTTTGTTTAGTAAAATAATGTCAAACTTCGTATAAAACGGGTAGTTCAGCATTCGGATTTTTCAGGCTCTGGAGTGTTTTCATTGTGAATTCTTAACCTTAGCTTTTACTTTCTTTGTTTCTTGTTAGTTTATCACAAAAAAAAATTGCTACTACAAATATTTGGAGCATTCAATAAAGATTTTGTGGGTATCTCTCTACTCTAGGTCCTAACTTACGTGCAGATAACTTGATTAGTTTACACTCTTGAATTTCTTGCCTCTTACATCTGACTGTTTATGGTGGCTGAACTTAGATTGAGTTGACTAATTGCTGTGTGTTTTCATTCCTTTGCAAAAGGAGAAAATCACACTACTTTAACGCATCGCCCTTTTATTTTTGCATTTGTTGGAATTTTCCCTCACCATTTTCATCCCAGGCACATGCAGATAGCACTAACATTGGGGAGTCATCCTGACCCAGAGATTATTTTAGTTAAATTACATAAGCCCTCTATTACAACACCTGAATTGCGGGTGCATTAGCGTTTACAGTCGAGGAATTTCAGGTGATCAACAAGTACTACTTCCATGGATTAAAAAATCAATTAATTCCACTGCAAAAAATTATTTTTGCATGTACGCATACATGGTTTACAAAGAGCTGTTGACATTGGACCATCACAAAAACTTGGGACAAGTCTGAATGACAGTTATCAGTGAGAGATAAGTAGCTTCTTACAGCAAACCGTTAATCAAATACAGGCTTTCTTCATTCCATCGATGGACACATTTCAATAGGTAAAACTTTTCAAGTGCATCCCATGACCTGTGGATAACACTTACAAACAATGCACTTCTTTCTAGACACTGATGTTTTCCATCCTTACAAACAATGCACTTAAGTACCAATGAAAGCTATTCTTTGATAAAATATAAATGCCCATTGTAGCAGCGGCAGTTTTCAGCCTTCCAAAACCTTACTACTTTTAATAGTAAATAGAGCTTTACAAATGCATCCTGTCCAGTCTGGATGAGGTTAAATCAAAAGAGACAGTTGGGATGGCAGTGTCTTCTTACTGAAAACGCATGTAATCCAGAGTTTAACCAGTCTGATGCAACAGGAAAATATTTAACCAACATAATTGGTAAACCAATGTTTCTCTTGCGTCAATTCCATTTTGTAGCAATACCTGAAAGAACTAATTTGGTTTACCTTCTAACTATCCTGTGCCCACTATTTTCAATAGTTATAGGAACCACAAATAAATATCCTCCAACACCAGAACTATTTCAGGAACCATACAATAACACAGCCTATGGTTTACTTATATATAGAAACCTGTACAGTAAGTGTGGGAGAAATTCAGTTCTATAGCTACCGGATTAGAAATCAGAGCGAAGGGTGCAGAGAATGCAAGAAGCTCGCTCCTCCGCTCGAAGCAGTGAGTCGAGGGTCATCCAGGTTTCTAGCTCTCAGTAGTTCTCAGCGGGGCGGCTTATCTTCCTATCTCTCCGCCGGCAGACCAACCCCTCCCCCTCCTTCCTAGAGTAACAAGAAAAACTAATATTATGAATGAGAAACACTGGCATTTGAACCCACATGAGTAACCAACTTTGATAGATCTGGGATCCATAATGATAACATAGATGACCCGCTTGCAAACATTAAGCGTCTTGGAGCCCATTTTACGACAGCAGGAATGGCTCCATTCATCCAACAGGCTACCTGAAGAAGAATAAAAACAATTCAATAACAATTTTTTAAACAGAGAACAAATTACATCTCCAATGATTCAAAGAGGGAAAAAAATCTTAGCTTGAGTTAACCCATAAATACATACTTCTTTGCCGTTGCTGACACTCCACGCATGTATATTACCATTCCCTGATCCTGTCCAGACAAAGTGAAATAAATTGAGCAACAGCATGAATCAGAATAAAAAATTTGAAGAGAAATTAGAACCTGTAAAACAAAAAAGATATAAATATGAATGCTATTTCTCATTATGGAAGAAAACTTATTATCTAAGAATAATAACTTTGGCAGGATCCTCCAAGAATTATAACCTGTAAACCAATCACAATCTTTAGCACCAATCTCTCTAAACACAGTCTTAGTTTTAGTTAAATCTAAAAAGTTAATAACCTATAATCACGGTATGGTTGATAAAGACCTTTACTGGAAGCATAGTAGATAACCATTATTCCTGGAAAAGGGACAAGCATCGTAAGAACTAAGAGATTGCCTAATCCAAGGAGGATTTGTGCGTGATAGTAAATTAAGTTTTGATTCAAATTCCTGGAATTATAACCTACAAACCACTCACTATCTTTAGCACGGATCTCTCTTAAAACAGTCTATAATATATAGTCACCACATGGTTGATAAAGACCTGAACTATGAGACTGGCTAATCCAAGGAGGATTTGTGCGTAATAGTAAATTAAGTTTTGATTCAAATTCCTGGAATTATAACCTACAAACCACTCACTATCTTTAGCACGGATCTCTCTAAAAATAGTCTATAATATATAGTCACCACATGGGTGATAAAGACCTTAACTAGAAGCATAGTAGATAACAATTATTCTTGGAAAAGGGATAAGCATCATTAGAACTATGAGACTGCCTATCTCCAAGGAGGGTTTGTGCTTGATAAGAAATTATGTTTTGATTCAAGCATATCTACACCAGAAATGATCATTCCAAACTGATCAAACCATGTAACTCACTGTACAATGCAATCTTGATTCTCAACAGGGACAGCCCTACAGAAACACCGCAACCCTAAATATGCATCAAAATCAAATTAAAATTACTGAAATGTCAATAGCTGCGCTCCTGTATGGGTTCAGCTATTTTGGACATAATCTATATTAAAGGTAATTGGTGATAAGCTTGAGGAATTTGTTATGGCATCTTATTCAGGAATTTATCACAGTATCCCCATGCTGACTCATTGATGATTTAATTTTCTTGTTGAAAATCAAAAGGCCGCAAGCTTCTAAGAGATTTGAAATCAAAGGGGAAATATTAAAAGAGTGGAAACACAAGGCACGGTTGGGCATGATTACATAAAATTTGAAGCATCATGGGGTTTAAAAACATCTAAACTGTATATCTTAAGTCATTGCTTCTTTTATTCCAAAAGCTGTCAGATGCTTCGAGGTGTTCCAATGAGGACTAATGATATTTTCTGAGATTCCATATAATGCAAAGTTGTAGCGATACACGCTTTTTCTCATTCTCAATGACTTATGGAAGACAGTTTTTATGTTTCAGGTAATGGTGATAATAGCTACAGATCTCACCGAGTTTGAAGGCACGGCTGAAATAATATTTTCGTACGGGTGAGCTATGCTGACAGCTTGAAGCATGCTTCTATGGTGTGCATATGGAAAAATAATTCCCAGATCATTGTATGGATACTACACAGATTTGTTGGCAGAAAGGATTTATGTAAATGGGTTATCTGAGCATTGATATGCAGTGAGCAGGTCCTATTTCCTAGTAGCCGATGTAAATGAGTGACATTTACCTATTTAAGAAGATTTTTCAGCCAACTAGAAAGTAGTATCATCGGTCCTCTTTGGAGATCTGGCATCCCAATAGGCCGACACACGATTGGCAAAATTTGACTAATCATCAAAAATCTTTGGCCCATAGGCTCATTGGCATATCAGCAAATTTTCCCTCACTGATAGGCCGACGTCCCAAGAGACCAATATTAAAATCAACTTTTGTTAAAACTCTTGGCATTTAGGCACCTAGTCTCAATGGCCCTCCTTGTTTTCCCAATCACCCTACAAAGCAAAGAGAATGTGCAAATTGGCTAAGTATGAAATTGTTGACTAATCGGCTCATCGGTATCTCGGCTTATCTTTCTTGGCTATTGCTGCAAAAGGCTGGCAACCAGTAAATCAAAAGAAGTGGGAGCAAGCAATGACATGCAAAATATTACATGGCACCCAAATACTGGATAAATAATCAATCAAATAATAACAAGGTGAATGCATGCCGCTATTATAATCATGGGGTTAAGTTTTGGGTATTCATCTAAAAGGGGGCTTCATGAGCAAGAAATATTATTTTAGGGATGACTTTGAATAAAAGTGGAAAGATTTTGAGGGTTTAAATATTCAGAAGGGTCAAACATTTCCAAGGATAGAGTAAAAAAATTAAATATAATCGCTTTTAAACTAAATCTCTTATTAGAATATATGGCTTACCTTTTATAATTAGGTCATTATTAGTTATGTACTAACTAATGTTCAGTTATAACTACCTCAAGCATTTTTACTATCTTTTGCATAATAAAATGACTGACAGACAAACTACTATGTGCGTGTTCCAATTTCTCTTCATTCTCTCTGTTCACATCTTCTAACTTTGGTATCAAAGCACTTGGTGCTCGAAGGGGTCTGTAAATCAAGGAGAGACTAGGAGGATGTAAAGCTGTTAGAGGGGCTCGAGCAAGGGCATGACGAATATTCGGTTTGCTTAGGGCACAGGATTCCCGCACATCTCAAAAATATAGTTGAGCTTTGCGAGTTTGAAAGGCCCATTGAAGGCACAAAATGTTAGAGTCGCAGATTCAAGGACTATAAAAGGTTAAAACCTTCAAACACGACCAGAAAAAGGAGTTTTACAGTCCAGGATGAGTTTTACAGTTCAACTGCTCAGGGGGACGTGGAAAACTTTAATAGAAGTTGTGAACTCAAGCAAAATACAGTCACATCGCTGCCATTGCTGCCGCCATACAAAAATACAATCATGAATAATAAAATTAAAAATATAGTTGCAAGGATAAAAATACTCTCGCAAGCATAAAAGTACAGTCGCAACTCACTGTCAAATACATGGGGTTTCAGGAGTTCACATATTTTTCAGATATCAAGGGCACAGGACGGTTTTTTCGTATTACAGTCCAGAACACAAAAATGCAAAGATTCCAACTTTGATTAACCATTAAAGTCAAAAACGTGAGGAGCGAAACTGTTGTATGTAACACACAAAAAATCAACTTTAACAATCACAATTTTGCAATTTCTGGTTTCCAGAAGTTGACCAGACATTTCCAAAGGGCACACTCACAAATTTCAGCCTCATAAAAATGCATTTACCAGTATAAACCTTTACAATCACATTTCACAATCTCTGGTAGGGCATGAGCCACACGTATTTAAAAATGTGAGTATTGCAGGCAAAGCAGAAGCTGTTTTTACAGACACAAGGGCGAAATGCCATTCTTTTGCTTGAGAATTTGTTTTTAAGAGGGCATTTGAAGTTTCAATCACAGACTGTACATCTTCTACCTGAACTGCTACATAGATTTCTAAGATTACAAACCAGATGAAGTTAATATAGCCATTGTTGAAGATCCCTAGATGCTAAAAATGAGTGAAGAATTCGTTGATGGAGAATACATATTTTAAAGAAGCACACAATTTGATGACTTTGAAGACACGAAGGGATCTATTGTAGATAAAGCTCTGCATGGATGGCTGTCCAAATAGTGCAAGAGTTTGTGGATTTTGGGAATTATACCGTTACAAGAGTCGTGAGAGGACTTCATGGAGCACTATGCATGTAGCTCAATATGGATGATTGTTGAATAATTCAGGAGGTTCGTAATTTAGGAGTTTGGGAGGTTGAATCCAAAAACTTGGGATTCAGCTCTAGAGCTAAACCTTTACGAAAGGTTACGAGGCAGCTTGATGGAGTTCCAACTGGTCAAAGAACTCATGTCAAAGAAAAAGCTTCTAAAGAATGTGTGGCTCTGTTTGGTTCTATTATTTCAATATGTTTGGTTTGCTTTTTGTAGTGTAACCCTTAAGAGAGGGTAGAATATAAGCCTTACCTTTTATAATTAAATCCCTTTTAGTTATTTATTAGCTATTGTTCTGTTGTAGCCACCTCAACCATATTGTAACTATCTCTTGCATAATAAAATGATGGACACCTTTGTTAGGTTGTGGAGCCTGTTTTCATGTGAGAAAGTGTTGAAGACTGTACACTAAGAGTACTGTACACTTTCCACAGTTATTTTTTTTTGGCCTTAAAACATGCCCAATATACCGGGAAACGTGTTTTTCTCATATGGCGGAATTTTTGACCCATAGGTTTATGGGACGGTTTTGGCCCATGGTTTTAATACCCACGGTTTTGTAAAACTGCTTAAGCAGTTGTCTACTTATATGGTTTTATGCATATGGTAGGTATAATGTAACATTACATATGTGTTTTGAATTCGGGTGTGAATTCTATAGAGTTTGTTGAGCATAGCTCCAAACAGATCTGGGTATTGTATTGAGAGAGCGGTGGCTTGTAATAAAATCGAGTAAGTGATTCTTGGTGGACGTAGCCCAAATTGGGTGAACCACGTTAAATACTGTCTCTTTGTGTTGTGTTATTTTATTCTGCACTTTTATTTAAGATCTGTAATATTTTCTGCATATTAATTTTTTGTTGCGATCTCGTGAGGGATTGTTCCGCATATGTTATCCCTTATTTCCTAAAACACACAAACCGGTTTCTCTTCATTCTTTCTTTGTTCACGTGTTCTAACATATTTTACAATCCAAAGTGGAAAAATAAAAGAAGAGGCATCCCTGCAAAAGTGAAAACTCAGATTTATCCAACAAAATAAAAGGGAGAAAAGTGCATGCTCTCGGATTACTTTGGGCACTTCGAGTATAAGAGTATTTTTCAAAAAAGAACATTATTTTAAGACAGGCAGTCAAAAATTGAATATTTTTGAGTGGCACGAGACATTTTCAGCAAGGACAAAACAATTAGAAGCAGAAATAAAGCACATGGGGATGGTGATTAATAATTAATTATTTTAAAAGGGCCAACTTAAAATTATTTTTAAAAATAATCATCCAATTGTCTGCATGGTTTTACTTTTCATTCATCATCGGGTTTTATTAAAAGACAGGAAGAACTTTTAAAGCAGATTTTTAAAAATTTCCAATCATCCAAGAGACATGCATGACACTGACTTACAACATTTCTGCAAGAAGAGTATGCATCAAAAATTATGAAAAAATTGAAAATGTTATGCAATAGCAATTGGATCCTCTTGGCCAATAACTAATTTTCATTAGGACTTGGTCTTCTGTCATTGTGTGCATTCATCTCACCCATATCCATAGTTATCCCTTTTCAGGTCAAATCCAGAGTTGCAATTCAATCTAGAGAACATAATCCAAATAAAATTCGCAGAGCTAGGAAATATTGAAAACTTGTCTAGAAATGTTCTTTCTCACGGGCCTCGTAATCCGTGGACCTGATAAGATTTTATCTTTTAAATTGACAATTGAATCAGTTGCCATTTAATATAGTTGGTTTTACAGCAATTCAGTCACCTGTCTTATTGATTGTGGTTGTTTTCAGCAATAATAAATGGAAGATACCGATAGAAAAAACAGCTCATGGACCGATTTTTTACTGAACCGGTATGTATCAAAATAAGCACCAATTTGACATTTAAAACATATTTTAAATTTTTTAAAAAATCCAACTTTCTAGTTGGCTTTATTCTAGTTTGATGATTGATGATTTGATCACTGATATCATAATCAAACATGTAGTAGCTTGTAGCATATTGTTTTTGGACTCTAGGAGTCTAGAGGTCATTTAGAGCCTCATTGTTTTTGTATTTTGTTTCAGATATGTAGTGCACTTGGTGCCATTTTGCTATATTTACCCTTACATGGTATATACATGAGAAAACTTTGCATATTTTGTCTCTAATTGTTTGTAATCATGGTTTGGAATCTTTAAAATATGTTGTTTTCATTAAAATTCTAATATTTTATATAATCTTTAGTACGCCAATTCATATATTTTAAATTTAAACCAGTCCAGTTTTGGTTCTGTTCTAGTCCAACCCTTGGCATGTTCCAAGTCCGGTTCCGATTTTTAGAACTCCACGTTTATTTTGTTAAGCATTTGATTAGCGGAATTTTCTTTTCTAAAATTTTGTTGTGTTCTTCTATATTCTGCTCTAATAGCATGAGTGATTGAATCCCAAGGGTTTCAAATTTAGAAATTACTTTCAAGCTAAACAGACCCCTCGCCAATGCCAATTCAGCAAACATGTCCTGATTTGCAGGGAATAAAATCTACAAGGACGATTTGTAATTTTGTACCCTACGGTATTTGTACTCCTTGAAATCGTAGAAGAGTCTAGTTTCCAAAATTGTAAAGTTTAAAAATAAATTCTTCAATATGCCAAAGATATACTAACAAATGTAAGACTAGGTGCTGGTTTTTCTGAGTTTGACAGTTAATTGAATCGGCAAGTAAAAAATAGCATTTTGACATTTTTGGGGTTTGAACACATGACCAAATGGGACTCAAAATGGATGATTTAAGTACAATAAGACCAATCAACTCGTCTACAAACACTTACAATTGTATTTGCACTTAACATTGGCTATATGGACTCATACGGAATTTGGAATTCTTAGTAAGACTTGATCCTCTAACTTCTATAAGTCGAATGACTTTAAATACAACCACTACCACCCTATGTTCCACGGGGAGGCGTCCCCTGTGTTTTTGGGGGCGTCCCCTGTGTTTTTGGGGGCATTTCAGGGATGCGGGGAGGGTAGGAAACATCCCCTAGACGTCCCCAAATTTAATTTTTTTAGGAAACATTTCGGGGACGGATGATTTTTGGCAGGGGACGGCTAGTCGTCTCCGGTACGGCCAGGGACGTCTAGAAGTCCCCTAGCCATATTGGGGACGGCTAGAAGTCCCCTATGTCTCAACACACAAAAAATACATTAAAAAAAAAACTCAATTTTTTTGCAAGTTTCCTAAGTTTTGAAAGCTGCACAATCTGCCATCAATGTGATGAATGGATTCCAATTGAATGGAAAGAAGTTGAAGGTCCAACTTAAGCGAGATAACAAATAGAGCAAGCCTTCTTGAATAGACACGCCCGTCATGCAAAGGGGAGGTTGAATGGATGGTGTTGTTCTTTACAAATTGAGATTGTTCTATTTAGCATGTAGCGGTTATATGCCCCATTTTTGTAGGTTAAAAAATGGCATGATATATGATATTATTGTTATGCATTGCTTCTATTTCTATATTACAATGTTTTATGCAGCACTGAATTTGAATGTGTTATGGATATGCAATCATTCAGGGCAAATTTTGCAGACCACTGTGTTTTGTGCATGTAATTATGTAAACTACTTGTCTTGAACTCTCTCCTTCATAAACGACCGTGTAATTATTATATATATCCACATTGAATATTATGTTAAATCTCGATTCAGCTCTAATGTTATGTAATAAGGTTCTATAACATATATGATGAATGCCTTATGAATGTTATCATATGAATATTTGAAAGTTCCTATATTTTAAAAATATTCCTTATTTTGAATAGCCATCCCTTGCCATCCCCTAAAAATGGCTTCCAAAAAAAAATCCATCCCAGAAACGCGTCCCCCGTCCCTGTCCCGAAAACTTTGTGGAACATAGATACCACCTCATCTACTCAATGCTATGTGGAATAGATTGAAAGTCTTGTACCTTGTCTTATGATTGAAAGAACCTAAAATTAAAATAAAAGGAAATGGGCTTCATGTGAGCCTGGAAAAAGTCACATTTAACCCCTTTTGTATGCAGCAATAATAAATATATTTTGGGACCCACACCTTTGCTGTTCAATAATGATTCACATATCTTTCTTCCCATTCACACCTTTCAAAGTAAACAATCACACTTATTTTTCATACGAGTTACACCTTAAAATCTAGGCTACATGTGGGCTCCACCTAATGAAGAAAATATTCCATATTGCTGAAATAGATGGCTGCACATTGTCAATGCTTTCACATCAAAATATATTTATATATTTCAAATCCTTTTGTTTGCTTTTCACTCTTCTTTCATTATTTTCTACAATTCAGACTTCCCCAATCCTTTTTAGGCAACAAATTGTCAAATTGTTTAATTAATGCTCTTCGGGTAATTTCAGAGAATTTGCAAAAGTCGGAATTATTTAAAACTAATTTAAATAACACAATCTCTAAGGAAATCCAAAATACCAATAAATACACTCATATCCATTTAGCATTATATAGAAGAAATGCTAAATTTACAAATTGTTTTTTTTTTAACTGCAAACAATTTCAAACGCAAAATGGATGCAATTTTAAAATCTTCATCCCTAAGCCTCCTCATACAGCTTCTTCACATCATCTTCCACAGCCCACCGCTTCATCTTCCACAGCCTCATGGTCTTATTGGACCATTCTCAATAAAGAAATATTTTGACAAGATGTGGGCTATTTTCATAAATTTTCATAAATTTTTCTTTTGGGCTTTTCTGAAACGGCATCCTTCCTTAAGCTTGTGCAGGTTCCAACTACCTCAACCACCAACGGGCCCCTCCATCTCTTTTCCAAGCTCTGATACAGCTCATAAGTAAACAGATAAAATAGACAAATAACCAATGTGTGGTAATATCATTGGGTATTGTATGATTAAATCTCAAATAATATATAGGTTACAGAGTTGGTACACCTCCCCTAACGAGAGAAACCACTAACTATTCAACCACCCAATAGTAAACCTATCCAACAGTCCGATAATATATGGGTGGCAAATAATTAATACTTAGGATTAGATTAATATTCCTAACATTTAAAGTGGTTGAAACTTTATCCTAGGAAATGGAATTGTGAGGCTTTGGTTGATAGATTTCATGGTAAGTAGACCTTGGAGACTCAGCTGCCTTCCACTCAAAGTGCAACCTTGATCTCAAGTTGAAGTTATACCAATCCATCTATTAGCACAGAAGCAGAAAATCTTATTGCAATTACATCAATTATAATTTCGAAAGGAAATACATTAGTAAAAAAATCGGAGGTTGCCCGTGTTCAAGAGGATGATCTAACACTGCTAATTTCATTGTTATATTCTTTGATGTTGAAATTGAAATATCGATTGCATCACATGGTTATCATTGGCGGATGGTTGAGATATTGCTATTCTTGAATCGTGAATATAATCAGATGGAAGTGTAGAATCACTTTTAGAATTTTTGACATAACCTCAAGTTAACTGTACCGTGGCCCAATAACAATTTTTGGAGTATTTTCCTCCAATTGCTTCTCCTTGACAGAATCAATATGTTGCTAGCTCTAATAACTAAATCCAAGAAAATCTGGCATTCCTTGGCCAAAGATGAATCTCCAGCCATGATGGAATGTTGTTAAGGATAATCTTCTCGTAGCTATATAAGAAAGTTACCAGTCTCCACACATATCAGGAGAAAGGAATGTCATTATTTTTCTATTATTCCAAAAGTGCAGGGAGTAAATTGGTTGGAATACTTTCTTCCCACTTTACTATCTAGTACAGTTTATAAGATTATAACTAAAAAAAAGTTCTTCAACTTAAGCCTATTTTCCTGTTGGTTATATCACTTCAACAAACTGGCTTTGTGCCTGGGAGACGAATATTAGGTGGAAATATTACTGCAAAGGTAACTAATAATTCACTTACATCGACAAATAGGCCAAGATTGATTGGTTTTTCAAAATGCCTAACGCTTTTATAATATTCTGCTTAAATATGGTTTCAAAAGGAATGGACAAAATTGGTAGAGAACTGTTACTCCAAAACAATTATTATCATTACTTGATGGGTACACTTATGGTGACATTTACAGCATCTCCAGGCCTCCTTCAGGCGATCTCTTCCCTTGGTATGTTTTCATCATTTTTATAATTTATAATTTTTGAAAAAAACATCTAATATTATGAAGATGGACCAGAAATTTACATCAGAGTGAGAGAGTTACAAGAATACTCTCTATTTATAAAAGCAAGGAAAAATTGGGTGTGTGCCCCAATGGAAAAGAGTCAACATATTTATGGAACTATTGCCAATGAGATTTAACAATCACAGCTAGTTCGTTCTTGAAGAGTCTCGACTTCACTATGGTAAGCGGAAAAGAATCCTCCTAAAAGATTACTTTGCATCGTGTTTTCACCAAGAAGCTCAAAGAATCCAAACAGATGGTTTGTAACAATTTTGGGCAAGCAGGACCAAATTATCCAGCAATCTCCTAACAAAGCTCCTCGCCAAGACAGAGGGGCAATAAGAGGGAAATGAAATTCAACCTCAAACCAAAGCCCAAAACGACTTAGCTACGGTATGCCAAACACTTTTGATATTGAGCCTAATCATCTAAGAGTCTCCTAACTGAGATCCTCGCCAAGAGAAAGGAGAAATAAACGGAAAAGAAATTCAACGTGAAGCCAAGCCCAAAATAAATTAGCTACTTAGCACCTCCAAAGATGTGATTGACTATCTCCTCTCTCCACGCAAGGTGCCAGAAAAGTTTGTAATGCCCACCATGCTCAACCTTGCTTAGACAGCCAAAACCTTGATACAAGCCATCCATAAATTTTGTGCTTGAAAGATGTCCTTGTAGACCAAATTTTGGCTTGCTTTGCCACGAAACTTCCAAATTCTTGGCTTTCCTATGTAAACATAGAGCAAGAGTTGTGGTATCCCTTATTTTTCTATACAAGGCTTTTGTCTCAATCATAAAAAGATTGAGTCTTATATGCAGAAAATGCAAAACAAAAGCTGTTTGTGTTGTCCATAGTATCTAAACATCTCCAAAACACGTTTTTGGATGCATCGTCGGGAACGTTCCAGGCAGTTTCCAAGCTGCCCTGGTAAGGAGTCCTTCATAAATATTACCAATCTTAAAAACCTTTGTGAAACTTGATTTGCAATATTTTCTCACAATTGACACTATATCAATTTCTAAACCATAAAAACTTCTCTACCTATTAGGTATCTTTATGATTTGTTTATCCATTCCAAAACTTGCAAATCAAAAGATTAAGGTATTTGTAGGTGTGGCTAGTGTAAAGCAAAATGATCCAAATTTATTTGCCAGTTCAGTGGAAAACAAAATAAATCGCAGATGTGTTATGAAAGCCATAGACCAAAACAAAGGAATTAAACCCAATAAACAAATATAATACAGTTACTGCAATATACATGAAAACTTTACTGAAAATGAGAGTAATGTACAAGAATATACTTATAGCAATCTCTAAGAAAATTTGTGAAGCTACAAGACTCTGATATTTACATTTGGATGGCAATTCTTTTATAGTTATTTTTGGAGGGAATGAATAGTCTAAAAATAGAAAATGAAGCCATTCACCTTGGAATCTGAAAAGCCATATGACAGTAATCCCCAAGAAGATGGGGAATCTGTCGCATCATGAAACTCATCAAATACAGAACTTTGTTTTTCTTAATTTTCTAGATTTTCATATTTTTTTATTTTGGGGCCCTTCAAAGCGATTTTAGGGGTTCGCTGCTTTCAAAATACTTGTAATTTTCCCCAGCTCATTTCACAGCATGTCCCGAAGTTTCTGACACAACACGATTCTGTATTCTGATCAACAAGGAAGAAGTTATACTCCTGAGTCCCAACAATGTGACATTGGTTTTATGGTGGTTTTCCAAAGTTTTTTCAGAACTGCCACCTGGAGCACAAAAGGAACATGGAAAAAGAGCTTTGAAACCCCTGTAAAAAATACAAATCTGGAAGAGATGCACAATGGAAAATGCAATCACTAACTCTAAACTAATTTTCGTTTTACTTAAACCCAAGGGAGGTTTTGTAATGGCAAATGAATAAATTGACAAGAAAGAGGTTACAAGTTCAATTCAACATGGATAGCACGTGCAGTAGCACGCTCTGGAACTCGGCCCCTGTTTGTGTCCCAGATGGTTGTGGATACCTCCCAAAAATCCACATTAAACAGTCGAAAAAAAACTTTTTATTTAAATCTAAAGGCTTTAAATAATTTGGTTTTCATCTTATTACTATACGTAATGTTTGATATTCAGTCCACAACAGGCAAGCACTGTTTTTAAACAAGGGAAAAACTAGGAAAATTCAAAAAATATGTTTGGAACTAGCAAACAAAATTACATTGCTTCTTCATAACCAAAACCATAATTTCTAAAAAATACTTTTTATCTAATCATTTTAATTGGATCCCAATATTTTTTCAATTACTAACCTATTTTTTTGGCATCTATACTAGTTAGCCTGTACATGCATCTGGCAATTGGCATGACCATGACTGTCTATTCATATGCTACTTTATCCCTACAGGATGGACTTATCATGGAGAAAATTCCAGTGTTATGCAGGGACGTGTCCCCTAAATTTTGGTGGCATCCCAAACGTTTCAGGGACTTGGGGACTTGGAGGGAACATCCCCTGTTTCTTTTTTCTTTTTTAAATTCTGATGCTTTACTTTTAAAAAGTTGTTATTTTTACCAAAAAAATCAAAATGTGTTGAATTCTAATCTCAAAAGTACTTAAAACAAGTTGAATACAGTTTAAATCCCTTAATTTCATCGAATAAAGTTAAAATAGTTAAATATTAATTTTTATATATTATTTTAATAGCCGTCCCCATGTCATCCCCAAATTTTGAGTAATTTTTGCCAATCTCAGAAACTCCATGCCCGTCCCGAGACTTAAAAACTATGGAAATTCCTGTTTTTTCTTTTAAAGTCAAAATATTTTCATATGTTTTAAAACGTCACATTTTTGGTTGAATTTTTGCCATGTTGTAAACAACTCTTTTTCCTTACAAAGTCATTTTGAGTAAGGTGGGTGTTAAGTTAGGAAATATGGCATTCAAGAGAAAACCTTCCCGTAAATATGATAAATGCAATACTTCAAATTGCAAAGTTCAAGATATGTATAGCTTCTAAATACAATACAAGAAAAGGATAGCCATGATGAAGAATCCTCCTCCAAAAGGAAATTCCTTGGAGGAAGGAAATTGACGAAGTATCACAAATAGATAATTGAGGATATAGTATGGGAGCATCCCCTTGAGTAGGGTACTTGGGAAGAGGAAGACTCCCAAAGCATTCTCAATCCTATTCTCTGATTGAGTTCAAACAGGGTAAATGTGCAAATCTGGATAAAATATTTGCAAAGAAAGAGGTTGACTCCAAAATCAAATTGGAGCATGAATCGGAGGATATTTTCTTAATGTGCAAGAAATTGACTCAACGGGAGAACGCGAGTCTTCCAGCTCCTATTTCAAAACTACAAATTCAAAAGAATAATGAAAGAGAATATAAAAGTGAATGCAGCAATAGTTCACTATAATATCAAAAATCTGATCAGCCTCTTGGATCTGGGGAAAAGGCACAATTAAATCCCAACCAGTTTGTTGGAAAGGATTGCTCTCTCTCTTTTGAAAGAACTGTTGATTAGATGTCATTGTAAATACCTTGGGCAGCAACAATATTTCTTCTAACCTGATTTTGATAGAAAAATCAGTTTATTTTATGACCAATAAAATGAAGCAAATAATTGAAGACCTCATCTGGCACTGTGTTAATAACTATCTTCAATTCATACCATTTGAATATGCATCCAAACAAAGAAGCAATTTCATGACTGAGAAACGTCACAAAATAATAACATGGTTGGTGCAGACAAACAACAAATAACCTGAAATGACGAATTTTCCATCTGGACTGAAAGATGCTTCCAGAGTTCCACTATCAGGAACAGCTTCCACATTGAAACTATGCATCTGAAAACAAAAAGACAAATGGAAGACATGAAAATAACCACTTAGATAATTCTGAGCAGGTAATAAGAAATTCACAATTAGAGTAGGTAGTAGTATAGTATGTCATTGAGAATAGTACAACTCTTGTAAATACTTTTCGTATGCCAGACATGCAGGGCCAATGGAAAAGGGGGAGGCAAATTCACTTGTGACAATTCAACTTGGCAGTGGAAGAATATATACAAATTACAACAAAGGCTCTTTCCTAAATGCTATCAACCAGTACAGCTGCTCAGCTATCTAGAAGGTTTCCACCACAAGAAGTGAAACAGATTCCATTATTTATAATAGACATTCATAAGGCAATTTAAGGAAAATAAAAAAGCAGGGAGGTATTATTCTATTTCATAATACATATCAAGGATACCATGTATAAACTTTGACAGACAATGATCCAACACATTTTCACTTATGACCAATATCACATAATAATTACTTCTAAAGGAAAACAGTAGCACCCAAAAACAATTCAACCGAACAAATACTCTATGAGAGTAAATAGACCCACCACGAAGAATATAAACTTTCTAAATGGGAAAAAAGTGATTCCTCATTTTCAGATAACCAGCCTTTTTCGTACTTTCTATCGAGAAAAAATTAAAAGGATAGCTGCACAAAGAGGAAAGCATATTAAAGTGCCCTCCCTAGAAGCACTTCTATTTTAGCTACTTCTGATTTCCTCCTTGAGATAGACCATTTCCGCTTTTTCAGGGTCTCTAATTCTTTAGTTATCTACCCTTCCCGATCCCCCTCCAAAGCTTGTTTCTCTCTAAAAGCGTTTACCAAAACCTTTGTATTCCAATCTATATGACAGCTCTTGATATATTTCAATTTTTAGTGAATTGAATATTCTAGAGTCCTGAAAATTTATGCAGTCTTTCCACCATGTTTCATTAGCTCTAGAGGTAGAGGTCTTTGAGCCACATTGGTTCAAATTTTAACAAGTATTTCTCAAGTGTTGCATCTATATGAACATCTAACCAAATTGAGCAGTGATCGAAACCTGAAACATTGAGAATTTCATAATCAGCAATCCAATTTTTTTCAGCCATTTTGGGGACACTAGGAATCTATCCAATCTCTCTACTATATTGCCGAACCCCTTTATTCTATTGGTCCACATAAATTTGTAACGTTTTGGTGCTAGATCCAACAGTGAATTGTGTGCCACAAACTATTTGAATTACTCTATTGACTGAGTTTCTTTTAACATTCTATCGCTTTTTTAGCCGGACTCGATATAGAAATGAAGTCTACTATTAGAATACGTCTGTCTTGTCTTGATTACAAGATTTCTCAAATATCCTTTCCAAGCATTCATTTACTCATACAATAGTTACCTAAGTCTCAGGGACGTGGGGACAGGGATACAAAGAGACGGGGTTTCGGGATGCAAAAAAAATCCTAAATTTTGGGGACGGCAAGGGGCATTAAAATAATACATAAAAATTAATATTTCAATGTTTTTAACTTTTTTCAATGACATTTAGGGATTTAAATTGTATTTAATGTATTTTAGGTACTTTCAAGATTATAATTAAATGCTCTTGGTAAAAATAACAACTTTTTAATAGTTAAAACATCAGAAAACTTTTGAAAGATTTTTTAAAAATTGGGGACATCCCCTCCAAGTCCCCAAGTCCTTGAAATGTTCGGGACGCCCGGACATCACCAAAATCTAGGGGACAAGTCCCCATGTAACACCGACTCATACTACTACCGAGACTATAGGTGATAATCACTAGGTCTGATATGTTTTCCTTACAACTTTCAATGCCGTGGGCACCCAATTGGGACTTTTTCTTATGATGCTTCCCTTGATCATGGATGGGTTCCATAAAATGCATAAACCACTTGAAGCCCCGATTGCTCCATTAGAGCACTCCTTCCATATTTTCCGTAAGTTCTTTAAAAGATTAGCGAGTTCATCTTCTATGAGCTTGGTTTCTTGTAGTAAGACTACATCGAGTCTTCCGACATCAATTAGTGCTCGACTAAGCATCACTAATTAGGTGAATTCATACCTCAAACATTCCTAAAAAGACTCTCACCAAGTCCCAAGAGGGTCATTCCCCCTTTACCGTGACAACATATCAGCAATTGTCCTTTGAGTGTCTCGCACCAATAGCTTCTAGTGCTTGTGTAAATAATCTTTCAAGTTTAGTCCTCCTTCCCTTATTTTTTTATTTAAGCTAGAATTGGACTTCAAGGCCTAATTTGTGATGTCAAACACTTCTCTCCCTTTATTCCTCTTCCTCCCAATCCTTGGATTATGAATGCCTTCCATTCCAATACTATAAGTGTCATTCCACGAGAAATTTAGGGAAGTCAAACCCTAGCAAGCACTTTGTGGATAACCTCCCTTTACCGTCCCATCATACTCTTGCATGTCCTCGGCCTCCCCTTTGGCTTTTGTTTCCCGGCTCCTTCACTTGAGTCCTCATCCTCTCTCACTAGGCCCCAACGCCCCGCTACACTACCCCGTTTTCCTTTCTTGTCATCTAATCTCCCTCCTCCCCTTTCTTTGTTGTCCCATCCCAAGGTGCTTCTCTCCCTCTACTATTCTTCTCCCCATGTGCACTTAAATATCTTAGTAACTACAAATCTTTTGAGTCGGAAAAAGATTTGTTGAATCTTCCTTTTAGACAAGATCCCTTTGGGAATATCTCGGTTGAACAACTTTTAGTCTCTCCAAAAGTACAAAGGATCTCACATGAATGGATAACCAATTTATGCATATATCAACTAGAAAGCTAAGAATGAAAGTATAGACACCTAAATTTGGTTTTTGGCAATTATCAACATTAGTTTTGGCACTATTTGGAACACTTGGACAATTGACATATATTTGACTCTAGAGCACCTTTCCTCCTATATCTTCACCCATCCGCTATCTTGGTCACCTTCATATGTCAATCATACTTGCTCAGGATCAGCTCAATCTATACAAGAACACCTTTACAATCCTAAACAAACATTCTCCAATTATCAGATCCATATTCCCTACCTCCGAACAAAGTTGTTGGCAACCTCAAACACTATTGTATGTTGACAATGTACCACTATGTCAATAGCATTCTGGGAGTCTCCATCGGCTACTTTTCAAATTTGGGCAATTCATTAGGTCTTCCTAGGCATGTTTCATGGATCATTTATGACAGCAAATTAAGGAAGAGTCGCCTATATATATATAAAATACTCCAAGGTCATTTATCACCGGTGATCTCTCTTGGAGCACCCCTATCACCTAAGGCACTCTAATGCATCTCGGAGATCAATACACACAAGGCATGACACGTTTCAAATCTTCCCACGGAGCTAAATTTTAATACAAGGTCAAAGTTGCATGGTGTCAAGTGTCAAGTGTCAAGTTCAAAGGAAGGATCACATTTAGATTGCACACGTTCACAACATTCTACACACACTCGCATGGTTGGAAGAACTATGTGCAATTTGAGGCCTCTTCTAAGTATCAAGTATATAGATAATGCTTCGCCATCACGGGGGCTGCATAGGTCAATCCAACCCAAAATGCTAACCCATTTTTTATGGTGTGTTGTTATCGAGCAGTGTTGTTGGATTTATAAAACGGAGAGATCGCACAACCTTTGTTGCAACAAATCAAGAGGCCCAACACATCAAAAATCAGATTGCAGATATAGGCGAAGGACTCCATCTAGTGTCAAGCTCTAAAATCGGAAAACCTTCGCAGTGTCGTCAATCGGCGAAGGTGTTAGACTCTTTTAGCAGTATCTAAGTAGTTGCTCTACCTCCGCTTCTCATATAAGCCCCGAACAACACATTGCTAAGTTGATTCCGTGCAATCGGCATTATTTGTGCATCACTCCTTAAGGAAAAAAACGGTTGGATCTTTCCATTGTGTACTTTAAAATATTATCTTTGTATTTTATATCTTTAGAAACATTCAATCGGTCCTTTAATTCAAGTTAAGCTTATTGTACTTTATTTAATAATTTGACTTAGGATATTGTGATTCATTTTATGTGGTTGTGCGTAATATAATCAAAATATTTCGGTGAACCCACAATTGAACACAAATCCCTAGGTTCTTCTACATTTAGGGTTTAATGTCACATTTTTATTTGCATTTAGGTTTCAATTTTTAGCTTGTGATACACAACCTTCAAACCCAAGTCTTCCTATAATGGACAATACCAACGATGTGAATGTTGCCTTTGTAGATACAAATATGGATATACGTATGATAACAATGTGGCAAATGTTGACAATGATAATGGTTCTAATCATAGTTACCTAAGACTCCGGGACGGGGGGACGTCGGGACGTAGGGACGGGTTTTCGGGATGGCAAAAAATTCCCATATTTTGGGAATGGCGAGGGGACGGCTATTAAAATAATATATAAATATTAAAAATATACAATGGGTCCCCTAACCTTGGAAAAAAAAACATGAAAGGTTATAATTTCAGCACCATAGCCAATAATGTTACCAAAGGGCCTGTAACATGCCAACATCACTTTATCATGTCACTTACGTGATTATATCCTCGAATTAAAAAAATACCTTTTTGGAAGAGTAGAGGCCATGCGAACTACATGAATAGCCATCCATAGACAAAACCAGCTAAGGTAACTGAAAAACACTAAAAAATTAAATACAAAGTTGGCCTCTAGAACATCCTAATATGCCAATAAAGCCTTCAATATCATACAAAAAGAAGCAGGAAGACTTGCACAACAAACAATGAAAATTAAGAAATCCTTTAAAATGTGCATATGAATTTATTGATCCTATTGCTATGTATAAGAAAGGCTTTAAAATGTAAAATATCAACGACCTCCCGTTAGAATATCCTCTTTTGGAACCTACATAAGACAACAAAAATCCATTTCTTGGGAAGGTACGTTTGCATGGGAAAAGGATTAGTTTTAGTTTCTATTTTCAAAGTCATAATCCTTTATGTTTTTTATATTTTTTAGTTTTTTGGGACTCCGGGGACTTTGGGGACGTCCCCTAGACATATCCCTAGCCGTCTCGGGGACTTCATGGCATCCCCGTTGGAGTCCCCAAAGTCTCGAAGCACCCGAGATGTCCTGGGTGCGTTCCCTAAAGTTTAGGGACGTCCCCGGGACATCCCCTTCATTTTTGCATTAAGGGGGTGCGTCGGGGGGACGTTTCATCCCCATCCCCAAGCACTCGAGACATCCCGGATGTCCAGACAGCTTGGGAATGGGGGGTGCGCGTCCCCGTGTAACGCTAGTTCTAATACACAAGAGAATTTTAGAGAAATGGATCGGGCTGAACTTAGAGAATACCTTGTGATAAATCCCATATGGTCGAGGCTCTATTACATATAGAGAAGAAAAGAAAAGGCTTACTAAAGAAATCATACCTAAGAAAACACAAAAACCTTTCAATGATACTAATCCACCTTCTATAGTCTCACGATCTACACTAGATGTTCATACTTATATCCCTATTGCTCATACTCATGTATCTACACCTATGGCTACACGAGTGATGCCTACTATGGTGGCACCACGGACTAATCAAATATCTATGGGTATGAATCCTATACAACATACAACTTAATTTGTACCTTCTAGGCATGCATCTCACACAACACCTACTTTTCCTAATCTATCTCGCACACATTGTTACTAATCCTAGCAATCAAAGATGTATGCAACTTTTAACTCATCAAGCGCAGGTTACACAAATGCAGCAAGGTTCTAATAGGGCAGGCCACACAGCAAGTTCTCAAGGGCTATTAAACAATCCATGGCCCCAAAAAAATCAAATATCCCCTACCCACAAGAATTGTTACACCTAAGCTTACACCATCCGATGGGAAGGGTAATCCTAAACAACATCTTTGAGCCTTTAATGATGCATCCTTAGATTATGTCGATGATGATAGTTTATTAATAATTTTTTCTACAAGCCTTGAGGAATATGGCTTAAGTTGGTTTTACAACCTTCCTCAAGATTTAGTAGGTACTTTCAATCCTTTAGCTAAAAATTCTTAGCCCATTTTTCGATCAACATTAGTCGAAGGTCTCCTATGCTTAAGGGGCACAACTCAAGCAAGGGCCTAATGATCCTATCGGTGATTATGTCCTCCACTAAAACACTATGCTTTCTAAAATGGCAAATCCCATGGCCGACAAGGATCGACAAGACACTTTTACACAAAGCCTACTCCCACCATCCAACAATCCTTGTATTTGAACGCTTTCAATCTTTTGATGATCTCCATCATATGCTCAAAGATTGTTACGTCAAGCATATTGTCATGAACAAGTTAAAGTATGGGAACAACCCTCCCACATCATCAAATGTTAAATATCAAATCAATACACCGTTCAAGACCAAGACTAATGATACTAAGAATGACGTTAAGACATCATCGTTAATGTGGTTCCACAAGCTACTAATAGGGTTGTCCTATCATCTCAATAAAGACAATTTACACGTTTATCGAAACCCCTCGTAAGGTGTTGTAAAGGTTACTTGAGGGAACCTCAAATCCCTTCCTCCACCTACAAAGGTTTACATGACTAAGCCATGGCCTATCAACATTGATATTAATGCATATTGCAATTACCATTGATGCATAGGACATTCAACTAATATATGTCTTATTTACAACATAAGATACAAGACCTAATTGAGAATAATATCATTGAGCTTAATAGTGATAACACCTCTACAAATGATTTGATTGCATAACCTAATTCAAATCTTAAGATGATTAAAAATCTATTTCCAAATCATGCAGCACAAGAAACTAAGACCAATCCCGAGGTATATATGCCTTATCATGCACATCCTCCTCCAACTTCTTATGCTTCTACAGCTAATGTTACTCATCTTATAGATGGCCTTATTGGTACACTTACAGATGCTACAGCACAGCTACCTACAATTATATTTGATGACCACAATATTATTTTAAATAATTCCATTGTTCATATGTGCCTTCAATGATGCACTCCTCATATAGAGTGTTATGGAGGATAACGGATCAAGTAAAAACAACACTATGATACCACTTACTAGCCTTGGGTACACATGCAAAGACTTGATTGGTACAACCACCGTAAAAGCTCGATGGACAACATCAATACCCTCTTGGAGGCCTACAATTTGGTTCTTAGTTTTTCCTAACAATGGTGCATACAACATGCTATTAGGACAGCCATGGTATACATAAAATGTGTGCAATCCCATCTACATTGCACCAATGCTTGAAGTATATCCACAACGAAAAAGTAGTTATAATTCAGGGTATTCCATATATGTACCCCATCCAACATAAGACATTACATCCTTTGCTTACACAACCGCCTATTACAAAACGTACACAAGTGCAACCTTTACAATCAATTAAGGTCACGCCTTGGCAACAGATGATCAATTTCTGGCCACAAGTGCAACCTTAACAACCAATTAGGGTCAAACCTCAGCGATAAACAATAGATTTTTGAGGTCAGCGTATATTGTCTAATAACTCACACCCAATGATAATCCTAATCACTCACAACCCATGGTAGTCCTATAGCGAACTTGTGAGCACATTCCACAAAGAACACCAATACATTCTCCAATCACACAACAAAGTCCGCTAGTTATTATGACTACTCGTGCCACATAACACATACATGACAATATTGACCATACTGAAGATCCAGGTTACTTCACAGCTAAACATCATTTCTCTTATTCGGATAGCGACACACATACGCCTCCTAGCCCACAGTGTGTAACATTTACATTGATAGATCTTGAACCTTCACTTCACCATGCCCTTGATGGGACCATAGGTTAACACACCTAACCTATCTTCGAATGGCAGCTCGGCTACAAAATTTATCGTACACAGTTTTCTTATTGCTTGTTGGCTTGTTTGCATACTGTTGCCTGATCACCCTCTCTTGAGATTGACTGATTGATTCCTACATTCTTCTATTTCGACATTGACATTACTGACTTTCACTTTGATCATTCTTCTAGCCCTTGGCTTTGCCTTATTTGCTACGCTACATTGGCCATTTCCTTTTGATTGTTTATCCCATTCCAAACATTCACACTGGCTATCCTATGATGACATATGCATACATTCTACAATAGTTTGGCCTTATTACACATACTTTGAGGCATGTTAAACCTTGTTGCGGCATATCACCCATATCTCATGCTAATTAGTTCTCCTTGCTTTTTTCATGGTAAACATTGGTCTTAAATGATCACATCTTTTCTATGCCTATAAATCTTAAGACATTTGTTGTTCAAATGCTTAAATAAACAACTATTTCTGAGGGCGCCATGGATTTTTTTAATCAATAATCACACTGTGATGTCAATAATGAAGTGCCACATATACTTAGCAAAGAATTAAGTAGTCATGTCAAAGACCTTGGAACAGATGTCCATGAAAGATTTAACAATCTTGAAGATAGAACTATTTACATGTTCTAGAGATACTAGTCCAGAATTGTCTGGACTACATTTTGTTACGACTGTGTTAGCACCTAGGTTATATTTATTGGAATATTGTAAAGGCTATTGCTCAATAAAAAAAATCTAACAAATAATGTTCGAGAGCAATTGAGTGTTCCTGTCTAAACATTACAACAGACCTTAAAACAGATGCCAACGACAGATTTGGCAAACTCAAAAATGGAGCTATTTCACATCTTAAATATTCTAGAGATCTACTGTAGAATAGTCTGGGGTAGATTTTGGTTACAACTGTCTTAGCTTATATTTATCAGTTTATTGGAAAGATTATTGCTCAGAAACAAATAATTAACAATATAACAAATAATTTTTTAGAGCAACTGAGTTTTCCTGTCTAAACATCACAAGTATAGGTCTACTAAATATCTACACACAATCATCTGAAATCTGAACACACATTATAAAAACAATCGTCATCATAATTCTCAACGCTCAAGTGATGCTTCGAGGTTGTATCTTTCCAAGAGCAGAGACACATTACATACCCTTTATTAGATGATTATAATTGATGTATGTGATATCACGTGCACCCCTTTGTATATATATTTGCACATGTAGCAATATCCACATAGTGGATATCTAATGTACCATGTTATTTTCGATATTTAATATATATTGATACTTGACCCTAAAGGATATAACTGGATGCTACATGGATATCTATTGTACCATGTTATTTTCGATATTTAATATATATTGATACTTCACCCTAAAGGATATAACTGGACGCTACCATTGGAGTGCATCAAACTCCACCACTGCAATACCAGCCCTTAATAGTCCGGAGTGCGAATTGTTCTTCCAACACCAACTATCCCCCTAAAGCCATACTTTGGTGCTCAGGGTCCTAGCCTGGCTCCAATACCATGTTAAAATTCCATGAATCTACTAGGACCCACACCTAAGAAAACAAATTTGCCGTTGGGCTGCTCTACCACTGAGCTACTGGCCCTTCGCAGTCCATAGTGTGGATTGTTCTTCCAACAGTTATACTAAAGCAATTGTTCGCATTCTAATAACACTTCTTCCAACTCAATAAATGTTCTGGTGCCTCGCTTGCTAGTTATGGTCAAGTCGGTGACTAAACTCACATAAATTTTAGGAGAGCTTTTCAGAGTGGGGCATCATTTTTGTTGTCTTACAAAGATGTAATGGCATCACAAGCTTCTTTAGGAGTTTAGGCATTCTGCACATTTTCACTGATAATCCCAAAAATAAATAAGCTTACAAGTGCCCTTTCTTAGACAATGCAGTAAGCATGTTTCCCAAAACTGTCATTTCATTAATTAAAAGTTACGGATCAAAACAGCACAACACAATGGACCCTAATTGCCTGAAAAGTGAAAACCAACAAATATATCCATTTTATAATTTTCTAGAGTATAGTCAAAAACAAATTAAGCAGCAATAAGGATTTACCTTTGATTCAAGGGGGAAAAATGTTCAGAAATCAGAATCAGAATCATAAAATACACCTCCCTACAAAATTCCAATCTTGACCCAGAAACTTTTATTCTTTGGAAAAACAAGGTCTCTGAAAAATGCCATACAGAGAATAATTCCAACCTGCTGCAGAAGGAAAAGACGGCATCCATATGGAGAACTTTCTGCGGATGACATTTTAACCCATGGAAATGAGTTTGATTCGAACGTGTTCTCCAATGTACATGTATGTTGTATAGAGACCAAATGTGGTTCTGCTGGATAGAATGATCTCTACAATAAGTTCTACTGTCTGGAACCGTTCGAGGGAAAACAGAGGAGGCTGATGAAATCCTTCCTAAGCTTGATTCTAGGTTTTCTGTAAAGCCAATTTTTTCAGACTAAATTCAAGGAGGATGTAAGGCCTGATCATTAGGATCTGATACCAAATGTGAAAAAGAGAACACACAAATATGGAGAGAAATGATGTTTGGTGATATATTAGTCAACACATGCATAAGAAACAAGTGTCCATACATTTGAAGGGGAATGGGTATATAACCCTCAAAAACTAATATTTTATAAACACGTAGTCATTAATACCAAGTAAACAATAAACTAAAGATTAAATCTTAACATATAACATATCAAAAAGCTCACCACTGTCCCTTGATACGCATCCAATATATGTATATAACCATCAATGGTAGACAAAAGCATTAGCCTTCCGTCATCACTAAACTTTACTCCTGATGCATCAGATTTTTCACCTTCAACAACAAAGGTATCAAATGGTCCCTGAATTGAGAAGATAAAACACAAGTAAATCATAAATCTGCAATAAACTATAGATGGAAAACCAGAAATTTTAGTTGAGACCTCATACCTTATCGTATAGGCGAGCATCAAACATTTTTATCAAACCCCTTCACTGGAAATGGCAAAGACAAGCCCTTGTTCATCATATGCCACAGCAGGCCTTCCTCTTACACGAATCAGACCCTGAATACATTACATTAAATTCATGAGTTTAATACCATCCAAGAAAATGATTCTCTTAAAAGGCAATTCTTAGAACACTAACCTGACACTTATCAGTTCTTAGATCCCAAAGAAGAACAGTATGATCCAAGGAGCCTGACATGAACGTCTCACTTTTTGGTGACATACAAAGGGAAACCACCCTAATAAAAATGCCGGACATGCTTAGATGACTAACACCCCAGGGCATACAGTAATAGAATCATCACTAAATAGTACAATCCACTAAAATATGCATTTCAATACATCAGACCATTACATACCTGTCATGATGACCCTTAAAATATCGCAAATATTTATTGTCCATCAGAGAAAGATGTCGTAATGATTCTGAAAACAAAGCACCATGTGTTAAATCATTTTAATTAAGCATTTAAAATTTAAATATACTCTTAAATTGAAAGCTGGACCACCTAAAGGTTGAATACATACCATCCCAACCATTTTTTGAAGAGTACAGCACTGATGTTGGATGGTGGGTGAAGCAAATCAAATCAACACCGTACTTTTTACTATATATGGTCTTTTGCAATCTGAAACAAAAAGAGAAGCAGTAAATTGTTTCATTGCTTCTAGGGATGTTCCAAGACAGTAAAGACTGAAAATACTGAAATTTTGATAGTATAACAATAAGAAAGGATTATTAAATTAAAAATGGTACAAAAATGATAAATGGTTGCATTAAATATTGTAAGGTACAGTGTTAGAAAAAAGTAATCTGTTCGTGCTCTACCCAGCAATGGAACGTTCATGATACACTCCTACAAACTCGTGATTCATTTGATACAGGAAATTGTAATGCCATAATGTGGGTCATAACTCAGCAAAATGCATGAAAATATACGAGTTGACTAGAAATTAGTAATGGTTCCTTTTACTAAGTTGATAAGACAACAAAAGACATAGAAGTGAAAAGAAAGGGCCACCATCTCTTATTTCCAAATGATGTCCACAGCAAGAAGAACATGTTTCTTATTAAGTTGCGCAGTTATGTGTCCATACAAGTCTACAAATGTGAGGTTATCATCAAAACTACAGAAAAAATAATTCAAATTCATAAGCGTTCGACATGGATACTTATGTTTTTATGGCCCAATTTTTGTAGCAACAAAAGAGAACAATGCAATGCCAATAGCATATACAGGATAGAATGCGAGACACCCGCCTACTCAATTTGAGGGGTATGCGATTTCTTGTAAGTGGTTGTACATACACCAGCAGGAAGCATTGTATATATCAGAAACTTTCCATAAGAAACTTCCCTTCCAATCTATACAATTTATCAGTCATGGTTACATTTCATAATTAATATAGCTCGCTAGGTGACTTCACCTGTATGTCATAGTGCTACAGACACATAGAGACTAATTTGACTGTATTGGAATTATTACCACAATGGTAAACTATATAAAATTTTGTGGCTCTAGAACAACAATTGATCTCCTCCCTATTAGCTATTCTACTGTGATGATATTCCCTATCAACCTCATTTTAATGTCCTATGAGTTTGTAAAGCCACATCCCAATGTTTTGTACATGTGGATAGCAAAGTCAAGTCTTAATGTCATATACACATCAGATGTAATGCACATTCTAATAAATCAAGAATATTATGATATTGCAAGTAGTTGGTGGGTAGTCTCTTCCAAGGGAGTGATTGTAAGGGAACATCTATAGTCTATAAGGAGGCCCCTATACTTACATGGTGGAAACAACAAGCACAATTGTATTTAAATATATACATATATTAATGTATCCAGTGTTATAGATCGTTCATCAGCAACAACAAAATACAAATACATAAAAGGTGTTTGATGGAATAAAGAATAAATACTATTGCTAGATAGCCATAAGGAGGCCCCTATACTTACATGGTGGAAACAACAAACACAACTGTATTTGGATATATACATATATTAATTTATCCAGTGTTATAGATCGTTCATCAACAACAACAAAATACAAATACATAAAAGGTGTTTGATGGAATAAAGAATAAATAATATCGCTAGATAGCCATAAGGGGTATATGCATGGAAGATTCTACAAGACCCCCAATGTATGGTATTCAAGTATGACCATCATAGGTAACGCTTCACATTTGTCACCATCTTATTTATGAGACTCAAGCTCACAAATTTATATCCCCAACCAAATCCATCATATCCAAAGGTCCTTAAAAATTATAACAGACTTAAAAAGGGTTGCCAATTGTGCTATATCCAGGCAGGATCCTAAACCTAAAGCCCACCCACTAACCAAGGGAAATAACCTCAACGTTGGTTGGAGCTTACACTTGTACTCCAGTTCTACACAATCCTAGTAGTAGTATGAGTGAAAGAAAAGGCCCACTCTAACCAGGGGCCAGTGATTTCAATACTAGCAAGGGACTTGCACTCCAGCCCCCATACAATCCAAGATGCATGATTCTGATAGGAGCAAAGTATATAATAAGGCTAAAAACTTCAAGCGTGTGTTGTTTCCCATAGTTACATAAAAACATATAGCCTAAAAGATGATATCAATTTACATGCAAGGAATTATAGATGCATTGCTTCGATAAACTAGAACTTCAAAAATTACTGGTGTAATTAGGCGTGTATATTTTGTTTAAGTATACACACCTAATGCTGTATACTTAAAACAAAATATAGCAATTTTTATTTTCAGACGCCAGATCAATCTTATCCACACAAAAAAATAAAAATCTAATGATATCCAAGTTTCTAGCACGATTGTAGAGACATTTTTGGGGACGAGCAAATTGCAGGTAACAACACAAAGGATGAAGGCCTCAATTTCTATAATAGATACTAATTTGTATTTAGGAAAACCTCACAAATGGTTCAATTACGATAGAATAGAAATTGAATTAAGAATCGGTAATTTTAGTGTTATGCATGACTTGCTAATCATGGGAATCATGTCAACTAAGATTATCGTTTCAACATCCTGTGAAGGGGACAAGAAAAACTGTACCGATCGATCTAAAGCAAAATGGATGCCTCCAGCCCCAAGATGGATGCTCAACTTTGAAGGAGCATCCAGCGGAAACCCGGGCTTAGCTGGTAGAGTTTCACTCCTCCGATCCCCTAACGGGATCTTTGAGACTGCGTCAACTTCCTTGCTTGCTTTTGGGACAAATAATGAAGCTAATGCTTGGGCTCTAGTAGGTGGCCTCCAGCATCCCCTCTCCCGAGGAGCGAGAAAGCAAGAGATGCAAGGTGGTTCACAAGTTATTATCGATGCAATGAAGAAGGAATCACTTCCTAATTGGAAATTGAATCAAATCAGAAAGAGAACAAAGGAATTGAGCGTTAATGTTCAAGAGAGCTTGTTTACCCATTGCTTCAGATAGATAAACTAACCAGCGGACTTGCTAGCCAATGCAAGGGTTGAGCTGAGCATTTTAAAAAATTGAGAGTTCTAATCCCTTGGGGTAGCTGGGCTTGAAGGAGCTCCTCTTTTGCGATGTTAAGGATCTTCAAGATCTTTAATATTTTCAAATTTTCAAATTCTTCATTAAACTTCGCTGACCCCTTTAAGATTTTAGGTAATAATTGAGAGAAGATGTCAAATTATTCATGTAAGATAGGTAGATATCTTGTTAAGGGCACTTGGCACATTGTGCTTTTTCATTAATGCCTTGTGTGTGACACATCGTTCAGACATCTTTTTATTCCCTCCTTCTCTACAGTCTACTCTTACCCATTTTGCTTTTCAACTACTCTTTGTGCTCCCGTAGGTTTTCAATGGCTTCCTCATCACGCAATCCATAATCCTCTCCAGTATTCAATGGCTTAATTTCTTCTCACCATTTGTCCCAATGTTTTAATATTGACAAGGGGATAAGTGAGTACTTCATGAGACACGTTTCAGGATACAACAAATATGGTGATGCTACAAGTGTCAAGCACACACTCTCTTCTATCAATGACGATTTTCTTCGAAAATTGGCCTCCACACCCGCGATCTTTTCCAATTTCCAATTTTTGGTCAAGAATTTGTTTTATCTGGGGTTCTTTACTTTCTGTCTGGAATGCAAACCATTTGGGATGTCATTCATCCTTCAATTTACAAGGCAAAATAATTGGGACTTGGAAACACTCTCTCAAAATGCTCTCTCACAGACTGCCAGATTGGCAGCCTATAATGGGCTCTCAGAATAGGAAGCAAGTGAAATTTGAAGTTGAGCATGATTTTGAGACTCGTCTGAAATTGGTAGAGTTAGGGGTGGCCTCATGGTCCATTTAGTGCAAGCATTTGAAGAATTTTGCCTCCTCTTTATTCATTGAAGTCAAGGTCCAGTACATTTGTTTAGCAAGCAAGAAGGATTTCTCAAAAAAGTGTAGGTAGTCATCTTCCCCAGGACTCCCTCCACTAAAGAGGGGGCCCATTTTTCATAGCCAGCCTATACAAAGGAGAATAAAGGGTCCAAGGAAGGTGGGGGTTTGACGTCGATGGAATAGATTCGTAAGAAAAAAGCGCTTGTGGACATTGAAGAGGTGTTGGTTTGGCCTCCCCAACAAAAGCAGCAACTTGTGGAGATGGGCATGAGTGCTTGTATGACATATCTGGTTCGTTTTATCCTGGCTGCTAAGGAGAACTAGCCTAAATTTTGGAGCGTAAGGCCAATTTCTTGGACACTCAAAGTAAAATAGTCTTTAGCAATTTTCTATTTTAAAAAGACGAGCAGTGGAGGGGGCAATGTCAATAAGGGAAAGGCTTAGTGGGGTAACGTTGAAGGATTGTTGCGAGCAGTGTGAGATTTACAGATGTGGGGGATGGTGGGGCGTGGGGAGTGGGGGATCTTCTTCTCCCGTGTGCTTTGAACACCTCTCTGTCTTGGCTCAACCCCTTGTGTGGACTTTTGTTGATGCTTGTCCTTTTTGGTTTTTGGTTTTGGTTTTGGCCACCTATGGTGCAGGTTCGATAGTTGTTTGTCATGTTGGATGGTTTGCAGGAGTCGGGGTGTGCCTTGTTGGGCAATGTTTTTGTGCTTGGTAGTTGGGGTTGGCATGGTGGATGATTTTTGCTTCAGTTTTGCTTGCTTTGTCCTGCAGGCTGCATTTGTCATCCTCTATCTAGTTCGGGTGTTTCCTTCCATTGGTTGATTGCTTTTGGAAGAGTATGGTTGGTGCAAGTTGTTGTTTAGTTCTATGTCTCTTTGTTGCTTCAATGGCTCTTGGGCTGACTAACAACATGTAGATGTGCATAGCCACCCTCCTTTCTTTCTGGCTCCTTGAGTGTGTCTATTTTGGTCAAATGTATGGATTTCAGTGTCGACTCTTTTGACCATAATTGTAATTTTCTGTTATGTATGCATTAGCTTTTATTGTTCTTTCTTGCTTATCAAAAAGGATGAGAGCCCCAATAAAACCCCTTGTTTTACCTATCAGAAACAAAATATTAGGGTTTTAATTCTCAAAATGAATGAACTAATTTTCAAAATTAACTTTTCTCATAACATGGGAGGGAAATTCACAAATAAGGAAATCCTGATGAAAACAATCATTTAGTTTTTGCTTAAGTCTATCACATAATGTTTGTTAGGGTCTTATACCAACCTGGCTCTAATACTACATGGCACAGAGAAATAGACAAATATTGTTTATATTTATAGTATCAATGAATAATATGTACATATGATTACAATACATTAGGACATCACATGTATAGAAGCCAAAGAGGTGCATCTCAAGAAAAATAGCCATAGATAAGCTATTACATAGCTAATTAATTCTATAGCAGTGTTTTGGCCACAACTAATCTTTTTAAAAAATAGTCAATATGATTACAAAACATTAGGACATCACATGTATAAAAGCCAAAGAGGTGTATCTAAAGAAAAATAACCATAGATAAGCTATTACATGGCTAATTAATTCTATAGCAGTGTTTTGGCCACAACTAATCTCTTAAAAAAATTGCCAATATCACTTGATGACAATCACCACCTCACAAGGGAGTTTGTTATTTGCATAGGTAAAATCATAGTTCGCATACTCATACTCGGCCAATACTCGTCAGACCCAAAAATTTGACTCGGCAATACTTAACAACTCTCAGCAACTTAAAAATACCTAAATTTCTTTAATAAACATGAATCTTATGCAAGATATAGTTAGAAAATGTATCAAGCAAGTACTTGTCCAAAGCGATTCCAACAAATATCGCTCCAGTGACATCTCCAAGGGCACTTCAAAATCAGCCTCAAACAGGATCCTGAGCAATCGCTACAGCAACATCTTCATTAAGCAACACATACACTCAAACACCGACTTCTCGAGTAATCGCAGTACTGACATCTCCCTACACTCAGCAGTTTTTGGCTGTGAGTTTACTAGACAAGTTGTCACTAACGCAAAAAAATGGCGAGTACTGACCGAGCATGTAAACTATGGGTAGAATAAGTATATGGATTACAAGGTCTGATTTTATGAATAGTCATGTCTCTTCTTTCGTAACCATATAAATATCATCACTAGTAATACAATCACAAGTATGGATTACTGAATTATAGATTTTATACTTCATGATACAAGTAGCATCAAAGCCTTTCCACTTCGGACACCATGTTTTATGAGAACAAAGCCCTAGCCATAGTTTTCAAACCCTATCAAAGTAGAGAAGGGATGCCAAATCTTGTTCCTACTTTATTGGGAAGTACAAAAACCAGATTAAGAATAGTTAAAAGACACCTGTAAAGTGAAAAGACACTTGAACAAAAGTGTCATTATAAAGTCATAGTGAAAGTGCTCACCCAGCCATGCATACTTCACCCTCAACAAACTAATCTCTAGGTCACCCTACTATACATTAAGGGCACCGTAGATAATATCGCAAAAGTTTAAGAAAAACAACATTAGGATGTCTTTGTCTCCACCCAATTCCAGTGGAACTTTACTTCAATCAGTAAAAGGTGCTATTGTCCATCTTATTACCTAATGTGCATGCATTACCTATGCTCTTTTGGGCTTACATACATTGGCGAGACAAGGCATAGCATCCAAGTAATGTTGAAGGAACATAATGGCAATATACACCACAAAAGGGTTGATAAGTCAACATTGGTGAAGCATTCACATAATATAAAAATGAAATGTGCTTGGAGGATGCCAAAAGTAATGCCAAGCCACACCATTTGTCAAAAATGATTAGAAAGAGAGGCCCTCAAGATTGAAAAGGCTGCTAACAACTTAAACCCATAGATGATGTGAGAATTATACGAGTGGAGAACAATCAACATCCAAGATCATGTCTACAAACTATCACCAAGGTGAACTAAGCTATCATACACACCACTATTGCTTTCAAGACCATGCACAAAAGTGTCTCGTATAACTCTCTTAAAATATTGAGTGGTACAATAGGTACCTTGGAATAAATAGCCGAAGTGAGTTTGTGACATAGCTACAAGCGGTTGAGGAAATGGTCAATTGTGCACTAGAGAATAAATTCTTACATGCAAGATAACAACAGGCCACAAATATCTCTCCAACTACCTAACAACTTGAGCTAATTCAAGTGTAACCCTATTCTAGTATGAACCTAGACAAAACCAAATTGGATAGCTAAAGATAGCTTCTAGATTAGTGTGAACACACCAACACCCTCCCTTAAGCACAGAACTAGGGAGAGAGACAAGAAAATCAAAGAGACGGATCCTCACATATGGGTCTCGACAAGTAGGCTTGATCATGTACTCACATACAAATATACAAAGTGCAATACTAATTGTCCTATGGATGCCAATCCATCTTACTGATATACATGGATGTCGAGTTGCTATAACTGCCAAGTCAAAATAGGAATTGGTGCTTTGTACAAAGCCACTCAAAAGAGCATTGATCTCAAAACAAATTGGGAAAAATGAGTCACTGCAAGGTTTCTCAAAAAACAGTGAATCAACAAAAGCGTATAGAGGTGCTAAGATATGGTGTGAGGCATCCAAGAAGCAAAACAACACAATACTCGAACACATGTTGAAGACGGTGCTTGGTGGATTGAAAGTTGCTAAGGAACAAAATCCTACACGAGTGGTTTGGATCCACTACTTGATCACTAAAGAAGAAAAGCCAACATTGTATTCACCAAAATAGCTTAGTACAAGGAGATTGTCAATTTTTCAAATGAGGTGTCGAGAGTGCAAAAAGTATCACCAAATAAAATGTGATCGATTGCTTAAATTAGATGCTTTTAGGTCCCAAGGATTAGCAAGGAACTCGTCACCCAAAAAAACAAGATTTGCACCCACCCTCCCATAATGCTCACTTTGGGTGGAGTGATTGAAAAAATTTGTATGAGTGCACAAGTCCCACTTCTAGAACACCAAAGAAGACGAGCTAACATTGTATTCACCAAAATAACTTCATACAAGGAGTCGAAGAAGTGTCAAAGATCTTCAAAGATCTCTCAAGAAAGGAAGATGGCCGTAGTGGTGATGGGGGAGTCGAGCAACTGCAATAAGAGAAAAAGTGCTCGAGAATAGAGCACACGCACATGAAGGTAGACGAGGTTAAAGTAAGCAAACCTTCCTTGGCTCTTATGACACAACGCAACAACATAATACGCCCATAAGACAACCACCAAATGATGCAGAGACTCAGAGCATTGTCGATCTATCAAGAAGCAATCAATAATATGAGAGTTGCTCTAAGTTGCACCGATAAAAAGGAGCATCTCATGGCGGGAGGAACAATGTGCGGACTAAGAAGCAAAACAATGGAGATACCATGGCTATAGATCCCACCTAGAGAATGTTTACAATGATACCACAATCGATCACAAATCCATCCCAAATAAATACGGATGGGAAAAGAAGATGCTTCTTGATGTGATTGGTGCCATGTGCACAAACAAAACATGCGAGGAAACATTTGTAGGAGTATCAAGACGATCATGCTTGATTAAAGCAATCTCGGCGTTCTCATGTCCAAGGTGTAACAAAACTCGTGTTGCTCAATATCTTCACAAAGAGGAGCAAATAAAAATTGGAGTTGATTTGGCATCAAGTGAACCCATGGAAGATGAAACACTTACTTCTAACCAATGTCATGGCAAGAAATCCATTAAACAAGCAAGATAGGAGAAACAATGCAATGTGGGTGTTTATCAATACTACCGCCAAAAAAACTCATGAAATGCAATGTGCGGGAATCAAAGGCGGTTGTATGTTTCTCAAAAGAGCCAAGAAATTGGTTTGTGGATCTCAAGTGGGAGCCATTAAACAACAAGAGCATCAGCCTGATAGCGTAAAGTGCAACAACAAGAGCAAGCCCAAATACTAACGAGTCAGGGTTAGTAGGTGCAAGAGCAGTGACTGTAGGTGGACTAGGAGTAGGGGAATGTAAGTTCAACACATCAAGATGATGTCATGAATTGGCTAGCTTGCTCGCAAGAAGAGTGTGAGCGCATCCCTTGCTAGAAATGAGGGAGCGTAAAAGAGAATTCTGGTATTTTAGTTTCTTGTTCTCTTGTACTAACTAAATGGAAGCCATTACAAAAGGCAAAAAACAAAGGCAAGAATAACGTCTATCTATTTGAATGCCTCGTCCGACAAGGCCTCACCCTCCAATCTTCTACGAACAATTTTCAAAAAGTGGTTAAGAAATGTCGGTTGTGTTAAGCACAAAAAAGGAAGTGAAGCTCTTTAGGACCAAAATTAAAGGTTTCCCTTTCAAGGGATCCCCTTTAGCATAAAAGGGGGCCCTTTATAAATATTAGGCCCCTCCTTATAAGTTACAATGCCCCTTCTAGGCAATATATAAAAACTCAATTAAAAAAACACCACCCCTTCTTTACAAAATTATTCCCTAATAAATTAAAAGTAGTCCCCTAAATTAAAAGTAGTCCCCTTCCGAGAAATACACCACCCCCTTCGAAAAGTTTAACCCCGCTTACAAAATTGAACCTCTTTTAGTAGCAAAGCTCCCCCAAAAAAAAAAACTATACCCCTCTTTATTTAAAAAAAAATCAAAACCTATTAGATACGGTGATAGAGGGGGACTCGAACCTTTGCCCTCTTAGTTGAGGCTTTTAGCAAAATAAATGGTGCCACTATGCCATTTTATATCTTAAACATACATTTGAGCAATATTATATTTAAGTTTCAACTATGATTTAAATAATAATAATTTGACATTTTCAAGGTCGGTGGCGGCTTCTAGGATTGTCAATGTGGAAGAGGTTTGAGTGGTGGGTCGAGCGTAGAAGGCCAAGCAAGCGAGCCACGTGACAAGACCGGCATCGGGCTAAGTAAAACATTGAACAACTGGGTGTGGAGGTGGGTCAAGTGTGGCTTGAGTCCCATGAGGGACGCTTAGAACAACAAAGACTTAAGGTGAATCGTCATGTCTCGTAGTAGGTCGAGACAAGTGAAGAGAGAGGCTACCGATTAGCAAAATTCGACGGCTCCAAAACAACTTAAGTCAATGGAGAGCTACTTAATAGATAAACCTACAAAAGCAGTTGATGAAACTCGTCTTAAACAAATCGGCGAACGGTTCACTTCACAAATGGGAGAGACAATGTTGAGTTTGCAAGGTCGTGTGATGTTTATTTCAATGTTTCAATTATAATCATACAAAATCAATGCCAATGCATGGTCAATGGCGATGAAAAAATTTGGCAAAGGCATTGGCGTGAAAGAATCAATGCTCCAAATAAACTACATACGGCTATTAATGAATAAAAATGCACATTTCCATCACTTCAATTATAATTTTACAATGCCTCCTCCAATGTCGAGGACAAAAATGGCAAGTCCCATTATGGCACATGAGATGGTTGTGGTGAAAGAGTTGCCACAAGGGTCATGCAATGGGTAGTAGACAAATGGAGGATGCCCAAGCCCGTGACAATGCAAAATGCAAATGCCAACTTAAGCAATGCTTGAAGGGACCGATTGGGCAAGACTGCCGCAACTTGAGGAAAGGATAGGAGGTGGAGTCGAAGATAGAATTGCTCAACCTATGAGAGAGATAGCGAGAAGGTGATCGCTAATGTTATTGGTGGAAGTGCCATTTATGAGGTGTCCATTGCGTGTTCTTTGGTGAGAGACATCATGCAAGTAAGTGCCCCATTGCAGAGGTGACAACAAGTTAGCGGTGTAGAGGTCGGTGTGTCGAGTGGCACGAGATAACTTGTTGCATGTCTATGTGGATGGCCGGTGGACGATAGGAAAGCAAAAGAGTGACTTAATGCTTGGTTAAGCTACCAAACATATCGAAGGAATACTACTATATACCGATCTTTGGCAAACTAGACCAAATTTGGAGCCAAACAACAATGTTTAAAAGAGTCGAGTAGGTAGCGCCAAGCGCAAATAAGTAGATGGTGGCAAAGATGCGGCAAGGGCTGTACGGTCTGTACGGCCTTTTTAATAACAAAGAAGATCTTGTTGTACGGCCCTGACATGGCTGGGCTAAAAAAATTGAACAATTTTAATCGAGTAATGGATGCAAGAAGATGGATCTAATAGCATACAGGAGTGTAGAACACTCAACATCTAAGATCACTTCTGCAAACCATTACCGCAGTGGACTAAGTCATCATACACACAACACTATTGCTCACAAGGTCATGCACAAAACCGTTTGTATAACTCTCTCAATGTGTTGAACGGTACAATATGCACCTTGGAATAAATAGCCAAGGTGAGTTTGTTACACAACTACAAGTGGTTGAGGAAATGGCTAATTATGCACTAGAGAATAAACTCTTACATGCAAGATAACAAGAAGCCACAAATATCTCTCCAACTAAATAACAACTTGAGCTAATTCAAGCTTAATCCTATTCTAGTGTGAACCTAGACAAAACTGAGCTAGATAGCTAAAGATGGCTTCTAGACTAATGTGAACACACCAACAAGAATTAATGATAGATAATTAGATTCCTGTCACTGATATAATCAAAACCCATAGCTCTTTTCATCCCAATAGGAGTGAGCTTTCTCATAATGACAAAAGGGTTGATAAGTTGACATTTGCAAAGCATTCACATAAAAAAATGATATATGCTTGGAGGATGCCAAAATTAATGCCAAGGTACACCATTTGTCAAAAATGACAAGAAAGATAGGCCCTTGAGATTGAAAAGGATGCTAGCAACTTAAACCCATAGATGATGTGAGAATTAATGATATATAATTGGAGACCCATCACTAAGATGATCAAAACCCATTGCACTTCTCATCTCAATAGTGGAAAACGTTATAATAACTCTGCAGTGACCTTTCTTTCCTTTGTAAATTTTTACGAGCTCCTAATAAACTTATCATCTAACAAGTAGCTTATGTTTCCAATGGCATTTATATTTCCATTTTGGTTCATGGAAAAATATCTGACATGCAACAAAAATTTGTTGGCAATCAACCAGAAACTTGGGCAAAGAATTTTTTTCTCTTAAACATTATTTGTTCCAAAAGCTTGTCTGAAAAAAATGGAATGTGGAAGCATTATTCGTTGTCTCACCTTCTCCAAGTTGTAATATGTGTACATTGATGTTGCATTAAGGCTGCTGCAATGTCTACCCCTCTCATAGAGAATCTGTTGTCCTCGACAAGATACAATACCATTACAATGGATGCAGATTCTTGTGTAGCTCTTTCAAATATTCTATTTGACATTTCCACTAAATATTCATGTCTTTCATAGTTTCTTGTTTTCCAACTCTTTTGTGTATAACTCTGACTGACTCATGTATATGCTTCTCCATCTCTTATACCTCAACATAATTGGGGAAATTATTATCAAATCCTGAAAGGGGTTTCTTCATTAAACTTACAGGGAATCCGGGACTTATTTTCACATGCAACGATTCTAGACTAGCATTACATTTTTACTTTTGTAGTTGGCTCCCCTCTTATTTAATAATGAGTGTCCTTTACTGGGAACCGCCTTTGCATTCATTAGAGTTTTATTACATTTTAAGGATACGGGTAGAGTAAAATTATGGATAGATAAGTGAATTGGATAAAAACAGTTCCCTGTTAAGATTTAGATTTTGTTATCTACTGTACCCTTTCCATTTGGTCATCGTCTTCCACTGTGCATTCCAAAATCTTTTGTAAGATGGAATGACCACCATTGAGCATTTATTCCATGTGATGGAATGACCTTTACTGAACAATTATACGATAACAAAATCCATGATACACATTGCAGTTCCATTTCTCATTTATTATAATTTTCGTAATTGGTTAGAGAAGATGCAAACTAGTTGGTCAATGCTTGTTATTGTTCTAGTCCCTATTTCAGACTTTGGTAATGGCATGCATTGGAAAAAAAAAAATGTGTATTTTGGTTTGTGTGTTGGAATTTTGTTGCAAACACCCTTATTCAGCACCATTGTATCCCATAGAAACCATGAGAAGAGAGCAGAGTATCAGCCTTGCACTATATACGGGAAGACCATTGAGCTAAACAAAATACAGCAGAAGTATGCCCTTAATACAGACTTTACCCTATTATGGAGTCAAGTACTTGAAAAGTACGTAGCATTAAAGGCTAAAAGAAGACACCAAACTGCTCAAGAGTCGAAGTCCATGTCATGGAGCAAACTGGCTGAAAGGTTCAGTGTATGCCGTCTAATTATCAGCAAGAGTGCTATCAGACCCTACTTGGCTTCTAGTCTTCTTAAGTAGATATTACAGGTTAGAGTTGACGGAAATCCTAAGGATTATGTAGTCCTCACACTTTACTAGTATGAAACATTCACATAATATACGTTCAAATCACAAAAGCAAGAATGAAAGTCGGGAAAAATGAAAATGAAAACTCCAAAGTGTAAGTTATTAACTTGCTTCAAGGTAAGAAGGTAAGATGAGAAACGACGTTCCACTTGCAGTATCGAAAAGCCGAATAGACTCGTCATCGCAAGCTGTGACCAAATAATTGTTTGATTGGTGGAAATCCAGTGAGCTAATTTTACCATTCTGCATATCAACAATTGATTAGTTGAAAATTAAGATACCTTCCACAAAACCTGGATACCATTTCCAATGCTTCTTTGATACTACAACCAAAAGGACATCATATCTAACAAGTAAAAAATGTGGGATTGGAAAAGCAACTTGAATGTCAAGATTTGGAAATGGAAATGGAAAAGGAAAATTCTCAGAAAACCTGCAAACCATTTCCAATATCTTTAAAACCACTGCATACCCAAAAAGATAGGGAAAAAACGTGTGGAATGGATGAGTAACTCAAGAAATTAAGATGTCAAGTGTGAAAATAAAGCATGCAAAAATATGATATTCTGTCACGTGACCATTAAAATTTTATGGTGTAGCAAATTGACTCACATAATCTTTGTAAGCAACACCTATGTCCATGCTTCTAATGACATCTTCTGTTAGCTCCATGGAAAATTTCTCTTCCCCATCACACTGGCCCCCTGCAACACCAAAGTTTTTAACAATGCTCAAGTTGATTGTTAAAGATATAAAGTTAGGTCGATTTCTAAATCATTCGAAACAAGACAAGCATCCTTCTTACCTGCCATTTAATAAGAAGGGTTGATCTTTCAAAAATCCTTCAATTCATCCAGGGGGTAAATCAATACAATTTTATCTCCAATTGTATTGAGTGTGTAACTAACTTCACCACCAGGTGGCTTCAGAACTTTAGCATGGCAACTTGATATGTCATCTAACCAGCCCAGGTGAAGATATTTAAAAGGTGAGTTTCTGGGAATAAATGATTTTGAAGATATAAATACCTGGAATTCATTAAGGAAAAATTTAGTCAGCATCATGTCAAAGTATCAATAAATGTCTTTAGCACATACACAATCTTAAAATATAACAGGAATAAATGCCAGATGCTAGAAAATGAAATATTCAAACTAAAATTTGGCAAGAATTATTTGCAATATTTCAAGAATTTAAAGACGTTATTTTTATAAATTTCCATTAGACATACACTTGAATATAAAGTGACATAAGCGGACGTGCAGGTGCAGCATATTTCCCAAAATTCGGGAATCGGATTCACATGATGTGTGTATGTGTTGGGTGTTTTATGAGTGTGTTTTTGTAATATATAGTATATATAATTGTATCTTATATATTTATCAAAATACATTTGCTTATTACTTGTTATTGCAACTATGTAATGTATAATTAATTACTGCTAATGTATAAACCACGTTAGACTATACATCAGTCTATATAGTTAACAAGGGTCACATATTGTCATGACAAGTCCCTGAATATGTGGTATTTGTATAGCTAGCATATAGAAAAATTTGAATGCGCTTATTATTCAATCGAGGTGAGCATAGGAATAAGATTACTGAAATGGTGAGATTGGGATTTAACAGAAGCACAAGAATATACAAATTACAACATTGAGATAGAAATTAGCAAAATGAAGATATTGGCAAAGTGAAGACTTCACCAAATTGAAGACCTTGTCAAGTTACATAAGATTATAGAAACCAGAAGATTATTAAAATGATGTTTTTAGCAAATTAAGGATTGGTGACTTTAGCAAATTGAGGGCTTCGGCGAAATCAAGATTTTATCAAACGAAAGACTTTTTCCAAATTAAGGACTTTACGAATGGAGGACTTCAATTGGATTGAGTACTTATACAAATTGACTTAAGCAAATTGAGGACTTCAGCGAACTTCACAAAATCAGTAAATTGAGGACTTCACTATCCTGATATCAGATACATATGCTAAAAAACTACTTTTAAGTATACCACAGGATGAGTGATCGTTTTAAGACATGGTCAATTATTTTATTACAGCAGTTAATTTATGATTGGCTCTATTGAATTTAATATTCATGAAGGATTGCAAAGTATATAATAGAAATTTGAAAAATCAAACATTTAAAAAGAAAAAGCAGTTGATATACAGATGAAGAGAACAGAAAGGCAACAATGTCGTTATAATAAAAAATCAAAAAAGGCAAAAGCAGTAAATTCATTCGAGACAAAAAAATCAATACAAACAGAAGCAGCATGTCTTCTAATTTCTAAACCCAACGGATACCATGCAACCCTGAAGTAAAACACAAATTATGAAAGAGAACAAAAAAAAACACTCTTCTACAGATTAAAAGATGGAGAGATCCAATGAATCTGACCTGTAACTGTCGATAAACAAAATCTAACCCTAGCTACGACACAACTACGAAAAAGAATTGATCCAAAGAATCGTCTAGAGAAATATAACTAACAGAAACCCTGGCCAGATAATCACACGTATCAAATTAAAAAAAAAAGATCAATAAACGACACATTCAATCAGTTGGGCAGATTGCAATCCGTTCTTTCAAGGGCACAGAAAATCCCACGGGAAAATAGAAAAAGAAGAGATACAAGTTCAATGATAACACATACAATGAGCACACAACAGAAAATAATCCGAACAGGTAAAAAACAACAAAACACAGGAAAAATTGTTGAGAAATCCTTACCTTATTGAAGAACTGCAGATTTTAACTCCAGAATTGCATAACCAACCTGATAAAATCAACCTCGACTGATAAATGCTGATAAATTTCTACGTTATACATTTGCATATCAGCTAATACAATACTGTAACTATTGGTCTAAAGCTCCCTCTCCATCTCCACTTCGCCTATCTGGAAGTGGGGAGATGCAGTGAGATAATAATGCCAAACCTTGCAGTAAATGGTGACTGATTAACTTGCTCGATAAGGCAACGAGATCTAAAACTTACAAGGCCCTAAATAAGACTGCTAATTTTCTTGTAAGTAAAAGCGTGTCCTCTTTTAATAAGTAATGATGGTCTATGAAAGTGTGATCCCAATGCAGCCCGTTATGTCTAACAGCGCGGTCTCATGTTGGGGTCGGTGCTTCTATTTATTTGGTAAGTGTGGTTTTATGATTAAAAATAATTCTTCATGTTAAAATCTAACAAAGTTCCTAAATATTTGAAATAGCTATATTTTAGAGAGAGGATTTGTAGCCCTATAAAGTAATTGGGGGCGGGGTGTGGGGCACAAAATAAAAATGCTCCTTAAAAATTGTATATTTAAACTTCCCATTTTTTCTTCCAATAATTTATTTGAGATTCATGGGACCCTACTTTTGCTAATGTTGAAGACTCTTATTTTGTTCGGAAGAGAAATAAAAAATCATGTGACCTTATTAATGCTTTGAAATATCCTATTTTTTCTCTCTCGCACTTTTGCTCAAAAATTTTAGCTTGCTCCTTGTAAGGGACCGCAACCTAAGCATGGCCCTTTCAATTTTGAACACCCCCTCATTTATTGGCCATCACCGCTTATACTCTATTTAAAATGCATTGTCTAACCATGATGAAACCCCATAACATTATCATAATATCTATGCATGGAACATGCATACCCATCATCACAACAAAGGCTTTGACACGATGACTTTACGTCGATGGCGACATGTTACACAAAAATTTTAAATGTTGGCACGTACATGTCTTCGTTGCACTATGACGCATGACGTTTCATAATTTTTTCAAACCTATTTAACTCAAAACATTCGTCCTTTTGCATATTCATGTTTACGAATAACTTGTCATCTTATCGTTTCGACGGGATGCGAAGAAGCTAGGAAGCAAAAATATTATTGAACCGAGTTCGAGAAAGTCATCACCATTGGACAAATGAGGGAGGAACGATTCACGCTATCACGCAAGGTAGGGATCTGTTTCTCCCATGTTATTTCTACTAAAAATAGTAATTTCTTTAATGTTGTAGTTTTTGCACAGGAAAAGCACAACTCTACTAGCGTAGTTTTTGTTTTATCTCTTTGTTTACCCAAAATGTTAACGGTGCACGTTTTCTTTATGCTTTCGAGAGATGAAGATAGCAAGAGGAATGAGTCATGGCATCATGTGAAGTAGGGCCATGTTTCTCCCGTGTTATTTCTACTAATAATAGTTATTTTTCCAGTTGTAGATTTTACACGAAAAAACAGAGCCCTCTTTGGAATAGTTTTTAAATATTTGTGGAATTTGTTTGTAAACATTCACATGGAATCCTAAATTGGTTAAGTTATCTTGGCATTTTTCATGTTGGAAATAAGCAAAAATCATCTTTGTAAGAAAGAATACAAAGCGCCGCTTAGGGCATGTTTCATGTGAGTTTGTTTGAGGCATATCCCTAAAGTGTTTACTTGCAAGGTCTTTGTTTACTTTTCCACCTATATTTCTTCACCCAAATAAATTATTGGTATGAAAAATGTTTTCCCTATACTTGTATGGCTTGAGATGACCTACATTTGTCGATCCCCTTTCTTTTTTTCCCATTACAATGAGATGGGTCATTAAGTATTTTATGAATTGTCTGAACAAAACCACAAGAAACATGCCCTCTACATGATGCCTATATACAACTAGCATGACCTATGTGAGTGGTTTTGAATTCAAATGTCTAGGAAATGAATAAATGTTCTAGCTTCTAACCATACTTAGGTTAATGTCAGTGACTGTTATGCATCAATAACATAAGCACACTTTTATTTTACAGTTATATCCAAAGAATAAAATAAAGGTGAAACGATATATGTAGGTCATATTGGCACCTGCAAGTATAGGGAATATGTCAAATATAGAAGTAAATATTTTGTATGAAAGTCATTGGACATAATCAAAACAAATATCCCTTAAGTTGGATGTTTAAATATAATGAAGATGAGTGGATTTGAGTACTAATTTGCAACCAAATGTAATAATGCAGATATGTTTAAAATGTGCTTATGTTACTGTTGAAAAACACATTGTGTTTTTCAACAATAACATAACCACATTATCTCCTTTTAATGTATTGCAAGTCGTCAACTATTAATTAGATTTGGGATGTTTCGTATGTAGTTTAGATGGGGGGTCGGTGTATTTTGTATAGAGTATAGCTTGTTGGAAGCACAACCACTTAGGGGGTGAATCAATGGGCAATAAAACTTACATTCATTTTAACATTCAAATCCATCAACCATCCAATTCAACTTAATCTTTAAGCATGCATACTTAAGAAACATAACCATTTAAATGAGCACATGAGAACACAAGAGCACATGAACACAAGATATGGGTGGGAAACCCTTAAGGGGAAAAAAACCCACTAAAATAAAACTTTATCATAGTCATGTTTCAAATTTAGCTGAGCACTAACTCAACAAGGAGCACCAACCCCTAGATTTAGTGAGGCACCAACCCCACAAGGAGCACCAACCCCTAATTTAGTAGAACACCAACCTTACAAGGAGGAACAAACCCCCAAGATGACTCGGTACCAAAAAAATCCATCTAATATATTTTTCATCTTTGATTTGTTGGTGCGACAACCGATGACGATCAATGAAGCACATTTCTCCTTTTATCTCTCTCAAAACATCTCTCTAACCTCCGTGCACAAGAATTTATTCTTTCAAGTTGATTTGATCATCTTCCCTGGCTCACCCATAAATTCTCTCTATATAACATCATCACATCCTCATTTCCATCTTAACAAGGTCACAAATACCTCTCACACCTTCACAAACAACCCTCTAGGTCGCACCTTTCCTTCTCTTGCACAATTAACTCAAATGAGCTCTCTAACTTGCCTTTATATGTGTTTCTTCATTACAATTCACCTGGGTCGACCATCATAGAGTAAAATACATTCCCACATCATAATATCATCATAAAAATAGATCCCATTTGACCATATAGATCTCCAACATCACCCGGAGCCTTCTAGACCACCATTAGGACTCAAGAAGCCATAAAACACCAAAACAAGCAACTCGTCATAAAGGGAATGTTACGAGAGAAAAAAACTTCACCAAAACATGGAACATACTTAGACATATTGTATTATCCTTCAAAACCTTTATCAACCATGAAACAACTCAAAACCATCATCTCACCTCATGAAGCCACTCAAGAGCATGCACAAACAAGCACCTCAAAACTAGTCTTCAATAAACAAGCCATAACTTCCTCAAATCTCATAAAAACTCAAGTGTGATATACCAATGGAAATATCATGACCTTGGGGTCATCATCAATTTCAATCATTCCAAAAACTAATTATAGCACCTCTAAAACAACTCAGTAACTGTGATGCTCCAAATTGCCCAAAACTATCCAAAACCAATCTTGCAAAATAGGGCACACTTGACCTCCTAAGAGCTCAACCATGATCTAAAACAATCATGGAAATGAATAAAAACTCCCATACTTCCATAAATGTCAATTTAGTCACCTACTCTAACAGACAACTTTGTCACAAACTGAAAATCTTCATAAACTTATATTTTTAGTGGGGTTCACATACAACCAAAACCTCTAAATGCCACCGATTAAGATAAAATGTAAATATATGATCCTAACCTGATGTTATTGTAGCAGGAAAATAAATATGCAATTAAGTACAAAAATTAACCGAAGCAAACTAAGCAATAAAATGTGAAACCCTAGTTGCAAATAGGAGATGAAGGTACTTAGTTGATTCGCATGATAGATTCGAACTCTGCATCGAAGTGTCGACAAATGAACCGAGTAATAGGAGCATTGACCGAGACCAAAAAAATGCATATCTTGATAGATAGGCTATATTGGGGCACTTGGAGAGGGACATGGGCACCCACAGGCGCCCTAAGCTTGTTTTTGGGCGCATGGGTCTGCAGAAAAGTTCAAGAAACCTCCTCTGGATGGTAACAAAATGTTCATTGTTAGTCACATTTGGTCCCTCTGAGGTCACACCAAGATCATCAAGGTCGTTGAAACCTACAATGAAATATGAACCTGTAAAACCCTCAAATAGACATCAAATCCTAAAAAGAAAGATGTAAAATGAGGGGTCAGACTGTCCTCAATTGTCACAATAGTGAACTTACGAATAAGCATTGCACTACATCTCAAACCCAATGTAGTTATGTGTGTGTGTGCAGAATTGTGCCCTAGGTGGATCTCGTGTGAGTCGTACTTGATAGCAAGTAAGTAGATAAATGTAAATAAATGTAATGGATGAGTGCATGGAATAGAATGAACTTCCTCCTCCTATGAAGTGTATACAGGATAACCTTAGGGCCTTGTGTCCCATGTGATGGTGTTAGATGGATGCAATGAATCTCTTAGATACTTGATGGATGCAACCTTAGGTGGTGATAGCTAATGCTTAGTGCTTGGTCCTTTATTATGATCACATAACTTTATATTTATATGATTCCTTTGCTTGAATTTTGTAATTATCCCCAAAAAAGCCTACTACCAAAAAGATAAGATACTCAAATGCGTAGAAAGGACCCTAAAAGTGTGAGTAAAGTACAAAGGGGTCAGGGGTTCACAAAGGGGATGAGGGCACCTAGCGATGGCATCTGGCTGGGAGTTGGTGTCCATAATAATAAATGCTTTGAAGTATAAAAAGGAAGACTAAGAAAGTAAGGGTCCAAGACTGAAAGGATCAACAAAAGACAAAGAAAAGTGCCTAAAGACACGGGCTAATTAGTATTTTTCTTACTTATGAATCATATGAATAGTAGTATGCAATCAGGACTAGATAATTACCCAAAGTGCATGATTTTGTGTCTATATTTTCCCCACTTTATGTTGGTGAGTGGAAAGCTCAATAACATAAAGTAGATAGAGATGTGTACCTAATAACCATGTAGATCGATGATAAAAACATGTCGAGGGACTAGACAAAGCGTGAAGTGATAAAAATGTGAAGCGTGGATGCTAAGGAGGAGAAAGTGCAAAAAAATTGATGATGAAAATGAACCTAGGGTGGAAACACATGTGTAGATGTCGCAATGTACATGTTGTTGATGTCGATGTTTTAGTTATTGATGTGAATGATGTGGATGATGTTGACTACCCCTTGCCATATGGATAGACTTGCAAAAGAGAAGAATGATTAAGTGTAGTCATAAAATCACACGCTTTCTATTACATTTTTATCGCCAAGTGTGTTATTTTATATATGGATCTCGTGTAAGAAAAGTATTCACTAATGGTTCATCACCTAGTTCTTGTCGTCACTTAGTTAGGCATCATTGTCATTTGTCTTACATGGTTGTCAATTGTTTACACATTTATTGTCATATCTTAGCAATTATTATGTGTCGTAATTTGGTCAGTTGTCATCTATGGTCCCTAACTAGGGCGCCTAGGGTCATATTGGGGTGCCCATGGGCGCCCAATCCTTGATTTTGGGCACCCTAGTTTTTGTGATGTTCGCATTTAATTTCTTTGTTCAAGGTCGGTCTCTATGGTTTTGTTGTCCCATTCACCTATGTATTAGTTGGCATGTCAGGCCATTAGTGTCAAAATTTGAGCAAGAGATCCCTATATAAACATAGCATACTCACCACATTATGGGTGGACTATCTACTATCAAGAGCTAGCTACTACTTAGGCAAAGGACTACATTTGGGCATCTTCTACATCTGCATCACACAAGCATAGGGGAAAAGGGTTGTATTCATTCTATTTCATCCACCATTTTCATTTTACATCTAGTTATTTCCCCCTACTTCTGCGTCATTGATACTAGGGCACCCTAGGCACACAATTACACACACAAGCACATAGAACTACATTGGGTCTGGAATGTAGTGCAGCGCTTAGTTATAAGTCCACCATTGTGGCAGCTAAGGTCAGTCTAACCCCTTCATTTGCATCTTTCTTTTTAGGAATTTGATTCTTTGTATGGGGTTTGCAAGTAGATCTTCATCACATCACTACAACGACACAAGCGAAGATATTTCGTAAACAATTGAGCGACAAAGATGAAGACACAAAGTGAACCACTTACGACATTACCATAACCATGTCCTAAGCTTTTATGTAGACTAGAGCACCCAGACTACAGACCAGGGTGCCCATAGGTGCCCCAATCCTCTCGAGTGCACTCCAAAGATGCAGACAAATCCCCATGTGCTACAACTATCGCAACTTCATATTCTATCCATTTCATGTCGGTCATCACATTCTAACAACACAACGAGGTAAGTATTTTTCAAGTTAATACCTTATCCCTTCATATTTTCATTTATTACATTTTATTTAAATACATTAACACTTATGTTATATTTTACATCGTTATATTATCATTATTACTAGTTAGATTAGCTAAAAAACCACCATTTTAGTTAATCATTTTGGTGAACCCGTCTTATAGAATACCTTGTCCTAGGATCTGCTACATGACTAAGAATAGACCATCTTCTTTTCCCATTATGTCTCATGTTAGTGTCAACCCTATTTATGATGAGGTTGTCATTTTCGAACGCAAAGCCCTTTATAGCTCACCTATCCCCACACCTAATCATATTCAATAATAACTTCAAGATGGCTTACAATATGTGCCTACTAGCTTTGAATATTCTCCTTTAGGCATTAGTATTGTTGATGATCCAATAGCCTTTACTCATTGTACACCATGTTATACAATTACTTGTGATCCACCTTTGATATTTCACATGAAACATTAGATGATTCTCTTATTAATTACTTATTTGGTATTGACACTCAATCACCTGTGCATACTAGTTCTACTTCTACTCCAACCATTGATATTATTCCTTCTCCTGCCTCTTCTGACATTGCTTCTCATGTTACATCCTCTCCTATTTTGCATACTCCTCCATATTATGTTGATGATCCTGTTAACAACGTGCTTATTGACATCCTCATTTCGAGAATCACTCTCTGATAATGGTGAGGCACTTGATAGTCATGACTCTCCTTCTTTTCATACAACCCAGTGTGCCTCACCTTCTCCATTATTATCTCCTCTCGTAGGTTACATATAGTACTATGCATGAGTCCCCACCTTCCATCACTTCTTCTTCACCTGTTGCTTTGTCTCCTCTTGACACATCTCCTTCTATAGAGGTTTCTACATTAGGACCTTCACCTATTACGGAGATTTCGATGTTATCCCTACTATTGTTATGGATGACCCTTTGATATCTCCCACTATAGCTTCCCTAACATCTCCTACTAGTGTGCCCTTAGCATCAGATCCTTGTACATCACCTTTAGAGATTATTATGATCACTTATAATGGCAAGTTACAACCACTCAATACGTTATTTCCATCTTCCATTATTTCGTCACAGGATATTTTATCTCTCATGCATGTTGTAGGATAGTTACAATCTTAGGTTCAGTCTCTCACTTTAGAAAGTAGGGCTTATTACGCCTCTATTGACAACAATTCATTACATGGAAATCCGGTCCCTAAAAAGATTCATAATTCGGCATTTCCTCGTGATTTCACTATGCCTACTTTCAGATGTTTTGATGGTATGGGTGATCCTCATGCTCATCTTTCATATTATTATAGTAGTATGGCCTCTTATTCTAATGAACGCTTATTACTTAAAGCCTTTCATTATAGTATTACCAATGAGGCATTGCAATGGTATACTCACATCCCCTTTTGGTCTATTACCACTTTTTATGACATGGAGGATGTCGTCCTCCATCGTTTTATAATCAACAATGGCCCTAAGGTTACTTATGACCGCTTACCTTCTTTACATCAGGGCTCCACAAAACCTATCAAGGACTACATTCTACGTTTTAATGTTTGTATCCATCAACTTATATTTCAACCCATTGATCTTGAGAAGCAATTTATTTTTTGTCAAGGCCTCATTCCTCCACTTAAGAAATAATTACAATATGATACGTGTGAGTCATTCACTCTCCTATGCTAAAAATGCTATTGACTTAGAACAAGACCTCCTCTCTCCATAGGCCATAGGTTCTACACATGCTTCTACAACTATAGCCTCATTTACTTCTCCACCGAGCCTCTGGTCGAGCGTCCTACCAAGAAAATTAAGCAAGCTCCAACCTCTTTGCCACCAAATCATACTCCTTCTCCGACTTCACAACAAGATACTCCTCCTTTCACCCTACCTAGGCCCCATGAACCTTTGCATTTTTCTCACCACACATGACCACATGATGTGTTGTGTATATTACTCAATGAGCAATTAATTCGCTTCCTTCCAACTAACATCATCCAAAACACCATTTACGACACCAACATGACAAACACTATTATAATTATCAATACATAAATGGCCATAGAGACAATTATTGTCTTGATCTTCATGATAAATTGCATCCTTCTCTATTAGTTCTCGCCCACGTGAGCGATACATATCTCCTTTACATCACCCGAAAGTTCCTACTACAATTGAGTCATCTCCCACATATGGTGCTTTGACTATGATGTATCCACCCACATCTACTATTCACATGCATTCCCCACCACATCCATTACATTCACTACATCCACCTCATCCATCACATTCACGTTATCCACCGCATCATGTTGCTACTTCACACTAGGTACCACAACATCCCACTTTCACACATTCCACCACAACTCCATATGACATTCAGTTCGGTTCATACACTCATGCTACTTCCATTCCACACGCTACCAATGTTCCACATCACCTTGGTATTTAGTAGGAAAGTACTCTCACCTAACCCCCGATGATGCACTTGTGTTCTTCCAATTCTTACACGACTGTCGAGGGTTTGCTTTAAGAACTTCTCACCACGCACTACGTTGTTCATTTAGTGCACTCCCATCATTTCCCGATGACGCACTCTTGTCCTTTTAGGGTTCATTATTAATTATTGAGGGATCTTAACTCATCCATATACTGGGGGCATCGCTACTTCCCCCTACCATTCACCATACTGACACGTTATGATCACATTACATTATTACGACATACATTCATTCCAACATGTTAGTTCGATAATCATATTTTCACATTATATGTTACTATCATCTAACTATGCATTACACATTATATTTACTAAACATTCCAATTAACTAATCATATTTTGTTTGTCATCATTATGTGAATATTACATCAACTAACATTAACACAATACAAAAACATCACATACATTCCAACAATAATCACCAAATCATCGATACGACAAAAACAATACGCTCAATCATATATCAATCATAGGAGTTCATACATCACAAGTACACTAATCATTGGGGAGAAACTCCCCTACATCATATATAATCATAACTCATCATCACTATCGCTCTCTGGGTACTGCGAGAGCCCTAGAACTAGATGCATCCCCACCAACTCAACGTCGTTGTTTGCTACCTCAATATCTCTGTCCACCTGTCTCCGTAGTAAGGTGTTCTTTATAGACTACTCAGAGAACTACCGTTTTAAGTCCACATATCAAGCAACACACATCCTATGCTAGTGGACCACCACCTACCACCTCTCTAGCTTCGATGAGTCTCCTCGCGTGCCTCATCCCTTTTGGCAACCAATACAATACATGTTGTTACTGCTACAACCATTGGCTCGAATAGATGGGCGTGCTCACCCACAATATCATCCAATCACTCCAATATACCGCTACCTAGTACATTGGTCGACACATTTGGTGTCACATGATGTGCGGATGGATGTGTCGACTATCAATGACCAATACGCATCACCTACAAAACAAACAACACCAACACATTAGACAACCATTATTCAAACCTAAGCCAATAAATCAACATACATAACATAACTATATATAGATACTCACGTTCGGCCCACAATAATCGCCACGGAGTTCGAGGACATTTGCTTCTCCCAGTCTTCCCCCTCCTCCATACACCAACCCCACTGGATCAAAAATACTGGAAACAACAAGTACCCATCGATGTGTTGCCCACCATGCACGATACTCCTTTGTACTACCAGCATCATCTACATCTATAACCTCTATCGCTACGTCAACCTTGTCTAGACCGGAAGGTACTAATCGCTCTGTTGTGGGCCCCGGCCCGGCCCCCTCCTCGGTGCTCTAATAGCTCTAAGCCATATATATGGCTATGGGGGCACATCCTAAGCCATACCAAACCTGCCGTGATACTCTTTCCACCCGAAATAACTCTACCATGCTTGGAAACCTATTCTCCAACCACATTGTTTCTTTGAATACACCGTAGCTCCACAGCATCCTCAAGATAACCTCCATAATCACAATATGGCCTCCATGTGATGGCCTCGGGCACCATTCTATATATCAATGCTTTATAAGTATTTGTATCCATCCTCCACTCACGAATATTAATCCATCTCCTTGTGTATATCTCGGCCTTGCCCACTCTGCTCATGTGCCCCTACCTGTCTCAATACTACTATATGCTCATATGGCCATACCTGTAATAATGTAGTGGCTCATGTCCCATAGTCATGCTCGTCATGAGTAAACTGATACAAGTCTCTATATAAATGGGCCAACACACATCGTGCCCATGCATACCTCGTACCATCCTCCTCTATCTGATGATAGATATCATGCATCTTATACAAGATGCCTACGCCTCCTCCCTCCACTTCTATCGAGGAAGAAATAACCATTGCTATAAACTTCCGCAAGCGTGGAACATTGGATCTCAAAATAACATCTAGACTAATATGAACCTCAACAGTGTCCGAGTCCCCACAAAGTACCATCTCGCAGCTCACATATGCCTATCCATATCCTCTAGCGACATCACCACCTAAACCCTCTCCCCAACAACCAATAACCGTAGTATACGATACACGTCCTCTTATGTCACAGGTCATCTCCCATGTAGGTAACCATAATGTGCATGTATTTGCACACCATCTCTGTCACATAAAGTAGTTAACATAGGCATATTTTGGGGCACATATCTCATCTCGTGCTATGTGTGGTAGGTCGACATGGTCCATCACATCTCAATCCTCATCGATAAACCTAAACCAAGTAACGTACTCAAATGATGACCTCTCGTGAAACTCCCTCGAGTGGATATCCTCTCGCATACCATAAAACAACAACAAACGCAACGTTAGAACACTTTACAAATGCAAAAATGCACTCATCATGATTACTACATATTACAAATGTAATTTTCGGTCATGCTCGTCATGATTAAACCGATACAAGTCTTTATATAAATGGGCCAACACACATCGTGCCCATGCATACCTCGTACCATCCTCCTCTATTTGATAATAGATATCATGCATCTTATACAAGATGCCTACGCCTCCTCCCTCCACTACTATCAAGGAAGAAATAACCACTTCTATCAACTTCCACAAGCATGGAACATTGGATCTCAAAATAACATCTAGACTAATATGCACCTCGGCAGGTGTCCGAGTCCCCACAAAGTACCGTCTCGCAGCTCACATTTGCCTATCCATATCCTCTAGCGACATCACCTAAACCCTCTCCCCAACAACCAATAACCGTAGTATACGATACACATCCTCTAATGTCACAGTCATCTCCCATGTAGGTAACCAAAATGTGCATGTATTTGCACACCATCTGTCACATAAAGTAGTCAACATAGGCATATTTTGGGGCACATATCTCATCCGTGCTATGTGTGGTAGGTGACATGGTCCATCACATCTCAATCCTCATCGATAAACCTAAACCAAGTAACGTACTCAAATGATGACCTCTCGTGAAACTCCCTCGAGTGGATATCCCTCTGCATAACACAAAACAACAAAAAACGCAACGTTAGAACACTTTACAAATGCAAAAATGCACTCATCATGATTACTACATATTACAAATGTAATTTTCAGTCATGCTCGTCATGATTAAACTGATACAAGTCTTTATATAAATGGGCCAACACACATCGTGCCCATGCATACCTCGTACCATCCTCCTCTATTTGATAATAGATATCATGCATCTTATACAAGATGCCTAAGCCTCCTCCCTCCACTACTATCAAGGAAGAAATAACCATTTCTATCAACTTCCACAAGCATGGAACATTGGATCTCAAAATAACATCTAGACTAATATGCACCTCACAGTGTCCGAGTCCCCACACAGTACCGTCTCATGCTCACATTTGCTATCCATATCCTCTAGCGACATCACCTAAACCCTCTCCCCAACAACCAATAACCGTAGTATACGATACACATCCTCTAATGTCACGGTCATCTCCCATGTAGGTAACTGTAATGTGCATGTATTTGCACACCATCTCATCACATAAAGTAGTTAACATAGGCATATTTTGGGGCACATATCTCATCTCGTATATGTGTGGTAGGTGACATGGTCCATCACATCTCAATCCTCATCAGATAAACCTAAACCAAGTAACGTACTCAAATGATGACCTCTCTGTGAAACTCCTCGAGTGGATATCCCTCTGCATACCATAAAACAACAACAAACGCAACGTTAGAACACTTTACAAATGCAAAAAAATGCACTCATCATGATTACTACATATTACAAATGTAATTTTCAAAATTCCGGCCACATACACACTTTACGGACCGGGGACACCTAGATGCATGACTAGGGCACCTAGAAGTTAGACACTCAGCACCCGATTCCCGGGTGCTCCTGCTCAAGGGGTCATTAACGCCCTCACCGCTCTTGTCTAGGTCTAAAATGTCGAGAAATTTAAAATGCTTAATTTTTTTAAAATCACTAAAAATGACTCCTACATCATACATTATGCAAAAACACGTTGCTTACCAACTCTACGATAATGCGTGACGCTACGGCGGTCGTTACTCTCTCAAATCAACTAGGACGTGCTACTCTCGCTTGCAACATCTTCGCTCACCTAGAACCCACTCTCGCAATAACGTAAATAACAAATAAGGTGACTAAACACTTTTTCACCTTACTATTTATAGTTCCTCTTTCACCTACATTACTAAAATCATTATTTCAGGCACATTTTCGCTATTAATACAACATTACATCGTTTTGATCATATATTGTGCGATTTTACTCCGATTTATACCTTGTTTACGGCGTTCTTTTTAGTAATCCATTTACCTCCATACTATACACATAACATGCATATTATTCCTGTTACACGATGTTTTAATTCACATTCTTGTGATTTTCACCACTTCCTATACATATCGTACTTACTTTCGGCTTAAGCGTTCGTTCTTCTCATCACTTCCCCTTTCGCTGAAAGGGAGGGCATATCATTGGGGTTCATCCTATAATTCCCCTTATATCACCATGCATTCAAAACACTACCAATGTGACAATTCCAAAACATTTACTAATTCACCACGTGACATTTCACCATTTATTATAATGACTGGTTTGGGGGCAACAAAATATACAATTTTTCTTATGCGACATCTCATCACTCCCCCTAATGACATAACTTGGGGGTAACAAGCATTAATAATCTCTCCATACGATCAATTACCGACTTCTATCAATTCCACCTAATGACCTAATCTGGGGGCAACTAGTGTAAAATCTCTCCATGAGTAACCGATCAAGATAACCAATCAATCAATCAACGTGTTCAAATATCTAACAATCAAAATCATATCATCACTATAAATTTAACAGAATTGGCCTCCCAAATGACCTAACTTGGGAGTTACGTGTGGCCTCTAGATGACCTAACTTAGGAGATTACATTTGTCATTTTCCCAAATGACATAACTTGGGAAGTTATTCTTCATTTTGCGCTTGCTTCCAGATGACCTAACTTGGAAGCCATCACATTATGGTGACACATGTGGAGTGGGGGCAAGAGTGCATTTTCCTATACCACTCCTATATGGGTCAATTGTTTGATCAAAATCATTTGGATCCAAAACCACAAAATTTGATTTGAGTGCGTTTCACAATTTGCTAAATCTTGAGGATGTAGTTAAAGATTGGAGAATAACACACTTTTCTCCCCACACTCTTCCTCTGGTGACAAGACGCCCAAATCCTCTGGTTGATTTTTCATATACACATGTTTGGGTTGGGAATTGATCACTCCCTACCCCATTTCATCATCATTATACAAACATTCGAAAGCATCCAACATTGCAATCATTGCTTTTATCTAGTACACTTCATCACGACATTGCAATTTTTGGTAAGTTGTATGGATCAACTCGTTGATTTATAGTTTGGCACGATTTTGGTTCTTACGACGCTTCTACTACACATCTGCGTGTTCTACTATAACATGGGCTTCTCGCATTTCTCTCAGTGCACGCATCTTTATCTACTTTATGTTAAGAGCTTTCCACTCACCAACATAAAGTGGGGCAAATGTAGTCACAAAATCACACACTTACTATTACATTTTTACCGCCAAGTGTGTTATTTTATATATGGATCTCATGTAAGAAAATTATTCACTAATGGCTCATCACCTAGTTCTTGTTATCACTTAGTTAGGCATCATTGTCATTTTTCTTGCATGGTCGTCAGTTGTCTACACATTTATGGTCATATTTTAGCAAGTATTAAGTGTCGTAATTTGGTCATTTGTTGTCTCTAGTCCCTAACTAGGGCACCTAGGGTCATACTAGGGCACCCATGGGCACCCCTGAGTCCTTGATTTTGGGTGCCCTAGTTTCCGTGATGTTTGCATTTAATTTCTTTGTTTGAGGTTAGTCTCCATAGTTTTGTTGTCCGCTCACCTATGTATCAATCGGCATGTCAAGCCATTAGTGTCAAAATTTGAGCAAGAGATCCCTATATAAACATAGCATGCTCACCACATTATGGGTGGATTATCTATTATCAAGAGCTAGTTACTACTTAGGCAAAGGACTGCATTTGGGTATCTTCTACATCATCGCATCACACATGGATAGGAGGAAAAGGGTTGTATTCATTCTATTCCATCCACCATTTGCATTTTACATCTAGTTATTGTCCCTTACTTCGTGTCATTGACGTTAGGGCACCTAGGCACACAATTACACACACAAGCACACATAACTACATTGGAGTGCAATGTAGTGCAATGCTTAGTTGTAAGTCCACCACTGTGGCAGCTAAGGTCAGTATGACCCCTTCATTTACATCTCTTTTTTTTAGGAATTTGATGCTTTGCATGGGGTTTTGCAGGTAGATATTCATCACATCATTACAAAGTGACAAAAGTGAAGATATTGTGACAACTGAGCAATAAAGAGGAAGACACAAGTAAATCACTTGCGACATTACCAAAACTAGGTCTTGAGATTTTCGTAGGACCGAGCACCCAGGACTGACAAACCGGGGTGTGCCCACAAGAGCCCCAATCATCTCTTAGGCACCTCGGTATAGATAGATCCCTATGTGCTACAACTTTCTGAGTCACAACTTCATATTCTACCCAATCCATCTGTCAGTCATCACAGTCCAGCAACACAACAAGGTAAGTACTTTTCAGGTTAGTACCCTATCCCTTCCTATTTCCATTTATTGCATTTCATTTAAATACTTTAGCACTTATCTTACATTTCACATCAGTTATATTATCATTGTTACTAGTTAGATTGGTTAAAAAATCCACCATTTTAGTTAATCATTAAGTAGTCAAATACACATGTATATGTGTAAAATTTATGTAAATAAGTATGTAAAAATGTTGAAAATATGAAAAAGGAACATGTGCACTGATTCGTGATGAGGAAAAAGGGTGTAGAAAGGATCTTGAAGATGTCGATGAAGGGCGAGTTTTTTGGGCGATCTCATGCCATGACATAAGAAGTATAGGGAGGAAAGTATAGTGTCATCCTCCAACCTTTAACCGCTTCCCAAAGTTGTAGAGTGCTTTGAAATGTTGGTTTTTTGGGTAATCTTATGCCACGATAGAAGTAGTGTAGAGAGGAAAGTCTGGTGTCATCCTCTAACCTTTAACTACTCCCCGAAATGAAAACACCACTATAGATGGTGTGTACTTGTCCTCAATGTAAATTTCCCAGTGCTAAAGGACTCTCTGCCCTATTAAAAGCCTCTGTGACATGCTGAAAAATTGTGTTGAACCGAAAAATGTTGAAGATTTGCCCCCGGTCACCGACATCCGGGAAGGACATCAATGTTATAAGGATCCAAGTCTTATTATGAGCCATGTTAGAAGCTGAAAAATGTGTTGTAATGGTACTATGATGTGTTATGTATAACACTCTATAGGGTGATTTGATTCACCCATATGATGCCCCCTCTCATTTGGGGTGCATGTGACGTCACTGAAGGAGTATGCGACCCAAAAGAGGAGTGACCGTTGTGTTGAAACTGTGCCCTGTAGGGGAAGGGAATGTTCTTGGTAGAAACCAAGGCACACATACACCAAGTGGCTAGGAGACAAGTGTTAGTACAAGAAAACATGCATGTATAAGATGAAATGTAATCTAAGCAGACAATGTGTAAGCTAGGATACAAATAAACATGAAAGAAGACAATGTAGACCACGAAAAGTGGGTTATAAACATGGGACATCACTCACAATGTCACAAGACAATCAAGGTTGTAATGGCCACAAGTAGACAAGTGTGCACATAAGACAAATGGCAAAGCCCGCAAACAAGAGCATACAAAGAGCAAGCAATGACAAACAATGTAACATATAACCATGGAATAAAATAGACCTGCAAAACAAATGTTGCACATGAAGCACCCGTTAGTATATTAGAAAGATAAAAAGTATGTCAAAATGTGTATAATCCGATAAAGTAATGTGCTATGAAACAAAATGAAACAATAACACCTGTAATATACAAAAGTGGATGCCCCCAGGAGCCTATGTGGGACTAGTAATAGTACTACGCTAAACATCCATGTTATGTGTAAAAGATTTGTAGAATATGCGATCACAACTAGAAGGGAAAGTGAACGTGCATGTGTGTATGATAAAGATAATGACATACCATATATCTATCTAACATGCGTAATAAGATGTACATATAAAAGCATAAGTAAGAGTAAATGCAACCAAGATATGCAATATGTTATGGATGCTACAAAATAGAATGCGGTGTGAATTATAGGAGTAACTCACCCCGAGTGAATGTGTATGTATGCAATGGAGTTCATTTATTTATGCTCCCTCAACAATCAAGAATGAACCGTAAACAAGAGTGCGTAATCGGGAAATGGTTTGAATGTGTGTACTAAAAATATGTGATCGTCAAAGCGCAAAGTATAAAGTGTAAGTGTGTGAGTGGATGCATGAGTTGGTTATACGTGTGAGTGTGATGAGGTCCATTTGAGATGTATACCGATGCAGCAGTAGATTATGGACCGTGAAACTAGAGCGCGTCGTAGGGTAATGAATGCAACGTGTAGAAGTGGACGTAAGTGAGATGTAACATGAATGTGTATAGTGAATGAGGCCTTGAAAGTGTATAGTATATCTTTGTGAGAAAGAGATGAGTATGCGATATGCGAAGTGTGTAATGTAGTATGTAGTATGTAGTATGTGTTGTGTGTTTTGGGTTGTGTGTGAGGTATATGTGTATAGTATGCCCTCACGGTTAAGTGTGAACCATAACACAAGAGTGTGTCATCGGGAAATGCAGATGCTAATGCATCGAGATGTGTATGATAAATGTAAAAGAGTAAATGCGATGTGTGTAATATGTATGACAATTGATAATGTTAAAAGGTGTGGGGAGTAAGTGCAATGCCCCCCAAGTGTGGGAAGAAGGGTGTGTTATTTGATGAACGATGTTTGAAATAGATAGATAGGTGATATATGAAGATGATGAAGGACAATATATGGTGTATAGTTGATTGAGTAATGTGATAAGTGATGAAATCTTGTATCATATGCGTGAATAGTGATAGATGGTAATAGATATAAGTATGTATAAAGAATTATGCAATAGATATGTCAATGAAGCATGTAATGCAAAGATGAAACGAGGTTCTTATTGTAAGAGTTCCCTTAACAATTGTGGAAGAACTGTAAAAACACGAGTTTTTCATTAGGAAATGATGATATGTGTGCATACATGATAGGCTAAGTGTGATCATGATGAGAAAATAGGACACTTGTTGATGTTGGGGGAGATAAGTGCTATGCTCCCCAAGTATGTGGTGGTGAATGTGATCAAGTAATGTCATCTAATAGGTTGTCATTGTCATGTTCAAAACCGAATGGTGAAACATATGAGACTTGATAAGTGATAGTGTTGGGTTGATCAAGCAAGGAGCCATTGAGCCATAAATTATACATGCCCATAGCATATTCCTCGTTAGTAAAAGGAGGTAATGGACATCCATGTGCATACCAAATGAGTGAGATTGGGTGAATAGCCAAGAAATGAGTCATTGCAAATGAAGACATGGCCAAAAGGCATGAGAAATGAAATATCAGTATGATTAGGATCTAATGTGCCCCCAATGTAATCCAACAAAGACTGATTGAGTGTGAGCGGAGAAGGGTGAGGAGCACGTGGAAGAAAAATTGTGAGATAAAATACTCGAAGTCCATAAACAACGGTGATGTGAACAAACCCATGAAAGAGATGATGATCATGAGGTGGGGAAAAATATCATCAATTGTAAAGCCTAACCGAGCCAAGCCATCATGTGTGCATATAATATCATCACAAGTAGGATCAAAGGGAATATGCTCCTAATAAGAATCATTCACAAAAAGTGTGCATGTAAACTAACGTCGTACTAATGAAGATGATGCATGAGAAGGTGCAATAGGTGGAATGATGTTTGATGGTGGGACAAGCTCCTAATAAAGAATCATAGCAGTAGTAGTAGCAAGAGGAGGCAGTGTTGTAGATAAGACCGTATCTAACATGTAAATAACACCTTCAAGTGGTGGTAAATGATCTGGAGTATCCATGGGTTGTGGTTCATTAGTAGTATCAAAGCGTGGAGTAGGAATTATAGTATTGGGATCACGATCGCAGTATTTGAATGGGTCACGATCACTAGGAACTGTATATTCTATGCCCTCATGTATGAATTTTACACAATGATGTATTGTAGAAGGAACTACTTGCATGACATGGAGCCATGACAGACCGAGCAAATAATTATATGAAACCAAAAAGTCAATGACAAAGAAAACTGTGTTAAGGGTTTTGGCCCTATAGTAATAGGAAGAGTAATGTGACCTACGCATGGATCGAACATAACCATCATATGCACAAAGGGAAAGACATGATGGACTAACATTAGTTGCAGAAAGACCAATATTTTCAAGGAATGACATAGGACATAGATTGAGTTCAAATCCATTATCGATTAAAGTATGTTTGACACCCACATTGTAAATGTGAATCATGATATACAAGGTGGATCATTGTCAAAAATAGAAATACCAACATGAGGATTAGACAAGAAAGCAATATGTTGGGAAAATGCCTCAACAAATGTTTGGTATGCATAACTGGATGCATATTAGTAGGAATGTGAGTGGTAGCGAAGAGAGTTCTAATTTCATCTCGTAATTGAGGATTGATAAGCAAGAAATCATTAATGGAGATACTCATGATGAAGAGATCCAAGAAAGATAAGAACAATGGAGGTATGAGGATCCTAAGAGTGTTCGAGATCAATTTGAGTTCACCAAAATGATTAGTCTAAAATGTAAATATATGAGCCTAATATGATGTTATCAGAAAGTAAAAACAAATATGCAATTAAGTATAGAAATTAACCAAAGAAAACTAAGCAATAAAATGTGAAACCCTAGTTATAAAGAGGAGAAGAAGGTACTTAGCTGATTCGCAGTTGATTTTAAAGTATACTAAAGTCTTTGACTAGTTGAAGGAGTGGCGGGAGCGTCGCACAAAGATCCAAAAAAATGTAGATCTAAACATATAGGTTGGACTGGGACGCCTAGAGAGGGACAAGGACACTCGTAGGCGCCCTAGGCCTGTTTTTGGGCGCTTAGGTCTCGTAGAAAATATTAGGAAACCTCCTCTCGGATGGTCGTAAGATGTTATTTGTTAGTCACCTTTGGTCGCACCAAGATCGTCGAGGTCACTTGGAAACCTACAATGAAATATGAACTTACAAAACCCTCAAATAGACATCAAATCCTAAAAAGAAAGATGCAAAATGAGGGGTTGGAATTTCCTTAGTTGTCACAATGGTGAACATACGGTGAGTGCTAGACTACATCTCGGACTCCAATGTAGTTCTATGTGTGTGTGTACAGATCATTGTGCCCTAGGTGGCTCTCGTGCAAGTCGCACTTGATAGCAAGAAAGTAGCTAAATGTAATAGATGTGTGCATGGAATAGAATGAACTTCCATCCTATAAAGTGTATGTAGAATAACCATCCCTTGTGTCCCTTGTGATGGTGATAGATGGATGCAATAAAGCTCTTAGATGCTTGATGGATGTAACCTTAGGTGGTGATAGCTAATGCTTAGTGCTTGGTCCTTTATTATGATCACATAAATTTATATTTATATGATTCATTTGCTTGAATTTTGTAATTAACCCCGAAAATATCAACTACCAAAAAGATAAGATGCTCAAATAGATAGAAAGGACCCAAAAAGTGTGAGTAAAGTACAAAGGGGTCAACGCCACCCAAAAGGGACAAGGGCGCCTAATATTGGTGTCTGGTGGGCACCTGGTGTCAGGATGATAAAATCCAAAGTATAAAAAGGTAGGCTAAGCAAGTAAGGGTGTAAGACTGAAAGGAGCAACAAAAGATAAAGAAAGGTAGCGAAAGACATGGGCTAACTAGTAATTTTCTTACTTATGAATCATATGAATAGTAGTATGCAATTAGTACTAGATAATTACCCAAAGTGTGTGATTTTGTGACTACATACACCAACATAAAGTTGGAGGAGTCCACATAAAATCATCACATTTGCAAAAACAATCGATCCAGTGGTCAATATACTCAAGCTCTCTCAAGTTGTTATAAGCTAGGGTTTAAAAGTTGTTTACCTTCTTAACAATTGTTCATAAAAACTTGATAATCAAATAACCTCATTCCACTTGGAAAATATTCATAATAGATATATTCAACTATCCCTAGGATCTTGGGTCCCAATGCAAAGAACACACTCTCCAACGAGCATCAAAAAGTCAAAATTTAGCCTTGGTTTCTCACCTTCACAACTTGGTTTTAGTAAAAATGGCATAACTTGCAAAATCTTCAACAAAAAGACCTAAAACTTGGACCACACCTTCATATCAACTTGTCACGCACTCTATAATGATCACCTTTTCCTAGATATGCTTAGACATACTTGAATCCACCTCTCGGGGCATGCTTTCTCAAGGGTTAGGTCTAAGAACAAACCTAAAACCACTATCTAACACCTGAACCAACACTATTAGACACTTGTGAGTGTGCCAACACTTCATCTACATGCTTCATATGCTCTTACCATGCTCACATCATTGTTAAATGCTTCACTTCACCATGTCATACCTCATTATACTCTTTAGGCCTCCAAAACAAACACCTTGAACATGCTTGTTTCACCAATGTTGACTTTAACATCACTTTTCCAACCTTATACACCTACTAGGACCTTAAACATATTACATGACATCACAACAACATCCTCCATGCTTTTTCAAGTCACCGACATACTCCTACAATCCACTACATAACCAAGCTCCCATGCAAACTCATGCAATCTCAATAAGATACTCACTTTACATTGACACTACCGATCAAACTTCATGTTTCTCTTTCTTTTGACATCGATGACCTCGGAAAACACTGAAAACACCTTCTCTTTGACATCAATGACAACACATGGCCAACAATATCCCCCTTTTTCATTGATGACAAACCTATTGTGAAAAACACACAGAGCTCAAACTCCTACTAAGGAACATACATGCCATAGAATCATTCTCCCTCTTTTGACATTAATGATAAAGTAAACATACCTTTAACAACTTCTTTTGATCATATTAGACTCACATTTTGGTTGGAAATATCAACCAAACCTTTTAATCCCAATTCTTCTTCTTGATTCTCGATTTTGACACTCTTGAGAAAATTTGCTCCCCTTTAGCAGATGCATGACTTCCAAAACTGACTTTGACCTTAAATAAGCTCCTAAAAAACTTAACCAAATAGACCAAAGCACAATAACCACTACTAGGAAGAATCAACTTAATATATCTTTCAATGACACTTTTCGTATCCTGCAAGCATTCTCAACTTGCAAACTAATTTTCATGGCAAACTAAACTTCTTGACAACACATTATATTCAAAACACATTTGTACAACTCATGAAACTGAAGGTACACCTCCATAGCTCCACCTAACTTCTATACATCTCACCAATAGTAGGAAACCAATCAAATCATCTTACCTTACCTTCTTGAGAAACAAATATCAACCTTCTCGGACACATCAAGGACACCAACTTTGTCTTTAAGGCATGTAGTACTCATCTTGACTCAACACTTCTTCCGAGTAGATGAATATGAAAGCATTACAATACCATGATCCCCCTCACTCATGCACATATTCAAAATGCATTCTTCTTGATGCTTTAATCCTTCTAGGATGATTTTGTCTACTCATGAAACTATACTACCGAAATCCTTCATGAAAATTTCACTCTCATGCTCCAAATGACCTTAAAAGAATAAACAACATAATTAAAATCTTTTGTCATACCTTGTACCATGATAATTATCTCCTCTTGAGACCAATCCCACTTTATTCAAGGAATTCAAACAAGATGAGCACCCTAAGATCATATAAATCTCCAAACATACATGTCTTAGCTTCTTCAAACTAGATTAGAGACTTATAACCCTATCATCTTCATATCGGATCTACAAACTTTGAGCATACTATCCTACCTTTGAGAACTTTTACTTCATGGTATGCCTATTTAAGACACACTACTATATTCCTTGGTCCAATGATCCAATACACAACTATCAACTATAAGGAATGATTGGCTTGTATACCTTTGACTCAAGTACTTAAGAATTTCAAACTCCCACTAGGCATCTTTAAAACTCGATCTAGTCCTTTCAATGATACTTTATAACTGATTTCAAGTGTGATCTATATGCAAAACCATATTAAAATAGTGTTAGACATCAGTTACACAACTTTACAAACTTGCCTCAATCTATTCACGACTTCTTAGAAAATTATACCTTCTTATCACTTACTTAAACCTCGAGAGAACATTGAATTAGTTCTTCAAAACAGAGTTACCACACTTAACATCTCTTTTCATGCCTAGATTTTGACCTATGTAACTTTTAACTCTCTTATCACTGATTTATGACTCCCCATGAATCATATACTCCTATAGCACTATCACACACACTATCACAAAACTATCTAACCTCACTTACAATACATCATGATTGTTCCTCTACCAATTTCACTTTAAATTTTCTTATAAACTCTTCAAAACTTACTTAATCTCAAAGACATGTCTTCAACCTCACAACATCATGACTAGGTCTCCATCATGGTTACAAACACAGAACAATCTTATAGACCAATCACTTGCTCTTAAAAACCTAGGTATAAATAAATGCTAAACTTATGAGATAAAAAAATTACCTCCTTCTCTAAACGGTCAAATGTTCTACCACCGAGTCAACATGATATATCTCAGCAAACTCATCTCATAAGCTCCATTGATGACCATACACTCTTTACATCCCATATTGTCTTGTAAGTTTCTTCTAAAGTCTTTATTCCATCTCGACTGCCAAGTATTCTTAGCAGTCCTTATAGCCTTTAGAACTTTCCTACTAGTTCATATTTCTTGCAATGCCTCCATACAAACTCATATTAAGCCATACCATGTTCTTGATGTGCATGTTCTAGTCTTCCCGAGACTTGTCACAAACCTCTTTCACAAAGATCCAACAATTGTTGTTATCGTAAAAATCCTTGAATCATACATAGAACACATTCCTTTATCCTCAAACTAAGATGCTCCAACACATGACTTATGCACAACCTTACTATCCTTCAAAAGCACTGTTAGATCTAGATTAGAGACCAACAAACACTATGTTCCCACTTTGTACTTTTACCTAGATGCTTGAAAATTACTTTAATCCTTCGATCACCTAATCAAATCATTCATAATTTGTGGCAAACAGAGACATATTGGTCTTTTAGACTAATTACCGAGATATTCGTAGGGTCACAAACCTAAAATGGGTCTTAAGATACAAACCTTTAAACACTTTCATTACATACATATTTTCACCACACTTTCTCAAATAGTCTTCCAACTAGGTCTTCTCAAACTCCTTTTGAAGTCTATCACTTACTAGTAACATACATAGAAACCATAATGGTCTACACACAACACTATCTACCTTCTTGATTGTATACACAATCCTTTTCATAGCAACACCAGGCCTTAAGAGCACAATTTATTGTCCATTCAAGCATACAACAACATCAAGTTGACCCACATAGGTAACACAAACCTTGTAACATATTTCACAACTATATTGAGGCTTCCAAAATCAACAACACTTTGAAATTGACTTATGATGCATTATTTTATTGATAACAACCTCCTTTCCATACTTATTAAAGAAAACAAAACAAAATACATACCTTATCATAACATTCTCTGCGTACACAAGCTCATGATCCACTTCAAAAACTTAGATAATGCCTCTATGAAGCTGGAAGAGACACTCCACCTTTCATAGGATCTTAGAGCAACATATATCTAGGATATTTCCAAATCTCCAACTTCTTCTCATATTCGATTTGTTTAGTTGTCAAACATATATGATTCTCATTTACCTCTCGGTTCATGCTCCACCATGGAAAACATACCTTCTTTTCTTTTAAGCATATTAGAATTAGTTTTGATTGTCTTTAGCTCATTCTTCATAGGCCCAATCTTTAAGATGATGTTCTTGCTTGTCACAAGTTCCTTATTAACATGATTAGATACTTTGTAATGATTGAATTATTTGGATTCATCCTTCTTGACCTTTTTTCATGATCAAACTTTGGAAACCATACATTTTTGACCTTGGGAGCATCAACCTTCTTAACCTTCCTTGGAGACTCAAGATGACAAAATTTTATAATATGACCTTCTTGGTGACAACTATAACAAATAACATGATGCATACCTTTTGATGAAGATGAATATGATTCCTTCCATTTCTCCATGGATACACACTCTTGAAGTACCTTCTCGCATTCTCTAGCTTTGTGACCATATTCATTACATGTAAAACAATAACCATGAAAATAACTTACATACCTTGTGACATTAGGTTGTCTTATTGAATCAATTCTCTTGATATTGTCCTTGTTTGTACTAGCATCCTCTTTTTGACCTCCATTTGAACTAGGACTAACATCCTCTTATCTTGTGACATCATCCTTTATGTCTCCCTTGAAACCTAGACCAATTCTATTACCTAAAGCCTTCGACACTCAAAAGATCATCTAGATCCTTTGAGCTCTTTTCAAACTTATCAAATATCTTCAAATTGCTAGATGCGCATGATCCAACTCTACTTTCAAGGACCTAATTACATATTCATACCGATGGATTCATCTTCTCTAGCTTTTAGGGCTTCTATTTCTTCTTTGAGCTTGCTACATTCATCATCCTCATCTTTTAGAGTTGTCGTTACTAACCCAACTTGAGATTCCAACTCTTTGATGATTTGATTGTTGGTGCTCAAATTAGTCTCGCCCTATTTGTCATTGAATTTCCTCATTTTGTGGCCTCTGTCATGTTTTTGTCTCCCGTGTTGGTGCTTACTGGACTCGCCGACTAAGACACGTGTTGAGCCCACGCTTGTTTGGGGTCTCTACTTTTCAGGACCATCTCAAAATGCACCATTGAGACACGTAGTAGGCGGGAAATGGAGAAACAGAGCTTTGTGGTTATTTAAGGATTTTACCTTTTGTAAAAAGGGATAAAATTGTAAGTTGAAGTGCGTGGCCCTGATAGGAAAGTAATGCTAGTGTTGAATAGTCAAAAATGGAGGTGCGGGCCCATGGGGAAAATGTGGAACTTTTTCCTTTTTGGAAAATAAGTATAAAGTGAAAAATGAAGTGCAGGTCCATTGGGACCCACATCAAAAGCTAAAGGTAGAAGGATGGAGTTGTGGGGAAATTTTAGAAAAATTTCCTTTTTCCAAAAACGAGGTAAAATAACATAATTGAGTGCGGTTCCTTTAGGACCCACATTGGGACACGTGTCAAGCCCGTTTTCTAATGACGAGGGTGGAGAAAAATGTCAAAATTTTACTTTTTTCCAAAATATATAACATATCAAAAAGTGCTCCCAGGCCCATTTCCAATCACATTTTTCCATGTGGAAGGCTCAGATTAAAAGTTGAAAGGAAAGATCAATGGCAAAGCTGTGCATTTCATTTGATTTTACTGCCATTGAAGTTCCAAGATGTTTGGAGATGCATTTTTGCATCGTTCTTCATCAAATTTTTGGCAAATTATTGTCATTTTGGTCTACAAAGTTCAATTGAATCAATTTGGGAGCTCAATTTGTAAATATGAAGTACTCTTGAAGTGGATTTTTGCTTGGGCTTGTGCAAAAATGCAAAATGCCGATGCGAAGATTACTGAGTAAAATTTCAAAGGAAAAGGAGGGAAAAAGGATGAAATGATGAAAGTGTAGGCGCAAAAGGTGAAAAGGCGTTTCCTTGAGAGCAAAAAGGGATGACCTGTCAAGTCCAGCTATGCAGAGGCTCTAAAAAATGATTAAAAGGGGGATTTCTCACATGACAGAATCAGAATGATTAAAGGGACTCCCGAAAAGTTGTGGCATGACATCCTAGTCATTAGTCGAGGGCCCAAGAAACATGATCAGTTCACAATTGGTCCACTTGGAAGATTTTAGATCTGAATTTGTTAAGCGTCATTGTTTGAAACAAATTGGAAACAAGCAAAGGTCCCTTGAATATTCTTCTCTTTTGGGGGGAAAATTGAGTGGGAAAAAATGTATAAATGCAATGAGAATACTCTTGCAAATGATCAAGTATGAATTCTTGAGAATTTTTTTGAGAAAGTCATCTTCCCGAGAGGCCAAAGCCGAGATTACCTGTTATTTTCTTATGTGTTAGATTTTACGTGTCTTAAATTGGTTTCGGATGTATAGCCATGATAAGCATTGAGATTGCTCTGGAAGCTTTCCTTGTTGATGAATCTAAGATATTTTGGAATAAATTTGTGTCTAATCTCTAGCAATTTTGTGTCTGTTTTATTTTCAGAATGTCTACATATAGTTTCTTTCATTCCTATTGAAATCTTACACTGAAAATTTTGTGAAATCACACAGGATCTCATCCCTCGTGATGATCTAATGGTATTTGCAATTTCATTTCAAGAAGAGCCTTCATCTTGGATGACATAAACAAATTTAAAATCAATTCACTGTCATTTGTTGATAAAGATTGTCTGTAAGTCTTCAATTGTACCTTAGGCATGATTAATCGAAAAATTTAGTGTTTAATTGAGTCTTCTAATTTGATCCTTCGTGTTGGAGTCTCAAAGATTATGTGAAAATGTGTTGATCTGGGCCTCCATTGAAGCACACCTTCTGGTTGAAGGAACGTCTTGACTGTTCTGAAGCTTTTTGTTGTGAAGTTGTTCATTATTGTGAAGTCCCTCCAAAGATCCGGTATAATCAACTTTATCCTACTTCATCTCTCACCAAAATCATTTAAAACCATTGATCCACCTTGAACTACCCATGTTTTCCCTGTGTATCAACAAAGGAACAAAATCTACTTGCAAAAATATGCAGAACAATCAGGATTTCTTAATGTCTTTAGTAACCTTTGCCTTGTATTGAAAATATCTCCATAATTTGGAAGTGATAACTCATGAGAGTCAGATTTGGTGTGTTGATCATATTTTCCCAAGGTCTTCTCTATAAAATTTATGCAAAAGAAGGATTTACCAGCATTCTTCAATAATAGAGGTTACAAAATAGGTTCTCTTACCTTGGTTGAAAGGCACAACCTAAAATAGTTAGGATAAGATCACATCCTTTTAAGGTGCTACCCACTTCTTCAAAGCTTGAGTGCTAAAAAGTCAGATAGATTGCTTCCCGAGTACAAAACGACATACATAATCATCTATCTACCTTTGAGTGTCTTGTCAAATCCATGATGTTGCTCGGCCTTTGAAGGAGATTAAATCTGGGTACCAACACCGATCATGATCAAAATTCATACAACCGATATGTTCTTCATATCCCTTGACAAAGGACTCCAAAACTTGGTTCTTCTTTCTTTGACACATCAATTCCGATTTAGCATTAGATGACTTCTCATGATTTATCTCCATCTTGCCCATTTTATGCTTCAAAGGATCACCTCAAGATTTTTAGGCTTGCTTCAAAGGCCCTACTCGATGTCTCATTGTTAGAAGCAAAACCACTAAGAGTGGGGGTGAATCAATTGGAAATAAAACTTACTTTCATTTTAGCATTCAAATCCATCAACCATTCAATTCAACTCAATCTTTAAGTAGACATACTTAAGAAACATGACCATTTAGATGAGCACATGGGAACACAAAAGCACATGAACACAATATATGAGTGGGAAACCCTCAAGGCAAAGAAAACCCACTGAAACAAAACTTTATTATATCCATGTTTCAAATTTAGTTGAAGACCAACTCAATAAGGAGCACTAACCCCTAGATTTAGTGAGGCACCAACCCCATAAGAAGCCCTAACACCTAGTTTAGTAGAACACCAACCCTACATGGAGGAAACAACCCCCAAGATGACTCAACACCAAAAAAATCCATTTAAATTTTTTTCATATCTAATTTTTTTCAGTAAATAACCGATAATGACTCAATGAAGCACACTTCTCCTTCTATCTCTCTCAAAACATCTCTCTAGCCTTCATGCACAAGAACTTCTTTCAAGCTGATTTGATCATCTTCCATATCTTGACCATACCCGATCTATCTCTAGAACATAATCACATCCTCAATTACCTATAAAAAGGTCACAAAGACCTCTCACACCTTCACAAACAAAACCTCTAGGTCACACTTTTCCCTCTCGTGCATAACTATCACAAATGAGCTCTCTCTAACTTGCCTTTATACCTATTTCTTCATTAAAACTCACCTAGGTTGGCCATCATAGAGTAAAATACATTCAAAAATCATAATAACATAATAAAAATAGCACCCATATGACCATATAGGTCGCCAACATCACCTAGAGCCTTCTAGACCACCATTAGGACTCAAGAAGCCCTAAAACACCAAAACAAGCAACTCGCCACAAAGGGAATGTTCTAGAGAAAAAACAACTTCAACAAAACATGGAACATACTTATACATGTTTTATAATCCTTCAAAAACCATGAAAAAACTTATAACCATCATCTCACCTCATGAATCCACTCAAGAGCATGCACAAACAAACACCCCAAAAACTAGTCTTGAGTAAAAAAAGCCATAACTTCCTCAAATATCATCAAAACTAATGTGTGATATACCAATAAAAATATCACGACCTTAAAGTCATTGCCGATTTCAACTCATACCACAAAACCGACTTTAGCACCTCCAAAAATATCTACAACTAGATTGCTCCAAACTTTCCAAAAGCGCCCAAAAACCAGTCTTGCAAAATAGGGCACACTTGACCTAAGAGCTCAACCATGATCTAAAACCATCATGGAAATAAATAAAAACTCCCATACTTCCATAAATTCCAATTTAGTCACTTGCTCCAATCAAAAACCTTGTCAGAAACTGAAAAAAATTAGAATCTTGCATTTTTAAGTGGGGTCCACACACAACCAAAACATATATTCGAAAAAGGAAAATGATAAGCAAAGAAACATACACACAATAAACATTTAATATATGTGATATCACCAAAACCATCATATATATGTATACATATGTAGAATAAATTTTTATACATCGACAAAATAGCTCAAAACCAATACATGGCTCTGGCCCATCTACAATATGTCTCAAACACCCTCACCCCCGTGGGGTCTCTAGATTATTTGTGTTGTTGGAGTCATACTAGTAATTATGGTTGTGCAAGCTAGAGACTCCACCCCAAATCAGGCTTTGGAGGCCTTTCCTGTGCTCTCGCTAGCTATGCCTCTAATGCGGTGATCCTCTCTGCCGCTCTCGAGCATCCGATAGGTAGCTTACCTTTTCTTGAACCGGGGATGCTTTCTCTAGTAATAAGATTTGAAACATCACATCTATGCTCTTGATGGCCTCTAGTGCTTATGTATCTCTATACCTTCGCAATGTTCTCGATGCCTCTCAAACAAGATGAAAAGCATTCATTGAGTCTCCTACTAAAGGTGTTGCTAGATCCACCATCACTGTAGTATCCTAGATATCCAATATTAGATCGGGATCTCATGGTGGGCACTCTCTATCAGGGAATTCCACTCCTCCACTATCCACTCTGCAAAACTAAATAAAAGACACATGTCACTTACGATACACATACAAGAACTATTCTCAACACATCTAAACAACATCATGACACACATACCTAGTTTCTCGGGCCTCTCCATGATTATCTCGTCATCTCCTCGGCTGCCTAATGCGTCCTCCCTAACTATGTTTACCTGTCTCGGGGCATCAATATCATGTCCCCTCTACAATGTGGTCTGAGCCTTTATCTCAGGTGCATGACTATTTGGACCGCGATCGATGCCAGGTAACTTCCTTTTGGATGATGCATCTTATGCTCCCTCAACCATGCTACTAGTTGCCCTGTTAATCCCCCTCTCGGTGTTAGGACCAAATCCACCTACACCACAATTGGTGAAACTATGTTTGTGGATCCTCCATCGGATCCCTCCTTTAAACCACTAAATGCTATGACTTGTAGTGGGCCGTGGCCGCACAACCCCACCACACCTACAAAGTGCCTCCGACCATCTCCACCCATTTCTCATACCCTACAAGGTCGTAGTGTTGGTACCCTCACCTCTGCTCTTGCAACCTCTCTAGCATGTTGATGTTGGTAGGGTGGTAATGGTGGTATCACTATGGGTGTCGATTTCCCAAACTACCTTGGGACCCTGCTCATCGAATGGGTCTCCACCCAATACAAGTAATTCCATTTCACCTTGGTACCTTAGTGATGGGCTCTAAATACTCTACCCTGGGCCAACTGTGCAGGCCAGCGATCCATGTTTCATGCGTAGGGTTTTCATATTGCATCATCTATACCCATTTATGCTTGTTTCTAAAATTCTCTAAGTGCTCTCATTGCTAGCCTTTGTGCCCACTGAAGTACTCTCGAGCATCCACCACTATCATTAATGGTGTCCCTGTTAGCCTATATATCGGGAACCTCATGTATATCCAAGATTTCAATAAGATGATGGGTCACATGACCCTTTGTCCCCTACGTCTAACCCTATATAAGTCATGCACCAAGTGTCCTCAAATAGTGGTGCCCCGGATGAATAATACACCCTACTCCACAACATCTCTACAAATGGTTATCAAAAATAGGGGAATGGCCCCATCTGCCTTGTGAAATAATATTTGTGCCACAACAATCCCCATAAATACTTTCTAGATAAAAGAAATCCTGTTGCATGTATTGTGTTGAGTCAAACACATAATATACCCTCATTGTATGTCTCGCTCCCAGTAGCCCATATGACTAAGGATATATGCTCTACAACATCAAGTGTCAAATCAAAGTACATGTGAGTCCCTCTAATGGGTAACCCCAGAATCCCATGAACTTCTTATAATGTTAGGGCCATATCCATAGTCTCACGTCCCATCCACCACCGAAAAGTGTTAGACCGAGTTTGTCATACAACCAAAAACATCTAGAGCATGTCCAGATCTAGAGGTATCTTAGGCATCTGCATGATGCCCCCAAATCCCCAACCTTGTAACTTGATCACCTCCGGTTGGCTTAATTTGGCAATAAAACCATTAAACTAAGCTACATCCACACTCCTCCATAGGCAAATCTTGTGATCTCCCTGCACCCACAAAACGACAAAAAATTGGCATTAGAATTATGAAAACTTAATTTGGAATGAAAAATAAAAATTTAAATACAATATGTGTAAACATCCCTACTCCATCGATCCTCGGCTTACGCCATGGCCCGTGTTAAAATTTCCTATCTCGCCCCAATGTCATCAACCCTCTTACTTTAGGGAGCCGATGGCGTCTCACCAAATGTGACCATGTCTTTTCAAGAATTCAACTTCAAAACATGATAAAATGGACAAATAAAAATTAAATCCCTCCCAAACCCACTTGTATTTTTTACTAACCTACCCTATGACGTAAGTGTTATCCAAAATTCACCCCCCAGGGTAATTTTGATAACATGCATCAGAAAATTCAAGTCCCAGGTTGAAAAGAGCAAGTTCTGAGAAAAGGTGAAAGGCTACAAAAGGAACAAGCTTGGGCCAGAAAAAATTGTGAAAATCGGCTAAGTCCTTGTCCTAGAAATATTTGGGACGTTCGGGACACCAAGGCGCGGTTCGGCCGAAACGCCTCCAGGCGGCCCACGAAGCACTGGGACAAGTGGAACGAATGTACGCAGAGGGCGCGAACCGGCCGGTTCGGCCGAAAAGGGAAATTGCAGCACTGGGACAAGTGGGACAAAGGGACGCGCGGGACGCGGATAGCCGAAGGAGCCGAAAGCCAATCAGATCACGCCACGCGTCACCGGCAGAAAAGGGACGAGGAAGCCCATTTCGGGCGGATCGGAGGATTTCGGCCCGCGAAGCACTGGGACATTTGGGACAAAAAGACGTGGTGGACGCGAAAATCCGGCAGGCCCATGGACAAATCACAGCATGACACGTGTCGCCAAAGAAAAAGGTCCAAAAGGTCAAAGGGGCGAATTTTCGAGCACTGATCCGAACCAATGAAATAGTGCCATGTGTCCAAGTTTAAGGGGCCCACAAGAAAAACCCATGAAAAGGTGGAGAGAGGGAATTGCTCAGCGAATCAGAGCCTGCCACGTGTCGTCCAGGTGGCAGAGCGCGGGAAAAGAAATTTAAAAATCCGTTTTCACTGTTTTGTGCCCTAAATCTTCAGACCTCCATAACTTTCGATCCAGAGCTCGGATTTGCACATTCTTTATATCATTGGAAAGCTGGTGAAATGCTCTACACGTTTCTAGGGTCAATCTTGCATTTTGGTTTAGTGTGGAGAGAGAAAGTTAAGAAACGGCTCTGACGCGTGATAATAGACAGAAGTGACGTTTGGCGACCGGGTTTTAATACAACAGATGCATACTCGCCGTTTCGCTGAAACGATACCGCCATTTTTCCAGGGTTCTCACCTGCCGCCATAATGAAATGAGTTAAATGCGACCTGGGAGTGGTTGGGGCAGATTCGAATCTCCTCTCTCTTCCCTCTCTCTTTCTTCCTATATATTGTACAGAGGGGCTTCTTTCAAAATAATGACAAGTTGTTCATCTTTTCTGCTCTGCCCTCCCTTCTTTTTTCTTCTCCAGGGTTGAAAATGGAGTTCGAACCTCCTCCCTTGCTCTGTAATGGTGTTTTTCCTTTTACTATTGAAATGATGTTCTATGCAAACTTCTGGAGCAACAAAAACATGTTTTGTGATGCATCTGTCCATCCTTACTCGTTCCTTTGCTTGTTTTCTTCTTGCCTCTCTTCATTGCAGGTATTTGTGCATGTTCTGATGTTCATTACAGGTCTGGAGCTATGTTCACGGAGTTTTGGGGCATTTTCTGTGTGAAATCTATCTTTGGGCCTGTGATGCATCTGTCCATCCTTCCCATTGCTCACCTCTCCTTGTCCCATGGCAGTTTTGATAGATGTTCAACATTCTCCTTCTACGATGTATCACCATTTTAGTGTAGGCTTTTCTTTGTTTTTCCCTTTTCTCTCTCTCTCTGTCTCCTTGGCATGGTTAGATTAGGTTTAGTTTAGCTTGCCTGCACTGGAATAGCTTGTGGCAGGTAGTTTAGGAGCAGGAACCAGCCTTCTCTGGAGATTCCTCTCTCGGTTTTACAAGTCCCACGCTTGGAGAGAGGTTTCCATGTTGTGCAATCACATTGGATGCCCGAACATCAACCTAGAAGCTTGATCTCGCATCCGGGGTGCCGTGAGTCTATGCAACAATGAGTAAGTTTGGACAAGAATGACCCCCTGTTGACTTAGAAAATGCAAAATGATCAAATAAAACCTAATCTACCCAATAACATTAAATGTAATGATTTACCCGTGGTTGAACCCCACCGTGTGCATTGCCTCGTTGTCCTCCACCATCACCTCGTACTCATTCCATGCCATTGAAATACACTCAAATTTTGAATTCCCAAGCTCAGTTATCTCAATTCCAAAAATAGCAATAAGCAAATAACAAACCAAATGACTATATAAAACTAAGATTTCTATTCAAATTAGGTTGTGATAACCCTAACACTTCAAACGATCGCCATTTTTGCTTCCAAGCTCTAAAAAATGTGTCATTTATTACATCATGATTGTGATCCCATGCCACTCATTTTGACCTATTACACATATGCATTTGGCGACTTTCAATTTTCACATAATTTTGACACCATATCCTCTACGACATCTTAACACTATGACACAACATATGTCCCATGGGCTCCTAGCTAGGTGATTTATGTATTATTTTACTGATGATCCTTTAGTGTTTCTTTTTAGTTTAACTTGTTCATGATTCTTGCAACATTGACTACACTGTGCATGACAGTTGAACAACACTACTAGGTATGAATTGGTGAGTATATTTCATTTCATCTAGTCCTTTCTTACTTATAGTATTTACTTTTGATTTTAGTTTTGCAGATTTTTTCATTCTATTCAACAACTCATGTTTCACTATTGTGACATGCGATGATCAACTCTTTGGGGCATAATACACCTAATTTTTCACTTTTCATCTTTCATACTTGTTACTAACAATTTCTTTACATAGGTAAGGGTAATTGATGTATTTATTTCTTGAGAGGGTGCCTTGTGGCCTTCCAGAATGGGGTATGACTATTCACATAGTCAATATGGGTTAGAGACAATACACAAATAGAGTACCATGATGTGGTCCTAGCTTTAGTTATTCTTGCATTAGTTATCCTTATCCCTTTATGTCACATACACATTACACTCCTAACACCTTGCTTGCATTTCACCATTTGGCACCTTGTTCACCCATTTTCTTGATCCATGACACCTCTTTTTCACTTTACATGATATTTAGATATCCATAGTCGACGCCACCACCCCCACATGATGGTGTTGATGTTATCTTTTCCCTAGCCGACACCATCACCCGCGGGAGATGGTGTCGTATATATATGGTCACCACACCCAGACATTATGAAGGAAGGAAGCTAGAATCACAAGAACTATCCATTTGCTCGCTCATTTGTGCTAACTTCACATTTGGTCACTTTTCCCTTAGTTCATATTGCACTTGACTTGGATTGGATTAGAAACTCTTCTTGGTTGGATTGTTTGCACTACTAGGTCAAATATAATGAGTATAGGAAAAGAATGGTGTCCCTTCTCTACCTAAGTAGCATCTCTCTTGGTGCGCCGCTTCTCTGGAGAGATAGATGCATCAACGACCACCCAGAGGTAAGTGCTCTAATTCTCTTCATCATTTTACATAGATTAATTCATTTCCTTCCCCATTGTTATATGTTATCTTAACATTGTATGAACATTAGTGTTAGATATCATATTGCTCTTATATGATCAACTCCTTAGCTTTCCTTCTCTTTATTTTAGTTATATTACAATAGTATAGATTATGCATGCTTGACTTATCCCCCATCAATCTATATCTCTCCCTCATTTACCAATATCCTAGGAGGGTACTCTCCTCTATCTTGACTATGGGCCTTAAAAACCCTAAATTGACCTAATGTAGGGATTACTACCCTCTAGATATGCAGCGTTAACACTCACCATAGCCCCTTTAAATCAACCCATTGTGTGTCGGTTCATGTGTGTCTCCTATTTGTTGCCTCAATACCCTTGTAGAATAGAAGACTTAGGAGTGCAAGCCATTGAGACACATTTTTGGCCCACCATACAAAAAGAACCAGAACAAAGTTATTCTCAGAGGTACCGATGCCCATAACAAGATGCTAATGCCTGTGAGGTCGTGTCCTCTCCCTGCACCCTTCTATCCTTGAAATTGTCAAAGTCCATTTTTAGAAATAGAGCTTACACACTCTAAGATTTGCCTTTCCTACTTGTTAATTAGTCCGAATTAGTCCAAACATGCATTTACAAGCTGAGTCATCATCTCCTATCTTTTACTCTTGCTTGTACTTCTTTAGCTAGTGTTGACCAAGTTTCTTCACTTCTATTTAGATTAGTGAACTAGTAATAAAGGAAACAAGTAACTCTAAATATGCATGCAAGGATTGATGTTACCTTAGGGGTGATATGGATGGATATGGGCACAATATGAACTCCTCCTCACCGCACTGAGCGAAGCGACCTACACAATAAAGAAGACTAAGAAGGGAAATGAATTAGTAGATATATGGAGGGTTACCCAATAAAGGATGTCAACCCTCTTATAAACAAGATAAGATAAAAATTGGATATTAATAAATTGGATGTAGCGAGATCTAATATGATGCAAAATCTAAGATAAGACCAAAACTAGAATACATAAATGCAAAGAAAAGTACAAATATGATCTAAATAGATGCTAAATAAATCAAAGCTACACGGGTCAATTACGACCATGGGTGGATGAGAAGCAAATGTAGAAAAAAGGCCTATAAGTCCTCCTATGGTTGGATCTGAAATTGATATGGATATGATGAGGCATTGTGATGATAAACTGAAACCTGTAGAAGGTTTGAACAAGAGGAAACATAAAGGATGTAAGAAAATTAGGAAAACATATGGTAAATGATCCCCTTTTAAATCCTATAAAAATAGATTGGGTTGGTGTTGAATAGGGTGGATCGGAAGTGTGAATGGAGGCTAACAAAATGTATCGAGGTGACATATGAGATAAAATGACCGGATTTGAAAACCGAATGGTTGGGATTAAACAAGTGATGGGACATGTGATATAGAAGCGAAAAAAAGATATGGGATGATAGCGACTGGAGCTGATTCGGACTTGGATGGATGAAATGGATAAAATGAAAACTTGAAGATGAAGAGGAAGGTGACTGGATGTAAGAACGAGGCACTAGGATGATTGTAGAACCTGCAAAACACAATGAGGATGGATGTAAAAAGGTGATGATGATGGATCTAAGCATGTAATGACAAGAGGACTCCAAAGCTCCCAAAATGAACACAAGATCTCCAAGATGGCTTCCAAATGGCTTGGCAGACTACAAAAGAGGTCACAAGATGAAGGCAAGATCACAAGAGCTCAGAAAATCTCAAAATTACATCCTTGAATAAGGAGGGGTAAAGGTGGCTTTATAGGATCAAAGATGACCTGGATGGGTCACCGCTAACTATGGGGACCCATCTATTTGGATGGTGGGAAGATGATGAGCTCGAGACAAGGAGCCCATAGGAAGTGAGATTAGGGTTTAGATGGATAGGGATGAGCTAGGGTTACATAGGGAAGATAAATGGGTAGGTGGATGGTTGAAATGAGTAAATAAAGGCCATGGGTGGGTAAAAACATTAAATGATGGCCTAAAAAGAGTAAAGCGGGGATTTAGGGTGATTAGGAATGATTTAGGGAGAATAAAATAATGAGATGAGGATTAGAGCTAATTAAGAATAATTAACATAAATGGGATGGAATAATAAGATGGATAATATAAGATAAAAGGTGGAAAATGGTGATTAATGGGATAAATTGAATTTAGGAGGAAGATAAAATTTGAATGGGTGACCATGAGGAAAAGAGAGTAAATGTGGGGTGAAGGGTAGTGATACCAAATTTTAGTGTCTACATTTGCCCCTTTTTTATGAGTGGTTTGCATTGGGCAAGCCATGAGACAAAAATGAGAATGATTTGAAAAATAATTGATTAGGTGCTCCCCCCTCAAACTTGGGGTCAACAACACAAAAGGAAGTTGAGCATGAGTTTGAAAGAGATAGGTGAAGAAGGATGGAAAGGATTAGAAAAGAAGATGGGGGATAAGATATCCCAGACGAGGATAAATAAGAACTAAAAAGGTAAATAAAAATATGGCGGTGATTTTGGAATCACACTGGTAGGGAACAAAGTATGGTCTTCGTGGTAAGTGACGATAATGTCTTACGGGCCTATGAGTCAACAAAACCTCTAAAAATGGAGGGAAACCAAGGGGAATCAACTCAAATGGATGTGTAAGCCATAGAACCACCGATCAAAGATAGATATCAAGTATGTGCAAACAAATGCAAAAAAATGTTAAGACAAGGGTCATGAAAAAAAGAAAGGGGTGGGAAAAAGTGAATGCGATATCCTGTCGGTAGGAGGAATAAAAAAGATGCGTCTAGGGTGGGAGAAAAATAAGAAACTTAATGGTACCCCAAGAGGAAACAAAATGAGGGCCATAAAGGTAAGATGATGAGAATAAAGATGCGATAGATAACAAAGCTTGAGGGAACACAATAAGGATGTGAGATGAAGACCACTTAAGGAAAAAGTGGAAGAAAATATAATTTTGAAAGGAAGGATTAATTAAAAAGAGTAGAAAGGAGTTTGATGAAAAATGCGGGGTTGGGTCGATGACGACTAGGATGGATTGGTGGCGACCGAGACGACCACGGCCGCGTGGGCTATATAAGCCCCTCGGGTCGGTGAATAGACTCATTTACACGCTATGAAGTGAGGATCAAGAGCTCGAGCTATAAAGAGAAAGTAATAGTGAGAGCAAGATGGAGGTCGGAGGAGCGGTGAGGAAGTTCTAGAGGACCCACATGATGGTAAGTACCTCAACCCTAGCTTGTTTTAAAACATTTTTGTGGTTTTATTTATTTATTTATTTATTTTTGAATTTTTTTGCATTTTTAGATCGGCACAAGGCAGCTTGCCGACGACGATGGAGATGGTGAGATATCCCTTATGGGGATACCAAAAAATAATGCACAAATTATAGAAAATTATAGCCAAATAAAATACTATTTTTTGCACATTTTTAACAGCTAGGGCAACAAATTGAATAAAATCAATAACTCCCAGGATACTTGCCCAAATCACTTGAAAATTTAAGGAGAGCTTGTTAATATTATAAATAACACAAGAAAATATTTTTGGAATTTTTGAATAGTATAATGCTGCCAAAAAATTACAGAATGCCCTAAACAGCTGTGAAACTTCAAAAATTCATAACTTCTCTAATAAGCAAGATAAAATTATGAAATTTTGGAAATTACATATACTAATATGGAGAATGAAAACCCAACCTCCAGATCTGAGAATGTCAGTCCGGAAACCCTCCAAAAGGGTGTTGCAATCTCCAAAGTAAGTCGCCCCTTGGAAAATGATCAAAACCCTCTGAAAAGTCTCTAGAAATGATGCCAAAACCTGTTCTTATCGCTGTCGTAAATCTGATCTGAAAACCCTTTGATTTTCTCCACAAAATGTCACCAAAACCCTTAAAACCCTTCCTCTGAAAACCTCTAAAAATATCTTTGTAAAACAGCCCTGAAATCAGCTCCAAATGACAAGCTAGGGTGGATCTTTCACCACCAAAGAATGCCCTGCTAGCTAGGGATGGATCTCTCACCACCGAAGCTAGGGTCCCTGTGGGATCTTACTCCACAAGCTGGAAATTTGCAAACAATAGTTGCACATAGAGAAAATATGAGTGTATGCAAGAATGACCTCTATCACTCCCCCAAACCTCCTTTTATAACATCTCATTACCTTTTTCCAAGTTGGGAGCTCCATGTGGGACTAAAAGTGACTTAAGTGACCCCAACAAAGAAATAGAATAATAAAGTGTTATGAGGCCCCCTAACGACAAAACATAACATCTAGTCCCTCCAAATCACTTTATGCTCATGTCAACGAAAAATTATAACAAATGAACTAGATATTCACACCCAATAGCTCCCAAAGATCCCTAGCCCCTTGGGTATGACCAAGGCTAGGACTCGAATTGGCCCTTAGGCCCTTGGCAAAGGAAAGGGGACATACAGTCCTCCCTTCCCGAAATTTTCTTTTCCCCAAGTAAATGCAAACTAGGATGTTGCAAGATCTGTTGTCCCTCCCAAGTAGCATCCTCAAGTGGCAATCCCTTCCACCACACCAAATATTCTGTGATCACTCTGCTCCTGAGCCTCCTCTATCTCACCTCAATAATAGATTCTAGCTCTAACACTAGCTTCCCCTCCTCATCTAGTGGTGGAAACTCCGTAGATGGTACAATATGCTGCCCAAGTACCTTCTTAAGGCACAAAACATGGAAGACATTATGTATCTTACTGTGTTCTAGAAGCTCCAACTCATATGCAACTACCCCAACTCACCAAGCTACCCTGTAAGGACCATAAAACCATGGTTTTAGCTTCTTTACACCCTTCTGCTTAAGTGAGGATTGCCTGTATGGCTGCAAGCATAGGAATACTAGATCCCCTACCTCAAAATACCTCTCTATCATGTGCCTATCTGCATATACCTTCTACTGATTTTGTGCCTTTTGAAGGTTCTCCTTGAGAGATTTTAGGATATCTTGGTTCTCCTATAACCAATCACGAGCTTTGGGAGCTTAGTTATCTGCTAATACCAAATCCACAAATGACATAGCGTCATACCCATACAAATCTCTGAAAGGAGTCATGCCGATGCTCATCTGATAGGTGGTATTGTAACAATACTCACCCATGTGTAACCATCTAATCCATGCCCACTGATGACCTGTCACATAACTCCACAAGTAGCCCTCTATCCACTTATTAACAATCTCTGTCTGTCCATCGGTCTGTGGGTGATAGCATGTCTAGGGGTCAACTCGTACCTGCAAGCCTGAAGATTTCTTGCCAAAATGTGCTCATGAAGATCTTATCCCTGTCACTGACAATATTTTTAGGCAAACCATGAAGCCTAAAAACACTGTATAAAATATCTGAGCCACATCTGCTGCCTCATGCCCCTTAGGTAGGGAAAAGAAATGAGCATACTTAGTCAACCGATCAACTACAACATAAATGTAGTTATGCCCATGTACCAAGGGGAGTCTTGTGATAAAATCCATAGATATGCTTTCCCACTTTTGCTCGGGAATGGGAAGAGGTTGAAGTAATCTTGTTGGAAAAGAATGCTTGGATTTGGTTTATTAGAAAACCATACACTCTCTAACATGATTAAGGACATCGTCCTTCATCCCCTTCCATGCAAATCTCTCTCTGAAAAACCTATACGTTTTGAAGTATCCAGGATGTCCAGCTAATGGTGTATCATGTACTGCTCGAAGGATCTTCTTCTTCATCTTGGACCCTAGTACAAGGAAAATCCTATCCTTGTAGTATATGAGATCATCCAAAACCCTGTACCTATCATCATGTATAATGCCATCCATGATCTCACATGCAAACTGATTTTTGGAATACTCAACAAGTATGTGAGCCTTCCAATCTACTAAAATCTCAGACATAGAACTAAACATAACAGTAAGGAAAGTTCTCCTAGATAATGCATCAACAACAAAATTATTCTTACCTCTAGTATACTATATGTCAAAATCATAGGTTTGTACCTTGTTTACCCATCTCTGTTGGAAATCATTGAGATCCTTCTACCCTAGGAAGAACCTCAAACTGTTATGATCCATACGAACCACAAATTTTCTTGCCCACAAGGTACTGTTTGAATTTGGCCAAAGCATGCATAATGGCTAACATCTCCTTGTTGTAAATTGAATACCATCTCTCCATAGGGCTTAATTTCGACTCTCATAAGCAATGGGGTGCCTATCCTACATGAGAACTGATCCAATACCCTCTCTTGATGCATCACACTCTAGAACAAATGGGTGAGATAAATCTGACAATGCAAGAACGGGACATGAGCTCATCACCCCCTTGAGGTGATCAAATACATGCTGTGCTACTTCTGACCAAGAAAATCCCCTTCTTGGTCAAGTCTGTCAATGGAGCATTCAATCGAGAGAAATTCTTCACAAACCTCCTGTAGTATGTGCATAGTCCCAAGAATCCTCTCAAATGTTTCAATGTCCCGGTGGTTGCCAATCCAATATTACTCTGTATCTTCTCTCTATCCACCTTTACTCCCCCACCAATCACATATTCCAAATATAGATGCTCTGTCATTCCAAAATCTCACTTAGAATCTTTCGCATATAGCAAATTAACTTATAATATCCCTAATATCTCATCGGGTGCCGATGTGGTCCTCCCAAGTCTTGTTGTAGACCAATATATCATCAAAGAAAACCAATACAAATTTCCACAAGTGGCGAGTTAAACACATGGTTCATGCAAGACTGGAATGTAGTTGGTGCATTAGATAATCTAAATGGCATCACTAGGAACTCAAAGTGACCATAATGGCATCTGAAAGTTGTCTTGTGCACATCTTGCTCTCTAACCTTGATCTGGTGATATCCAGATCACAAATCTATTTTAGAAAAATAGATTGCACCACTGTAGCTCATCTAACAACTCATCAATATGTGGCACTAGATACTTGTTTTTTATTGTCTTCTTATTCAAGGCACGGTAATCTATGCACATCCGCATGGTCCCATCCTTCTTCACCAACACTACTGAAGAAGCAAATGGACTGGAACTCGATCTAATATGTCCCATATCAATGAGCTCATGGATAGTCCTCTCAATCTCATCCTTAAACCATTTGGGGTGACAGTAAGGAGTAGTGACCACATGTCTAATGTCCTCAAGCTCAATCACATGCTCAAATCCCCTATCTCGGAGTTACACACCGAAGGTATGTCAAAAAAATTGCACTATGCCTGGTCCAATAGGCACTCGTATATCCACATTATACTTTGTTGTCCATCCTCTCGATTCATTGGAAACCAAGAAATTTACTACCCAATCAACCCCATTGTGCATGTGAATCCTCTCAATCCTCTTCACTATAACAACCCTGGGTGCATATGAAGATAAACCTCTCAAGGTCACATTTTCCCCTCAAACTTAAAATTCAGCTCCATTGTTTGAAAGTTAGTCGAAACTCACCGAGGGAGTGGAGCCATTGTACTCCAAGCACAAGGTTGGTCTCTCCAATGCCAACTATATAGAAATCATCGATAACTGTATAGTTACCCATCGTGATGCTCAACTGTGGAACTCACTGCATGCATCTCATAGACTCTCCATTGGCTACAACTACATTGAAGCCCTCAAAATCTTCTGCCTGTAATCCCCGCTTCTTGACCAATGATGCATCAATGAAGTTGTGGGTTGCCCCACTATCAATGAGTACCACTACTCGCTGACCCTATAACACTCCCCTAACTCTGAATGCCTTGTACCTCGGGGTACTAGAAAAAGTGGCAATAGTCTCATGGGGAAAGGTCTCATCCTCCTGTTCAACCCTTGTATTGTCCAATGTCTCTCCATCTCCATCCTCCAATCCATGAGTATCCAAATCCTCATCATCATCACTCTCCTCAAATACCTCTATGAATTGGGCCTTCCCTCTACCTTTGCAATCATGTCCTGGAACCCAAGGTGTGCAAAAATTGAAACATAGTTTCTTTCGCCTCAACTCATCTCTATCCTCTCTAGACATGAATGGTTTCTTTGTTGCATCTTGCCTAGGTAGGGGCACCTTCGGCTGTGAACCATCGGATCTAGAAGGAAGTACCTTAGGTTGAACTCGAGGTGGGACCTAGACAACTCCAAATCATGTGCTCTCCTAATAGCCTCATGCAAGGAAGAAGGCTCAAATGCCTTCACAAATCTAGCTAGAGCATCCGTCAAACCTGTTGTGAAAAGTGAAGTCAACCTCATCTCTGAAACATCAGATACCATAACTGATAACCTCTGAAAATCTACAATGTACTGATCTAGAGAACTTGTCTACCTCAAGTGAGTCAACTCTCTAAAATGCTTATCGGGGTCCCTCCTGTCAAATCTGCTCATCAACCTCTATGTGAACTCTGCATAAGTAGTAATATGTATGTGCCCCTGTGTAATCAATCCATGGTGCCACCAGTCATGAGCATCTCCCTCAAGATGTAGGATTGCAAACTTAATTGCATCCTCTTCACGCATGGGATTCAAGTCGAAGTAAGTCTTCAACTTCTGAATCCAAGACTGCGCGGTGCACTTCTTAGAACCATCAAAGTGTGGGATGGAGATTTGTCTCAATCTCCTCTATAACTCAGTACCTATATCTGATGATCTCTCTTGGGCCTACTACCAATCTTCATTTTGCAATACTCCTGGAATGACATATTATCATGAAATCCCTCGCTCAAAGTCTAGTACCTCTCCCAACAAGAATCCTCATCCACAATATCTACTGGTTGTCGTACCTGTGAAACTTCTGGATCCTTCAAGAAAGAAGGTTCATGAAGCCCCAAAGGCCTGGTAGAAGAATGGGGAGACCACTGCCTTGAATGTCCACTCTCACCTCTTTGACCCTGTTGTCCCATATTGCTATTTTCCCTCTATCTGTATGAGTCTCAATTCTACCTTGCGCTAATCTCTCAGTGAGCTGGCTCAAATAGAGATTAGTAGTTTCTGTTGCTTTACCATGTTGGTGAATAATTGTTTCATCAGATCCACACCCAGGTCCTCATTGTCTTTGTCTTTGTCTCCCATCTTTCAACCCCAACAGGCTGGAGAAACAACTACTCTGATACCACTGAAATATCCCTTATGGGGATACCACAAAATAATGCACAAAATATAGAAAATTGCAGCCAAATAAAATATTGATTTTTGCATATTTTTTAACAAGCTAGGGCAACGAACTGAATAAAATCAATAACTCCTAGGATACTTGCCCAAATCACTTGAAAATTTAAGGAGAGCTTGCTAATATTATAAATAACACAAGAAATTTTTTTTTGGAATTTTTGGAATAATATAATGCTGCCAGAAAATTACAGAATGCCCTAAACAAGTGTGAAACTTCAAAAATTCATAACTTCTCTAATAAGCAAGATAAAATTATGAAAATTTGAAAATTACATATACTAATATGGAGAATGAAAACCCAACCTCTAGATCTGAGAATTTAGTCTAGAAACCCTCCAAAAGGGTGTTGCGATATCCAAAGTAAGTCACCCCCTTGGAAAATGATCAAAACCCTCTGAAAAGTCTCTAGAAATGATGTAAAACCCTGTTCTTATCACTGTCATAAATATGATCTAAAAACCCTTTGATTTTCTCCATAAAATGTCACCAAAACCTTTAAGACCCTTCCTCTGAAAACCTCTGAAAATATCTCTGTAAAACAACCCTGAAATCAACTCCAAATGGCAAGCTAGGGTGGATCTTTCACCACCAAAGAATGCCCTGCTAACTAGGGATGGATCTCTCACCACCGAAGCTAGGGTCCCTGTGGGATCTTACTCGATAAGCTAGAAATTTGCAAACAATAGTTCCCATAGAGAAAATATGAGTATATTGAAGAGTGACCTTTATCACTTCCCCAAACCTCATTTTATAACATCTCATTACCTTTTTCCAAGTTTGGAGCTCCATGTGGGACTAAAAGTGACTTAAGTGACCACAATAAAGAAATAGAATAATAAAGTACCATAAGTGACCCCAACAAAGAAATAGAATAATAAAGTGTTATGAGGCCCCACTAACGATAAAACATAACATCTAGTCCCTCCAAATCATTTTATGCTCATGTCAATGAAAAATTATAACAAATGAACTAGATATTTACACCCAATAGATCCCAGCATCCCTAGACCCTTGGGTATGACCAAAGCTAGGACTCGAATTGACCCTTGGAAAAGGAAAGGGGACATTATAGATGGTTGCCGTTGATCGAGGCCTAAAAGGGTTTCGACTCAATCTAAAAGTGTCAACCCAACTTGGGTCGGTGACTGGGGATGGGATAGTGGATTTTACTTGATTTGGATTTTGGATGATGAGATAACTAATGTTTACGTGTTTGATTGGTTTTATAGTCCTGAGAGACCTTGTACTCAAGAGATTAAGTGCCTTCCCTCTTCGATCGAGATGAGGGTGATGTGACAGATGCTAAGTGGGATCACTTAGTAGCAATTGGATTGGGTGGCTTAAAGTCACTACTAGTGGATTCCACAAGATGTGGGCCTTATGATTGCTTTAGTAGATTGATGGGATGAGCGAATAGGTACATTTTGGTTATGGATGGGGGAGATGACTGTTACTTTATAGGATGTGTATCATATCTTTAGGCTACCGATTTAGGGGGAGAAGATTCAACCTATTACGGTTGAGAGTAGATTGGCGGTTTTGACAAGATTGTTTAAATTTGACACCCCAGACCACCTTTGCATCTGGGGACTTTCACATTGAGACCCGATATGAGAGGGGTTTGGCGAGGAGCATACTGATTTTCTTAGTGATGATGACCATATCCAGTTATGTACTTCTAGATTCGCGGGTGTGAGATTTCTGGAAATTAGAAGGAGTGGTCACGGATATCATAGATCATGAGACATTATTATCATTTGGCACAACATTGCTTGCACATGTATACCATGAGTTATGCATGTATAGGGAGAGGAGGAGGACTAGACTAGATGTAGGATTTCTACTCCATTGCTGGGCCTATGAGCACATAACGATCATCAGTCTTTAGGGCTGCCATGGATTACAATTGATCATATTGAGTTGTTAGTTGGATTTCTTAGGTGGCGAGATGACTAAGCTCATGGTGATAGAGGTGATAGGGATGTAAATTTCTATGACGATAGGTTCACGAGAGATAGAGATAGAATATGTGAGGTGACGACCATACTGCGACTTTCCTGCATGACCTAGAGTAGATGGAAAGTTAGTGGGTATGAGGAGGACTGGGTGGGTATAGGGGCAGAGGCCTGAGATGATCAAGGTAGTGCGGTGTGATAGAATCGATGACATTTTGACATTGTACTAATAGTTCCATGAGAACCTATTAGATATAGGTGAGATGAGACTCAATGAGATTTGCCTAGTCCAGACATGTAGGACCCATTAGAGGAGGAAGGTGCACCATGGGATGATGATGATGATGTAGGAGTTGGTACCAGATTTGGAGATTGGATGACCATTACTTGTGTAACTTGGTTGGTGGTGGAGGGTGCCGAGGGTAGAAACAAGGAGGAGGAGGTGCCCATGGATGAGGAGGAAACTCCTGGAGTTGGTGGTGATGATGGAGAGGAGGTTGTAAATATGCAATAGCTACATGAAGAGCGTGACTTGGCCTACATGGAGAGAGACACCTCTCGCCAAGAGTGAGAGGCAACACGACAGGAGGCCTTAGCCCTATGCCAAGAGAGGGATGAGGCCATCCAAAGAGAGGGATCAATATAAGAGGTAGTGAGAGGCCTACATAGCATGATTTAGAGATCTTGCACTGATCTTAGTAGTGAAGTCGGGAAATGGTGCTCCAACAACATCACAATGGCGGGAGCAGGATGAATCCTCTAGGTACTCTACCCTTGAGTTTATACACAACATTAGTAACAAAGGCATGATACTATGAGAGAATTGTGATACATAGGCTATCACATACATTTTGATATGTAGAGTAACTAGCAATAAGGTGAGGAACAAGTTACACAAGAAAAGTAGTGTCTTTTGGGAGCACAACAAGCATGACACAACCATGACGAGATGTGAGCCATGATGGAGGTACAGAGGCCCTTGGATTGATATAGGAACCTACCCTAGGAGGGTAGGATTTGAGATTATTTGATGTACAATTTACCAATTTTGATGATTTATCTCGATTGAGACAAGACCCTTAGAGACCTGTGACATATGATATATTGATGTATTTTGGACTCGTGATGATATATATAGATGATTTTGGTTGTGATTCATGATGTGTTATGGATATGATTCATGGCTTTGATGATGATTATGTTAGATTTAAATGTGAATGGTTGATTATGATGCTGATTTGTGTTTATGATATGATAGATGTAAATGACGATCTTGTGTATTTTGAGTTAGATATGATTAGATGTAGATGTGATGAATTATGGTCATGGATTTATGTTGTGAACAATAAAAATATGATATGGATATGGTTGTGATGTGATTATGCATCGTGAATGAAAAAGTGATTATGTTGTGGATAGATAGTTGTTAGTAACAAATAATGGACACAAATGATATGATGGATGTGAAAAGAATATTTAAGTATGGATGATATGGATGTGAATAATGTTGTACTTAAAAGTAAACACATAAACATGGATAAAATGGTTAGATAGGAATGATATGCATAGTGTGAGAGAAAGGATACGACTTCAATAGAAGGTGACCAAAACAAGATAAACGACATGTAATCAGAAGAAGGATCACATGAAGAAATGATGCTTCAAACTGGATTAGAGGTAAACAAGAAAAGGGATCCAATCAAGGAAATGCACTTGTAGCCAATAATAAGATGTTAACACATAACCAATGGTTAGTTAGTTATTCCAAGGACCATGTGGAAAATATGGAAAGTGGAATTATGAACCTAATATCGACACAACAAAGGGGTTTAGTTGTGATTCATACGCGGAATAAGACGTTCTCCATAGGTATATTGTTCTTAGGTCTATGCCCCACTCTGGGTAATGGGATGAAAACCCGATCAACGAGAAAGATGATCGATGCGGGAAGCTTTCTTAGGATGATTTATTTTTATTTTTATGCTTTTACGATCAATGCAGAAACCTTCACTACCATAATATAAGATGGTAGCCATCCTTCGAGGGAGTGGTCTACTTTTTACTTTTTTTTATAAATGGTGGGATATATATGATAGCTGTCCTTCGAGGGATCAACATATGCTTTTGAATTTTTATGATTTTCTCGCATAGTGTCCTTTGAGGGAGTAGTCTACTTTTGGATATGATGGATTTTGATATGAGCATCCATGGAAATTTGAATTTTTAGGGAAGAGTGGGGATAGTTAGGTAGACCACTTAGGAGGGGATAATGAATGTACAAGTGACACATGTGGACCCTTAGTATGGTTCCAAGAGGTAAATAAGAGGGTGATGGATGTAAGGATTGAGAGTTCTCATGAAGAAGGAAGAACCTATCCGTAAGGAACATACTCTTAATAGATCCGTGGTGCCCATATTCAAGGTCACAACTAGGAAAGTGACAATAGACCAAATAATTCCGGATCATTACGATGAAAGATTGAGGAAGCTAATGATGGATGGATGACCCATGGGATGACTAAGTGTACATTAGTAGGTATGTTAAAAATAGAATGACCACAAGTGCAATGTGTTAAGAGGTTCCATTTTCGGTTACCATCAAGGGAAGCCAAATGATAGGTCCCACTCCATACTTATGCGTGATAATATAAGGTCCAATCCAGTTAGGAGTAGAATTTTTATGTTGACTCCTTTATAGAGTAGTGAAATTTTGATTTTATTTAAGGACAAGGTCACCGATGTCAAACTCACATTCCTTGAGATGTTTATTGTAGGCACGTTTGATGCACTCTTGATAGACGTGATGGTGCTCAAGAGCGATAAGGTGATGTTCATCTAACAACTCAAGTTATGCGAGATGCTCTTGGCTATAGTCTTCATCAGAGTTGAAATCACAAAGAGAAACATACAAAGATGGGATTTGGACTTCAAGAGGAAGAATGACTTGAGCCATAGACAAGTGAGAAAGGAGTAGTGCCTGTAGAGGTGCAGATACTAGTCATGTAAGCCCAAAGAGTGAATGGAAGATGAAGATTCCAATTATGACAAGATTTATTAATAATCTTGGTGATGATGTCACGAAGAGTTTTGTTAGTGGATTTGGCTTGGCCATTAGCTTGAGGATAGTATGGAGAAGAGAAGCTAAGCTTAATGTTAAATGAGTTGTAAAGCTTCTTGAGGTCTTTAGTTTTAAAGGTTTTTCCAATGTCCATGATGATTTTATGAGGAAAGCTGAAGCGACAAATGATGCGCTAATAGATAAAGTTGATAATTTGATTGGATTTGGTTTATGTGAGTGGAATTGCTTCCACCCATTCGGTGAATTATTTAGTAGTAGTGATTATAGAATGATGGCATTGAGAGGAACGCGGGTTGATGAGGCCGATGAGGTTAAGTCCCTATTGTGAAAAAGGCAAAAGGTCCTGAGCCGAATGGAAGGCCTAACTAGGAATGTGGATTAGATTGGAATGTTGTTGGAATTTAGCACATTTCTTAACGTATTCATAGTAGTATTGATTAAGAGAGGGCCAGTAATAGCCCATGTGAAGTACATGTTTGGGGACATCCAAACCACTAAAATGGCCACCATAGATACCGTCATGGAGCTCTTGGATAACGCAAGTGGATTCATGAGATTTAAGGCAACAAAGAAAGATACTGTCAAAGCCTCACTTGTAGAGGATGCCACTAAGGATGACATAGCGTTTAGTGCATTGAAGAAAATACATCCTACCATTTTAAAATAAGTCAGAGGGAATGATGGATTAAGAAAGAAAATAAAAATTTGAGAATACCAGAGATCATAAGGATTGGATTCGACAAGATTAATAGGAGGAAGCTCATGAACATGGGATGGTTTATCTTGGTGTTGAACAATAGCAAAAGTTGAGACCTCTCGATTTTCCATGGAATGAGAGATGCAAGAGATGCCATGGTGTCCGCAAAGCCTTTGGATGATTGAGGGACAATTTGAGTGGTGAAGGAATCGAATGCTCGAGAAGTAAGTCAATGAAATCTTTATACTTTTGAAGGATCTCATTTTTACATTGATAAATGCCTTTGATTTGATTGATGATAAGTTGAGAGTCCCCATAGATGTCAAGGACTTGGACACCCAGAAGACATCAATTTCAAGGCCTCGATGAGGGCCTCTTACTCGGTCATATTGTTAGTACATTCGAATTTAAGCTTACAAGCGATAGGAATAAGAGTATCCCAAGGAGGAATGATAATGACGTTAGCACCTCCCCCTTGTTGACACTTAGAGCTGTCAAAGAAAAGGGTCATCTTGAGGGGAGAATATTCATGTTGAAAGTGGTTGATAGATTCATTTGGGAATTTCTCATGAGGAAGATGAGTATCAAGAAGAGGGGCGTCAACTAATTGATCTACGATAGCTTGGCCCTTGATTGATTTTTGAGAGATGAACTCTAGGTCAAACTCTGTCATGAGCATGAGCCATTGAGTGATGCAATCATTATGGTAAGGTTTGGAATGCATAGTTTTAAGAAGATGAAAGATAATGACAACATAAGTCTTATGATTGAGAAGATAATGATGAAGCTTAGAAGTAGCGAAGAAAAGAGTGCAACACAACTTTTCAGCTTCAGTGTAGTGAGTCTCATAATCGTGAAGGGTATGCATGATGTAATATATGGCCTGTTCCCTACCTTGCTCATCGCGATGTGCCAACATGACACCGAGAGTATGGTCAAAGGGAGAGACATAAAGATATAAGGGCTCCCCCTCATGTGAAGGCGTAAGCACGGTGAGGATAGGAGATATTGTTTAAGGTCATCAAAGGATTTTGGTAGTTATCATCCCATTTGAAGTCGATGTCTTTACGAAGAAGGTGATGGAAGGGTTGGAAATAGTCACAAATTTGTGAGATGAAATGATGAGCTGATTGAAGTCAGCATTGGAGACTATGAATTTGCTTTAAATTAGAAGGGGGAGGCATCTCAAGGATGACCTTGATTTTGGCGAGGTCAACTTCAATACCCTTGATGGAAATGATAAATCCAAAGAGTTTACTAGTAAGCACTCTAAACACACACTTGGTTGGATTGAGGCGGAGAAAGAAGCGAGATGCTTGGATTTACCCAAGAGGTCATTGACACGATCCTCTACACTTTTATGGATGAGACCGTGAAAGATGTAGGTCATGAATCGTTGACAGTGGCTTTGGCATTTTTCAAATTGAAGGGCATGACACGATAACAAAAGATCCCCCAAGGAGTGATGCAAGAGGTCTTATGTTGGTCTTATGGTGTGACAGGGATCTAATTATACCCAAAAAAACCATCCATAAGAGAAAACATCTCATGGCCTGCAGTAAGGTCCACACGTTGATTGATATTAGGAAGGGGAAAGTCATCTTTAGGGAAAGCAAGGTTCAAATATCAAACTTCAGTGCATATACGAAGCTTTCTAGATTTCTTAGTAATGGGTACAATGTTGGAAACCCATTGTGGATATTCAATGTGGATGATGAAGCTGGTGGAAAGGATGCATTACATCTCCTCTTTAACAAGGAGGGAAATTTGAGGGTGAACGTGGCGAAGCTTTTTCTTAACCGACTTAGCGTTAGGAAAGGTGACGATCTTATGGAATACAATGGAGGGATTGAGCCTGACATGTCAAAGTACAACCATGCAAAGGCTTGGCTATGTCGAGAGAGGATGGGGTTAAAAGATTCAAGCTCATCTAGATCATGGGATTAACCCACTTTGAGGATGCGAGGTTCTTACGAAGTCCCTATGTTGATATTGATGGTGGATTAGTTAAGAAGGGTGGATGTGTCGGCAAGGTAAGGACTTATGAATATAGGAATCTTATGCCCCCATGTAAGAAAGGATGGAATCGTTGGTGCATTAAAGAATGTCAAGGGTAGGGTAGTCTTCCTTTATCATTTCGAAATCGAAGGGGAAGGACCAAGTTTCATTTTCACACCGATAAGTGAGTGGTCTTCACCAAAATAAGCTCCCTCTTATTTTGGGTTAACTTACTCCCTTTTTGTGCCTCAGTCCAAATTTCACAAAGTTCAGGCACTCAAGGATTTTTGGAAAATACTCCATCAGATAGAGAATTTCTTCCCCTTTCCAGAAAGGTAAAGAGCTCTTTCTAACTCCTTGTATTTTTTGAGTTATGGCTCGGTGGAGTTAGAAGGGAAAATTTTCCCAAGGTAGACCTATGGGGCTTGGGAGAGATGTTTGCCAAGGAATCTCGAACCGATGGGGAATCAGAGGAAAAAGTGAAATTTTCCCTTTTGTCAAAAAGGTAAAAATTAAGTGTTGAGCTGGCACATCAAAAAGCTAATGCGGGCGATGGACCTTCGGAGGCAAATGAGATTTTTGAATTTTTGTCAAAAAGTGTAAAATGGAAAAAGGATCCCTTGCCTCCACTCGACCCAATTAGATGCCACGTCATTAGAGGATTTGCGGGAGAAAAGTTCAAAATTTGCCCAAGTTGTTTTTTGCGAAAACGTTAAGGAAAAACTCAGAAGGCCATATCTTTTGATCCAGAGCTCTATTTTTGACGTTCTTGGTACCAATGGAAAGATCTGAAGATTATCTTCATCATGGAATATTTGATTTTGGATTTTGGTAAATATTTGGGGGAGAAATTTGTAAAACATGTTTGGTGTGGAAAAGACAAAAACTAGTTCCAACCACCAGATTTAATGAAGTATGGGTCATTTTCTTTGGTCTGCGAAGTAGATACATGGAATTATGAGCTTTTACATTGAGCCCATCAACAGAGGAAGAATTAAAACACATTTTGAAAAGTGGTTGGAGCAGATCCCATATTTTTCCTCTCTTCTCGTGTTTTTTCTATAAAATGTAAACAGAGGCACATAATTAGTGGTTGTTCATTCTTCTTCCCTGCCCCCCTCTCTCTTTCTTCTCCAGGGTTGAATGTGGAGTTTAAGCCTCCTCCCTTGGCTTTGTAATGGAATTTTCCTACCTCTTTCCCATTAATGGTGTACTGTGTGAACTCTTGGAGCAATAAAATCTGTTTCGTGATGCGTTTTGTCCATCCTTTGCTCATTTTGTTGTCTCTTCTTGCCTCTCACCATTACAGGGTATACTGTGCATATCTCTGATGTCCATTGTAGGTTTTGGGAGCTGTGTTTAAGGGGTTTGAAATGGTGTTCTGTGTGAACTTTATCCTTGGTCTGTGATGCATCTGTCCATCCTCTCCATTGCTCACCTCTCTCCATTTCAGGCAGTTGGGTTTGTGATTAGTAGTTCCCTTTTCTTGGTGCTATCACCTTTGTAGTGTAGGATTTATTTATTTTCATGCTCTCTCTCTCTCTCTCTCTCTCTCTCTCTCCCCTTGGTCCCTTGGAATTATTAGATTAGGAGTAGATAGTCACATTTCCTTCCTTAGAAGTAGTTTAGTGCTAGGATTAGGAAGAGGAACCAACCTTCTCTAGAGGATCATTCCCATTTGCAAGTCCCACACTTGGGAATGATCCAATGTTACGCAAATCACACCAAATGAGTATGCCTTATAAAAGTAGATTTTTAGAGCTCATTTGGGGGTCTTTGTGATTTCACATCAATAGTTTTGGCATGCTCGGTGGGACTAAGAAGTCTCCATCTTATTATAGTAAGGATTGATGTACACTTGTTGTGATTCCAGCTTTTAAGGAGCCTTAAAATTGTACATCTGGCGACTCCAAAAGAAACAAATCTACTGATTTCAGCAGCCCAAGCTTGGGAGATTCATGAGAAAAACCCGGTCTAGAGCAAGGAAAGAAGGTATATTTGAATACTTGCATCTATCCCTAGATAGAGAAAGTAGAGGAAGAAGAGTTCAGAGGTCTCCATCTCTACCAAAGAACCTTGTCAACACCTCCACTTGCAAGGCCTTTCTTTCAGTCTATAAGGATTCTTAGGCCAATCAGAATGGCACAACCAAATCCATATGTCAAATTCATCGACAGTAGTCCACTCGCCTTGAATGCACAAAACCTAGTTCCAATTGTAGCACTAAAGAGCATCCCATATTTCACTAGGGAAAATCAAACTTCTCTTGGTGACCATGTCCAAGATATTGTAAATGTCTGTACAATCCACAAGATCCATGAGATGGACATTGCAGTCAAGTTGCTCACCTCTTCATTCAAAGGGAAAACTTCACAATGGTTCAGGAGTCTTGCAGCAGGCTCTATCCAATTAGAACCAATTGTGCGGGACTCTTCACAATCAGTTTGGGGAAAAAGGTGATAACTTGTCTTTGTTAGAGCAACTAACAACAATCAAGAGAGCCCAAAATAAGCAAATTGAAAATTCAACCTCGATTCAGCGGACACTGGGATAGGATTCCAACTGTAGTAAAGCCCACCATTGAAGGTGCCTTCTTATACTTTCTTAGGGCTTTAAATTATGATATTTCTCTAATGATTCAGTCAATGGGGGGCACTACATTACCTACAACCTATAGCCTCTCCATAAGGGTTGAGACCCATTTGGTTCAAGATGGAAAAATCACTCCTAGGCCATCCATGCCTCTGTACCCGAGTTAGAAACCCAGATACTAGCCAAGTGCCCGCATTAGCTTCTATACCCACCCCAGGAGTCAAAGCTCATTGAAGCTTCCACTTCATCATCTAATATCTCTAAAGAGCTCCAGGAAGTGATGAAGCAACTTTAGAACTTTGGGAATGAGTTAGTAACCATCAAAAGACAACAAGCTCAGAGTTCCAGGCCATACCAGCCTCAGGCTCAATATCAAGCTAGAACCAAGTATAAAGCAGAATAGGCCACCACCTCGGATCGTGAATCGAGCGGAACCAAGGACAACCCCAAGCTACTGGAACTTTTAGGCCATATGATCCTAACACAACTTTAACATCAAGAGCATTGTTCCCAGCACATAACAATATGACACAAGAATATGATTGGTTTTTTCCATGCGATCAGCCATATAACCAATGAATGTGCTTTAATGGTGCTCTAAATCAAGCCTTGATGGTGAAAACCAAGTATGGTTCCATAAGGACTTGGCCAAGAGGAAGGTCAGCAACAAGGAGCTCAACAAGGTGGCCCCCAAATGAGACCATGCTTATCAATTGGCAGGATGAAGACTTCGTGGGATGAATCAGTCCCCTCCTCAAGGTGTGGCTGCCAACACATAGTCCAAAAGGAGAAATATTGGAGAAGGAAAACCACTGAACTTAGGTGAACCTCAACCTTCCATCACTCCATAAGGTCTTGGTGCTCCAAGTACAACCCCCAACATACTGAACCAATCCGACCACCTTCCAAACCCAACCAGGCACCGGTTGTAATGACCCATGTGTAAGAAAGAAATGTGTCTAGGAAGGGGTAGAAAAAGATAGCTCATTCAATATTATTGAGCAGATGAAAAGGACAAGTGTGAACATTTCACTATGGGAGTCACTAGCCATTCCAGGGTAGAGGGATTTGTTGCAGACTACCATGCAGAATTGGTCAAGTTCAAATCACCCCCTAACCAAGCAAGAGAGAGTGCTTACTAATGTGGTTCAACCATGGAGAAAAACAAGGTAAAAACCTATGACCTCCTCCTTTTTATGTCTCATTGATTATTGGAGACAAATTGGTGCACAATTGTATGATTAATTCTGGGGCTAGTAGTTTTGTGATGCCCAAACAAATAGCTGATCAGTTGGGTCTCTAATATGAAGTCATCTCTAGAGGAGTTGTCCAATTAGATGGGACAACAGTGACCACTGTGGGAATTATCAAGGATCTGAGTCTCACTCTACACACTTGCCCTAATGTGGCTATTTTGTAAAACGTGTCAATCATAGATTTACCACCACATTTTGCTTTGTGTTTTTTCGGAGACTTCACTGCCAAAATTGGAGGCTACCTGTCTGCTGATTGGTCACATATGCTCTTTAGGACAAGGTATGGGGAAAAGGCCACAATCAGATCTGAACCTATTGCTAATTATCATATTGAATCCTATGTGCGTAGCCCAATCAATGCCAACTACTCAACTTTTGATCAAGAAGACCTCCTAAACACTAACAAAATAGATACCAAGGTGGGATGTATCCCAGACTTGACTCTAGATGAGTGGGCCAACAAAAGACATGATTTTGACCCCTATAAGGAGATGGAAGAATCTGAACTAGGTGTCTACTATCTACATGAAGAGAATCATCCCCTTAATGACCTAATTAAGCCAGAATACAAAAATGATAATGAGGTATGGCAATTATTCTTTGATGGCTCAAGAAGTAGACAAGGAGCTAGAGGAGGAGCCAGGATTGTGTCCCCCAGAGGTATGAGATATTATTTAGCCTTCAGATTCCAGTTTTCTTGCTCAAATAACACCGCTGGATATGAGGCTTTAGTCTAAGGTCTTCATTGGGAAAGGAAGCTAGGGATCAAGAACTTGCAAGTGTTTGGTGACAGTGAACTGGTTGCCAATCAAGTCAGAGGACTAAATGCTATCAAAAATGACCTGCTCAAGAACTACAAGAGTAGGGTATGGGATCTCATGGAGGATTTCGAGGCCTTCAATATTGTGTCCATACCTAGGAAGGAGAATGAAGCTCACGATAAACTTTCAATACTCAGTGGCAATGTTTGATGTGGTTGACAACATCAAAAGAGACAGAGAACAACCACATATCCATGTGGTTGTGAGGCTACACGGTGCCAGATAATAATACATGCTAGCAGTGTTTGAGAATGATCAACAGATCATTAACTTTCTACAAGAAGAAGCTGAATTCTTAGCTATAAACCAGAGTAGACTAGAGCAACAATATAGGAATCAGATAGTACAACTGCATACAAACAAGCTTCCCAAAGTCTTAGTGACACTGGAATCTATTTTCAATCCTAATGATTAGTTCAGAAAGGAGAAGGCTAACATGTAGATCAAAGGAGAAGATTCAGAGTCAATCCCAGTTGGAGAAGACAAAACACTTCAAATTGGCAAGGTGGCCACCGAGCAAGAAAGGTATGAATTCATACAACTTTGCCAAGAATTTCCTGATGTGTTTTCTTGGAGTTATGAAGACCTAAGAGGGTTCAATCCAAAGCTAGCACAACACACAATCGAACTGGATCCAGCTGCTCAGCCCATCAGGCTAGAAGCAAAGACTAGTCAACCCACATATTGAGCCTCTGATGAAGGAGCTGAACAAGTTGATAGAGGTGAATATCATATTTCCAATCAAACACTCAAGTTGGGTTGCAAACCTGGTCCCAGTCAGAAAGAAAAATGGAGAAATTAGGTTGTGTGTTGACTTTCAGAGATTTGAATAGAATGGAGCAGATCTTGCAAGTAGTGTCTAGGTTGGAAAGGTTCTCCCTCCGAGATGGCTACTTAGGGTACAACCAGATCATGGTGAAAGAAGATGATCAATTCAAAACAACTTTCACCACCAAATGGGGCACATATGCCTATAGGAAAATGCCATTTGGATTATCCAACACCGGGGCCACTTTTCAAAGGGCAATGGATATGGAATTTAAGGGACTGATCAACAAAATAGTGTTGATCTATCTGGATGACATTACAATGTTTTCCAAAAATGTAGTAGATCATCTTTTCCATCTAAGGTAGGTATTCCAAAGATGTAGGAGTTTTGGGGTGTCACTGAACCCCAAAAATGCATATTCTTGGCCCATGAAGGTAAGCTTCTAGGCCATATTGTATCAAAGGAAGGATTGGCAATTGACCCAGGAGAGAGTTCAAGCAATAAGAGCATTGCCATTGCCAAGTCATAAGAAGGCTCTTCAAATCTTCTTGGGAAAAATCAATTTTGTCCACAGTTTGTTCCAAAATTTGCTACCCTTGTTAAGCCAATAACGTTGATGTTGAAGAAGAGCTTAACATTCAGGTGGAAAGCTGAAGGAAAATCAAGTTTTGAGGCTATCAAAGAAGCCATATCACAAGACCCAACTCTTGTGAACCCAAAATTTTCCAATTATTTCATACTGTATGCCTTTGGTGGCAGTGACACAATTTCTGCAATCTTGGTGCAGCAGAACAAAGAGAGTACATAACAACCAATTGCTTTCTTCAGTCAGAGTCTGGAAGATTATGAGGTGAGGTGTTCCTTAATTGAGAAGCGAGTCCGGCCGTGATCACACGATTGAAGAATTTTAAGCATTTGGTTTCAAACAACAAGATCCAACTATTGGTCTCCCATGCAGAGTTCAAGAATTCCTTCTGAAGCAAGGACCTAAATGAAAAGTGTGCAGGATGGATCAATCATGTCATGAATATGACATTGAGATCAAGGTCACCAAGCTGGTCCGTGGGAAGGGGTTGTGTGAACAACTAGCCTCAGTCAAGAATAAGAAAGCAGAGGCGGTGAAAAGGAGGCCGTTCTTGTTCTACAAGAAGATCAAGAAGAGGGAGAGATGATGTACCTACTCCTTGTTGGACCCAAGATATGGTGCACTTCCTTCAAACAGGCTCGTGTCCTCATGGCATGAGTAAAAAGAAAAAAGAAGGCATTTCGTGCTACATGCCATCCCATATGTTCTTATTGATGGTGTCTTGTTCAAGAGGGATATCAATGGCATTCTACCGAGATGCATTAGGATAGATAAGATGAAGAGAGTGCTATACAAATTCCATGTTGAAGCGGTGGAGGCCATTTTTATCCAAGAGTAACAACACTCAAAATCATGAAAGCAGGATATTATTGGTCCGAGTGTTTAGTGACTCGCTACACATAGATCAAAAGGTGCAAGAATTATGCATTCTTCAAAGGAAAGGAAAGGCTGAAGAAGACTTCCATTGCACCCAATCTCACCAACCAACCTTTCATACAATGGGGATTGGACTTCATTAGAGTCATCAATCCAAACTCAAGCTAAGGTCACAAATGGATCCTAACAGCGACAAATTATTTTACTAAATGGACCGAGGTAGTGGACTCAAGGAAGCAAATGAGTCTAGTATCCTGGATTTCTATGAAGGGATAGTGACCAGATTTGGAGTGCCACCACCATCATATTAGACAATGCATTAGCATTAATAGGTTCCAATGCATTAGCATTAATAGGTTCCAAAATCATAGGATAGGTTGTTAAGAATGGGACTTATTTGAGTACTTCATCAAACTGTTACCCTCAAGGTAATGGCCAGGATGAGTCCACAAACAAAAACTTGCTAAAGATCATCATAAGAACTCTTGATGAGAATCAAAGGACTTGACACACAAAGCTCAAAATGGCCTTATGGGCTGATAGAATAACGCCCAAGAGATCTACATGAAGCTCTCCATTCAAGCTTGTCTATGGGAAAGAGGAAGTGTTGCCTATATCACTTGAGTTGCCAACATTGGAGCTCGTGAAGCAACTAGAGATGTCTGAATTTGGACCAATGGAGGCTAGGTATGCAGAGCTAATAGAATTAGAAGAAACCAGAGAGCATGCTCTCCAAGTAATAGAGAAGAATTAGGATTCAATCAAGAAATGATTTGACAAGAAGACAAAAGTAAGGACTTTCCAGAAGGAGACCTGGTTTTGAAATGGGATGCAGATCGAGCAAAACCAGAAGACATTCCAAATTTGACGCCATCTGGAGTGGCCCCTATATGATCACAAGATGCAAAAGTAGTAATGCTTTGCAATTGTCTACATTGGAGGGTGAAGAGTTACAGATTCTAGTAAATGGGATCTATCTTAAACACTGCTACTAAAAGGGGAGTTCTCACCATGTACATATCAGTTTATTTTTCTCTTTCCTCTAAGTGCTTATGCACATTGTCTTGTTGTAGTGTAGATTGCTTTTCTCCTAAGTGTTTTGCACGCTCTGCATGTTCCATTTGGAGCATGTATGATTTCAAATTTTGTATATAGTGTGGTGTTGTTTTGTGGATTTTGTGTAGTCCATTCAGAGAGACAGATGAAGCCCAGGTTAAAATAATTTTCTACTCTTAGAAACCTTCATTTCGAGATTTCTTATGAAAATTGGGAGTGCAAGCAGCCGGGCTCGTGAATCAGAGGAAAAATTAGTATCAAACCATCTTTCTTGACTCCATGCCCAATGGATACGACAAGGCAATTGGTCTTTTCATCTAACAGGCAGATACCCATGTGAGTCACCAAATTTTTATCCATATTTTGCCCCCATGCCAAATATTAGATTGACCACGATCCCGCATAAGAGGAAACAAAGTCAAAAGGTGAACAGAAAAGGATTCAAAATTGGGTAAGTATAGAGGTATAAGCGGAGAATTCCAAGTGTCATTATGGTGCTAATTCAAGGGGTGAATAGAGAAAAGGTTTCTAAATGAGCACTAGACTCCCACCTATCCGGGGAAAGCGGACTCGATACAAACTTCGAAGGGGCATATCTTTCGACTCAGGGCTAAAAATATTACAAATTTGATGCCGTTGGAAAGATCTCGGCCTCACCCATGCCATGGAGGTCTGAAAATATAATTTTAAGGAGGTTAGGTGAAGAAAATGGAGGAAACATCTTGGGATTTCAATGTAGGATCTTCTTACCTCAACAACCAGATCAGATTTGATCTGTTTCACCATTTCCTCTTCCTTCAAGGCACCGAACCAAGGATTAATGCGGCAAAAGACAGATTTGGGGAGAGATTTCATCGAGAGGCATTAAAAGCGGTGGTTAAGATTCAACCCGCTTTTCGCTTCTGTCTCTTTTCTTCTTTCGGAGTTGAATCTATAAATATAGGGGCAAGATTCATTGTAAAGGGTTGGACATTATTTTTTTACAGGCTCCCTTCTCCTCTTAACAAATGGATTTGTGGGGTTCGGAGCCTTCCATCGAAAATTACATTACGTTTACGCCTCTTGGCTAGTTTTTAATGGTGTATCAATCTACAGAGCAATAAAACACATATACGATCGATTTTAGATCCTCTCTTGTCTCTTTTACTTTCATCTAATCTCCCATTATATATCCGGCTCAGTTGTGCTTGTTTATTGTATGCATTTTGTTGGTTTGTGTCTATTAGCAAAATAAGTGTTCATCACCTCGTAGTTTAGCTTTGTTTTAATTTTTGTATCCCTTCTATCTCTGTCTCCTTGGTAAAGTTTAGATTAGGATTAAGAAAATATCCTTTGTAAGTTTCTACGTATGCACCTAAATAGAGGAATAAGGAACCAAACTTCAATCTGGAGAGCTTTCCCTTTTGCAAGGTCCCACACCTTGGGGAAAGTTCAATGTTATGCAATCACACCAAATAAGTCTACCTTAGAAAAGAAAATTTTTAGAACTCATTTGGGGGTGTTGTGATTTTGCACTAATAGGTCCCAAAGTGATGGTGGAGATTTAAAAAAGTTAGAGGCTATAGATACGGTATGATCTATATCTATAACCACGTGGGATGGAGGAGATGGAGTATCAATTTCCATAAGAGCAAAGGATGGTGGAAGAGGGTCAATGGATTGTTCCTTATAGCCCAACCCAAATTTTTCATGGGGTTTGCGAGATTGATCAATGAAAAGGTCATGCATAACTTTTTGTAATGCCCCATTCCAAATCCTTTCTAGGTGCAATGATGAATGTAGGTGTAGGAGAAGGATTTCTTGTAAAAATAACTAAAGTCATTGGTGTAGAGTTCGGTGTGTGTTTGGATATCAATGTATGAAGAAGGGTGATCAATATTGCCATATATTATGTTGGTGCGGAGACGAGGTGGACAAAGGGAATGATATCCCGACATTAGGTTGATACATTGGTGCTTTGTCGGGTCTACCGAGTCTATGAGGTGTGGGAAGAGTGTTAAGTGTGAGAAGGCGGTACTCCTCTAGTGTGAGCTAATCCATTAATTTGTCTAAGGATTCATCATTAGGGAGTTTAGATGCAGTGATGGATGAGCTAATGGATGGTTTGGATGAATCATGAGTGGGAATGAGCACATTGGTAGGAAAATAAGTTATATGACATTTAAACTATGGGGTGTTTACTCGAGAGTTAAGATTTTCCTCTCATGTTCATACTTGATGCATCGATGAAGGGCGAAGGAATGCAACACATGACACGAATCCATGGTCGTCAACTTTTATGATATAGAATATCTCATGGAGGTGTTTTTCACCAATATGGATGCGAAGAATGACTTTGCCCAAAACAAGGGAAACAACATCATTAAATGCAAGAAGGACTATGGGTGTTTGAACGATAATGGACTTAGGGAGATTAACTTAATTAAAGGTGTGAGATGATATAATGTTGATGCTAGCCCCATTGTCAATCATAGAACGATGAATGAAGGTATCATTGATGTAGAAAATGACAAAGAGAGGAAGGTCATGTTCGTTTGGTGTGGTGTCGGGAATTTCAAAGTGTTGTCAAAAGATATGGAGACCGAAGTGGCTAGGGACCCAACTAGAGATGCAAATGGATGAGCCTCATCATTAGGAGTGGGAATACATTTAAGGGTTTTTATGAGAGATTTCTATGGTATGAAGAGATTTAGATGAGCTCTTAGAGTGACATCTTAACTGGGGCTTGGTGGAGTTGTTTTGTGATACTTTTTTAAGAGCAACAAGCTGAGGGGCAACTAAGATAGACACTTTTGGTTTAGATGATGAAGTGGGAAGATTATATTCATTAGAAGGAGTGGCGATAACCACTTTGGACTTTGATTGAGTAGGTGGAGGAGATTCATGGGGATGGGAATGAGTTATGACCTGAACAATATCAATGTAAAGAGGAGGACCTTCTTTAGGAGAGGTCGAAGTTGGAGGTGGAATGACAACATAAGTATTAGATGAATGAGGAGATTTGGATGTCTTAGTGGATGAAGGTTGTGATGAAGGAGTCGATTCGGTTGGAGGAAGAGTTGGTTCCTCCTCAACAAGAAGGTCATCATTTCCAATAAGGTTATGAATGATTGTTTGAAGGGGCATACGATGTTCCAAGTCATGCCCGGTGCATGATGGTATGCAAAAATAAGATTAGAGTCAAACCATTAAGGTCTTAGGGTGTTTGGATCAAAATTTTTGATAGATAGAAGGGTGACTAGTGAAGCTTGAAGTAATTGATGAAACATTATCGTGTAATAGCCTATGGGAAAGGTTGAAGATGAAGTGGCTTAAAAAATAATGAGATGAAGGTAAGGATGGTTTTTTTTGAGGTGGTTTAATGGGAGCCTTTCATTTCATCTTAGGCTTGAAAGAAGATGAGGATGGTTTTGTCTTAATTTCAATTTTGATTGGTGGTGATTTAGATGGTTTGGATTCAGATTTAATAGTGGAAGATGTGGATGATTTGGAAGGTGTGTTTGGTTTGGGCGAAGGTTTAAGTTGTGTTGACTTGTTGATAATGGGGTTTTTTTAGAAGAAGGGGTGGCCCTAAAATGGAAGGATATGCTCCTAAGGATGGTGATGTGGCACTAAGTTTCTTAGGAGGATTGATCTTGGGAGAAGGAATCTCTAGATTTTTATGCGGATGTGTGAGAGACTTTTGGATGGGCATACCAAGGTTTTTAGTTTTTAATTGTGAGGGTTTGGCCTTGGTAGAAATAGTGACATATTTAGCTAGAGAATCCAAGGTTGTAGGACTAGGTAATAAGGTTTGTAATATTAAAGGTGGGAGTGGTTTTTGCATGATGCGTTTGACAAGATCTAGAGGGGTGGTAGATTATGTGGTTTTAGGAGTTGGTGGTGTAAGTGTGACTGGGGTTATAGATGTGGAGGGAGTGCCATTTTAGGTGTATTGATTATGGGTGTTTGTATGGTGGATGATTCAAGAGGTGGTGTATATATAGGCATAATTTCAGATGTTGATGTCGATGTAGTTGTTGTAATAGGTGTGTTTGGAACGTAAATAGGTGTAGATGTTGAAATAGGTGTTGAAGTAGCTATAGGTGAAGGGGAGATACAATAGATGAGGGGATAGATGATGTAGATGGAGGAGTAGGTATGGTTAAGTTTGATGGGGATGTTGTGGTTATGGCCATGGTTTATGTTGATGAAGTTTTAATGGTGGAAGAATCCAAAATAATAGTAGATGTAATAGGTGTCGAGACAACGGTTGTAGATGGTGGTGTTGGAATTTAATCTATGGTGTTAATGATATGGGCATTAGGTGTCTGTAATGTGGAAGGTTGAGTTTGATTATTAGGTGAATGATTTGGAAAAGGTTGTTTAAAGACATCTAAGGGTTGATTGGGTGGTGCATTAGGATTGTCCACTTAGAGGTCGCTAGAGTCTATAAGTTTTTGGACAAGTTCTTTGAATGTGTGACACCTCTCAATCTCATGGCCATGGAATAGGTGATATTTGCAGTAATGTTCTTTGTGGTACCATGTCAGTTTGGGTCATGTTTCATCATATGGTTGGATGGGAGGAAGTCGAATGAGATTGACTTCCATTAACTTTTCAAAGATTGAACTATAAGATTCCCCAAGAGGGGTGTAGTTAGGGGTAGGTCTTGTAGCTCTTTATGGAGGCTCCATGTGTGAAGTGGATGCAAATGAGTATTTGACCATGATGGAATTGGCAGAAATTTTGGATTTATAATCATGTGTGGAAGATTTCCTAAACTCATTTTTGGGCTTGTTTTATCTAAGCTTAAGGTGGCCTTTCTCAAGGGCACAAAGTTCAAGTTTATGAGCCATAATGAATGCCTCCTCAAAAGTTTGGAAAAAAATAATTTAAAGAGTTGAGGAGATGTTCTTCGCACAAGACCATGAGAAAATATCGATAAGTTCTATTTGTTGAAAGGGGAATGACAGTTTGTTAATGATGTTACACCATCGTGTGACGAAGTCCGCAATGGATTCATCATCATATTGTTGGATGACATAAAAGTTGGTGATGGTGATCTCACGTACAATTTTTATTAAGAAATGTTCAAATAATAATTGCACAAGTTTGAGTGGATGGGAATGGTAAGTGTTGTGGGATACTTGTTGTACCAATCTAGTACGGACTAACTAATGACATGGGAAAGGTGTGAAGCATGAGATCTTGATCGTGGGTGATAAGTTAACACACATGTCTAAAATCCCGAAGGTGTTGTTGGGGATCTTCCTCGCAATTGAGCTTGGAGACTTTTAGAAACTCCTAATGAGGAGGATATGATTTTATAGGGACAAATGGATTGATGGGTTTGTTGCATATTTTTTCGTATGAAAATTTGGTCTTAGATCCCAAGTTTGTGGCTTTGAGGTTATCCATTTTACTTAATAATTCTTGTAAGGGGTCATTGGATGGTTGTGATGTTAAAGGATGGGATTGCGATGCATATGATGTGGATGGGTTGGGTTGTTGATATGTTTGATAAGTTTGGGGATGTGTTGGTGTTGGTGGAAGTGGTTGATAAGGGGGGATGTAATTAAGGGGTTGTGATTAGATTGGTTGAGATAAGGGTTGATGTTGAGATATGGGGATGTGATGAGATTGATTTTATTGAGTTGGTTGTTGTGAAATGGGGACATTTGATTGATTTTCTATGGGGTTGGTTGGGATGTAATTGGTAGGTGGTTGGGATACTTGAGTTGGTTGAGTGGGAAGTATGTAATGATAAGCACCTTGAAGAGGAGGTTGATAAGTTTGCATTGATTTAGATAAGGGGGTTGTGAGGTGATTACATTGGCATGGATATGTGAAGTAGAGATGAGGGGTAGGGTTGTGTGATGTTGTTTAGATATGGGAGGAAGCAAGTGTGATTCTTGAGAAGATTGGATAGGAAGACAAGTGATTGTGGTAGATGATGAGGTGATGGGAATAAAAGAAAGAATGGTTGTATTGATAGGAGGAAAATTAGGAGGGATGGGGACTACTAATTGGGTAGTTTGATGATTGTGAGGAATGGAGGAAGATGGTTGATTATGATCAAACTCATGTTGGGACCTTGCAAGCTCACCCATGACTCTAGGAAAGAAGACGAAAAGTTGCGATGTTAGGACTTGGATAGACTTTGGATTAGAATGATAGGCATAAATTTGTTATAAGGGAGGTCCAATAATGGGGAGGTTGGTGGTTTTGCGAAGGAGATAGTCATGGAGGGAAACCAGATTTGTGTCAAGAAGCTCTTAAAACTCTGTAGACCCACGAGGGATGAGAGGAGGCCCAAAATCATTGATAGAAGTGGCAAAAGGAGGTATCTCTGGTCTAGATGGGATTAAATGGTGGTAAAGAAAAGGATTGGTTTCGATGTGGGTGCTTGATTGGCTCAATTGAGTTTCCTAAAGAGGTGGAATGGTAATAATGTGTTAAGCAACCGTGGTACGAATGGCCAAAGGGGTAGAGGTGAGAATTGAAAGTGAAAAAGTTTGTTAAATGGTAGTGGTAGTGGGAATTGGGATGTTGTTTGATGTCATATTTTTTTCCATTTTCTTGGCTTGAGATCTTGTAATAACTGGCATGAAACAAAAAATAAACAAAACTATGTTGATTTTTAATTAAAGCAAACAAGTCACATAATTTTTTTGATTATATTGATTATTTTAAGATGTGAAAAGAAATGAAAAATGGGCTTGAAGGATACCTAGGAAATGACAATCTATGGATGGTTTTAGGTGGTTTTGGATTTGGAGTCCTAGATATACCCAAAGGCATGTGAGGCCCAAATTTGCCCAAATTTGTAGAGTTTATAACGCGGCCAAAACACCACGGTGACTTTCCTATTGGGCGATGAAATCCCAATATTTCCACCCGGTAAGGGATGTTTACATGTGTAGGATGAGTGAGGTGTAAAAGGATATGGAGGCCTTAGGCAAAGTTGGAATAGATATGGGAAATAATGTCATGCATTACATCGACGCCTCTAAGAAAATTTGCATCACCCAAAACTCTATTAGGGTGGATATGGTAGAGATCAAAATTTTGGTTTTGGAGTTGTAGGGCGTGTGGTCAAGCTAGAGCAAGGACAAAAATTTCACGGTGTATAATATCCACCTCAGTAGTTTATGATGAGGAAGAGTAGGTTGAAGATGACATCCCTATCATGAGAAAGTAAGATGATCAGATGAAAGGATAGGAAAAATGTCAACTGAAGGAGTATAAACTTTTGAAGACTAACTAGTCCCTTAGATCTTGGAGTTTTTGTTTGAATTTTTGTGGATTGTATCATTTGGGATGTTTTCCCCTCCATGTTTTGTGATTTTTCCTTGTATTGATATGTTGGACTGTAGTTTGGGATAAGTTGTTTTAGCCCTTTTTGTTTAGTTTTTTTGTTCCTTCTTGGTGATGCTCACAATGCATTCTATTGTAAGGTTTCGGGTTCCTTAATCCCTGTATAAAGTAGCCAATCATTATGTTCACATATATTTAATAAACCTTGTTAATAGTAATTTTGTTAATGACATTTTAAATTAAACAAGACAAAGCGACAAGTTCATGCCTCAGGGTTGGGAGATGTGCTAGTTGTGCGATTGTTTTAAAAATTTTCTATAATTTTTGCATTAGGTGCTTTATATTGCTAAGAATAACCACTTTCAAATTTTGCTAGAAAGTAGAATGTACCAATACTTAATGTATAAAATATGCACATACGGTATGCCGACATCCAAAGACTGCTAAAAAATAGAATGCCCCTATGTAATGATTTTGAATGCATAAAATATGTATATATTGTAAGTACCCAATTTAAATGTTGCACATAATGTAAATACCCACATTAAAATTCAGATAGAAGACAAAACAAAAAATAAAATTATGCATCAAATATATAATTCTTTGGAAAAACATAGAGTGATCTAGAATCATATTATGCTTGAAAATATTGCAACAATATAGGTGACATTTTGAAATACATAATATGCTAGATTTTTTAGGTGCAATAAAAAAAACCACCATGATTTTACAAGTTGAACATGCCTACATAAAGATAAAAGTTTGCTATTAAATGGAATAGCCAAAATAAATCAGTTAAAAGATTTATCACAATAGCAATAACTAATAATAGTATTATTTTTCTTGTCTTTAACACAATATAATCCATATAAAAAAAATTATTGTTAAAAAATTTAATACAAACATAGAAAAATTGTATTTTATAAAATTTAACTTACAAATCTAATTTTTATTGCAAACGGGGATAAAACAAAGATTAAACTTTTTGACTAGCAAAAAAAAAATAGTAAAAAATATATAAGGAGTGGGATGGGATTTAATTTAGAAATGTTTATAATGTGATTTGTTAAATAAAGTTTATTAATTTTTATGAATAGTGTACTATTTTGGATGTGCCACTTGTCCAAGCATGCAAATACATCTTCCTTTTTGGATAAACATTAAATGCAGTGAATATTTTATTAACATTTATTTTTTTCAAATCTCATATCTTATTTAAAGATTGGACAAATGTCTTTCTTAGAATTTTGATTTTTATTAAATAGAATAAATCAATGTTGCAACAAGGCCTCATATTTTTCAAATCAAGTACTAACTAGCAAATAAAGAAAAATATAAATAAGTTTTGTAGATTAAAAAATTATTTAAATAAAATATAAACATTAGAAAGTTGAAAAGTTATAGAATTTTTTTATTTTGATTGGTGGATTGAGGAGAAATTATTTGTTTGAATGAAAGGTATAAAATTCTGTAGGAGGTAGGAGCTAATAAAGTAAGATGTTTTGAGCTTAGCACCCGCTAAGGTAACCTAATACTTCCATAATATAATATTTTGAGCTTATGGATTGCTAGCATTTAACAAGTCAAAGAATAATATTTTTAGCTTAGTGTCCACTAGCTTATGCAACACCATAGTAATTGGATATTATCAATCGATAGGATTTAACAAAATAAAGTAAGATATTGTCATCATAGAGTCTACTAGGTTATGCCACAACAACATATTTCGATGTACAATTGCTTACTACGCCCCGTTTTTTTTTTTTTTAAAGGGTGAATATGGGGGTTTTGAAAGGACCCAAATCCTTTTACAAAAATTCCCTTAAGGAAGAATATGACATTGAAGCATATAAAAGAGAAATCCCGTAGGCAACAAAAGACAAAAATCCACATAAACACGACCCAAACAGAGCAAATTTACATTTTGTGAATAGTTTTTAGGATAGTTGTTGCTTCCACAAGTAGTAGTAGTGGTGCTTTTGTTAAAGATAATAAGCAACATCTTAAAGTTTCCTTGTTCCTTGAATTCTCCTTTCACAAATCTGTATTAATTCTTTTGTTCTCCAAAATCTATTTGGTTCTCCTACTCTTGCCAATATTTTTCACAAATAGCTCACCGTAATCCAATGCCAACTTATTGAATGGAAACTCATTCTTAACACAAATATCTCTTCTAAAATATTGTCATTGACAATGTCAATGACGTCAGTAGCCATTGAATTTTACTGATTATGTGCAACAAAGGACTATTTGTGGACAACAATAAGGCCAACAAAATAATATCAACTTTATCAAATACATCTTCTCATCAATTTCTGCACCACCATGACCATAAATTGATTCCGATATTCACTTTTTATTGTGTAAATTGAGCCACCATCCATACCACCGAATTATTTTTCAAAACACAACAAAACAAGTTCTTGGTAGGTGTTATGGGTTTGTAAAAATTCTGTAAATTTTCCTCTCATGTTATTACGAATTAATTTGCACCGTTTATCTTTCAAGATGTGATCCATTCTATCCTCTTTCATTGCTTTAACAAATGTTTACTATATTACGAAATTATTTATTTGATAAACAAAACTACCTTCTACAAAATATTGAATAACAAACTTGCTTTTGTTTAATTATCTATAAAATCCCTACATGGATATAAGCCCTAATCAGCTATGGAAAATTTTACATTAATTTTTTTGTAACTTTAGAGGGGTTGAAGGTGAGAACTCATCCCAATTTTTGGCATGGAGAGGAAATTAAAACATTTCCAGAAATCGAGCACATAATTTTTGATGCTTTCCCTGGTGAGATTTTTCTATTGATGAATAAAGTGTCTCGCTTATGCATTGATGAAGAGAATAAAAAGGCAAATGTTAAAAATATAAACTCAATTCTTTTCTATTTATAGTGATATGTAATCGACAAATCCAACCCAAATTTCATTAGCGCATGAATTTAAGAGGGCACACGAATATGAATTTACATTGCTTTACATTAAATGGTGACAACAATTACATGCTCCAAAAGGCGCATGTATTTTAAAATGGTGAATTTTACGTAGTTCATTTTAATGGCTAATTAATGTTAAGGAAACCAAAACATTAATTAGAATTTTTCCTTATAAAATGGTTATCATTAATACTGCATTTGGCATTGTAAACAATTAATGTAATAATTTAATAATATAATTTTTTCTATGTAAATAATATCCCTTATATAATCCAGGTAAAATAAAGCCCTTAATTCTTGTGTTTGCACTTCGATGTGTGACTCTTGATGCTCGTTTAGAAGTTTTTGGTGATTGTAGCCATAAAATATTTACAAATATTTGTAATAAACGTCACACGTGACGTGCATATTTAATATTTGACCATCAATTTCTAATATAGATTATAAAAATTTACATCAATATATATTAAAAATAATGAAATTTATATAGAATAATTGGTATAAATAAACATTGTTTTGTATTTTTGAAGGGCAGTGTTGAAAAATTACTGTTACCCAAAAATTGTTTTGGTGAGTTATCACACTTAGTGTGCAAATCAAGACTCACACTTAGCTATGCAAATCAAGACTCACACTTAGAAGTGTGAGTCAAGACTGGCACTTAGAAGTGTGAGTACTCACACTTAAAAGTGTGACTCAAGAGAAGTAAGACTCGAGGCTCACACTTAGACGTGTGACCAATCACACTTGTAAGTGCGATCACTCGCACTTATACACTACTTACAAAATTTATAAATGACAATCACCAATGTTTTTTTAACTATGCTTAATATATATAAATATGTTTTTATATAAATGTATATAAAAATTGACAATCACCTTTTAAACATACAAGTCACACGTGTTAGTTCTATAAAATATTTGAAAGTATGTTACAACTAAAATAATGAAAAACGTCTAAACAACCATCAAATTTAATACTATTCAAGGATGTTAAGTTCTAAAATAGATGAAATCTATCTTAGAGTATAATTTGGATAGGATTTTCAATGTCAACGTTTATTGATTTGAATAAGGTATGCATAAATAGTCGTATATGTATGATGATATTAAGATTGATATGTGGCATAAATGACAACAATCACTTACGCACTATCTTGAATGCTACCCAAATTCTACATTTGTTCAAGATTTATATTGAAGGAGGTTTAAGAGATGTTCATATGAGATGTTTATTTTTATTTTTCATTGTGATTTCAAGCATTTGATTTAACCTTGGAATTTTTATTGATGTTTCTCATTTTCAAATTCTCTATACTAGGTTTAAGATTTAAGTGGCCATGCTACTAATTTTCTCTTTTTATGTGTGGATATAGTTGAAAATGAACTCTATATACAAAGGAGGAGCATATGTGGATTTACCCTCCAATGGTGTGTGATAGTTGTAGAGGGACTAGTATATCCATCTAGAACTACACTCCATTGCACAAAGAAATGGAGTCTAGCTTATTCATTTGTCACAATAAGTATTGTATTCAATGGAAAAGTGAGACTGCCATACACAATTAATGGTTTTGAAACCCGAAAGAAAGTGAAAACAAGGGATAATTGTATTGATGTCATGGAATCCTAAGAGCACCCATTATGGATACAAACAATCTTGGATGAATGGTAAGAGGAGGGAAGTAAATGGAAATACTAGGAAAACACAAAGGGCACTAAATGGAAATACAAGAAAATAGAAACAACTGCCAAGTAATGTCGTAACTATTGCATTGATATCCATAATGGTGGAGATAAATTTTGATATATCACCACACATGTCTCGTTAAGTGGGACATTTGTCCCATGTTTCAATCACCAAGAACAACTTATTCATCAAATGTGACGAGTGCACAGAGCTTAAGAATAATTCTTTGTGACACATATTCTATTCTCAATTGTAACAATAAATCTATTAAATTGTTAAAAAAATGTTGTTCAAGAGAAGTTTTAAAATGTTGTTTATAAATTAGTTACAATTAGTTTCAATGTTTGAAGTCTTTAATAATATATAAATATATATAGAAGTGGGAAATTGTAATTCACAATATTAATAAAATTAAAATGTAATAAATTTATGATAAACGATTTAGAAAAGTATTGAGTGTGATATGCTTGATAAGCCAAAAAAATAAATATAATGACATCATGCATTCTTGAATAGGTGGCATGTACTTATTAATATTTTATTTTGAAAATGAACAACAATTCATTTGTACACTTAAAAATGTTGATGTTAAAGTTGTCATAATTGTTGTGTCACTTGTTAATTGAAGATTTTTCCTTCAAATATTATTGAAAAAGATGTACTTGAATATGACCCATAATGTGTCTTATCATGAAAAAGTAACCAATAGAAAATCAAGTAAATTAATTTTATTGATTGTTTAAAATTATGAAATTGTTTAATTTATATTCCAACATTTGAAATATAGACACTAGAAAAAATAAATGTCTTTGATTGGAGGATATGGCAAGAACTAATAAGTTGTGGTGAAAGGTATAGTAACCTGCCATGGGTAGGAACAAATAAACCGTGAAATCCATGTTTCAAAACAACGTGTTTAACGTAATTCTTAACTCTTTGTTGTTCTATATGATTTATAGACTAGAAAAGCATAAAAGTAGTTCACATTATCTGGATTATCTTCTATTTTTAAATCCCTAAGCGACCAACTAATTTCTGTCTCAATGATTTCCATTTTACAAACTGATCAAATAAGTGTTGAAAAGATGTATCTTAGCGGATGCTATGCTTATGTGTCTTATCGACCACAAGGATTATGTAGCTTATGACCGCTTATGTAACTTAGCGTAGCATAATGCTTATATAACTTAGTGACCGCCAGGGTTATGTAGCTTAGTGGCCGTGAGGTAGATGTAACTTAGTGATGACAAGGAATATGTAATTTTGACACCGCTAGGCATATTTCATCGGTATGCCTTTTCATCATGTAAGTTAGCGGACACTTGGCTTATGTAAGTTAACAAACCACTTAGATTATGTAAGTTTGCAGCCACAAGGCTTATGTGGGGAATCAAATAATAACAAAATATAAATCCTAAAATAGTGAAATTGAAATCCAAAAATTGGGATTTAGAAATTGGATTCCATTAGTGGTGAAATTGGAATCCATTAATTACGTTATTAGAATCCAATAATAGCGAAATTGGAGTCCAATAAAAGGGAAATTGGAATCCAATAATAGCGAAATCAGAATCCAATAATAGTGAAATTGGAACTCGAATAAGTCCAATAATGACAATATTGGAATCCAATATTGCTACTAATGGAATCCAATAATAGTAATAATGGAATCCAGTATAGCCAAAAATGGAATCCAATATACGTAAAAATGGAGATGGATTTCTTCCAATACTTGTAATACTAGAGTCCAGATTCACTGGAATATGTCCAGATTTAGTGAAATAAGTGTTACATGTAAAATAATGTGACTTTAATATAGGTGATCTTGTTCTCACGGAAAATCAAAATGTCACTACTCTAGAAAGGAGTAAATGTGGAAAGTTTTTCCCTAACTAGATCAATCCATACATCATCACTCACAACTATGGGTTGGGAGCATATCACCTAGCCTCCCTTAATGGTGTACCGAAAACAAACCTCGAATGCCTTGCACTTGCGGCCTTTATACTATTAACACTTCGACCGTTATGACATAGTCACATCAAAAGTTTTATTTCATCACCAACCAATCATCTTAACATCGTAATGATTTGAAAACATGCGGTCTTTCGCCACTATCCTTACAAACCTTTAAGATGAACACCACAGATCTATTCATCACATATTTCATATGGACAAGTTCCTCCTTAGTAGGAACCCCACAAATCATTACATCCATCTACCTTGTATACCAACCAAAGACATGTCATGGGGCACACATGTGTAGTTTGTGCACATATCTTGTCCCCTCCTTGAAATGGTCTATTAGGAGTGTCTCTCAACTCAAAAGAAGATAAAAATATTTATGGATGCATCTTATCAAAAATAATAGATTTGGTCCTTGAAGGAAAACTATTCAAATATCAAAATCATATTGTAAAAAATAAAAGTAGACTGATCCCTTGAAGAATAACTACCCATTAAAATTATAGACCTATCCCTCGAAGGATGGCTATCAAAAAATCAAGAAGTAAAAAGTCAAAAATTGTAGACCACTCCCTTGAAGGATGACTACACATGCAAAAAGGATTCTAGCATTGATCATCATTCAAAATTCAAAATATCAAAAACATCCTAGGAAAGCTTCCGCATTGATCAACTTTCCCATCAAAAGTAAACTTCCCGACTAGATCGGTTTGCATCAGAAAAATAAATACATAGCTAGGGCACCTCTCTATGAAACTGTTGAAAGGAGAACCCTCTTTTCCCACACATCCTACATATGCTAACCCATCCTATGTCCTAAGAAGGTGTACATTTCACTTCCATCTATATCCAAGATCATATGTGTGACTATTCATTGTTAGTCATGTGTTAACATTCATTGTAAAGGCCAGAAAGTGCAAGTGCCTTCACCATATTTATCCCCATCATGTATGTATCAAATCTAGTACAAAATAAATAATTCCATGTTTTATTCCTATTTAAGAGTTAGAAAACATTTTAACATATATTGATCACATTAAAGTCACCATCATATCATACACATCACAAACCATCATCTAAAGCATCAATAAAATGACCATAATACACATCTATAATCACATCACATCACACAAATACAACAAATAAACACAACTCATAAACTCGAACCCATCATCATCATATATATATAGAAACATCATGTAAAAATATCTATATAATCACATGGAGTCCCCCAAACTCTATACATCAAATCTATACATCAAAATCAAGGCTTCATAACGAGCCGTATACATATCAAAATACAACATATATCATAATTATCTAGTAAAATGGATGCCACCAAGGAACTCACTAACATAAACAACACTCCCATCACCTCCCAACGCACCTCCATCACCACCATCTCCTCCTTCTCATCCTTCGAGGTGGATGACCCACACGTCGTCGTACTAACACCTGGAAGCTAACCCTCCCCGTGCTAAATGATCAACATAGAGAAATCCATTGGGAAAACCTTGTATCACCAAATCCTCATAGTAGGCTAACTTCGGCTGCAAAGACTAGTAGTGAGTGTAGTTAACCATACCGGTAGAGCTCTCTGGCTACTTGCTTGTGCTCATGCAGCTAACTTAGAACCTAACACTGATGATCCTATGATCTCGAGAGCCCTTTTTAGGGTGTCTCGGTTCTATTTGTATTTATCTCGATCAAGTAGCGGCATGTGCTAATAACTTCTTGAGACTATCATGCTTAGTCACTACACTATCTCACTTAGTCCTCGTGGTTGTCTCTCTCTGTCACTAATCCATCCCTCTCAACCTCGTAAACTATCTCTCTCTCTGTTATCACTACGGCCTTCTCAACTATCAACTATGCAATAGTGGCCTTTAGGGCCGCTCTATCTCCATCCACCTCCTCATCACTAACATCCACCAACTACTGTGCTCCCTCTACTCAAGCCCACACCCTCTTACCTCCTTGAACTAGATGAGTTGTATTACATGTAACATATGCTCCATCCCACCATGCCCTATAGGCTTTTGTCACACCAATATCATCAATAGGAACTCTATCACCATACTCGTCAAAACCCATCACTCCCTCCTCCTCTAGTATCAAGTATTATCATCCCACTATTGCCTTAGGGGTATCCAAGTCCCCCTCATCATGTCTATATAGAACATGATCATCTGGAACATCCTGTATTAACTCAAATTGTCTCTTGATGTGACTAAACCTCACCAAATCCCACTCTCCACCTTGACGTCCCTAGGTCCAAAACTCCTATTGGGTGGACTTCAACTCCATCTCATAGCCACGCCACACTAGAAAATCAATATAAGGCCTCCATAATATATCCATGGCTTCAGTAACCATGTAATAAGATGACGGTAGTTCTCCTCACTCGCAATCCCGTTGACCGCCCTACCTCCGCACTCCAATAAACAAAACTAGGCCTATCCATCACCAAATCAACACCACCCCAAAGTATACCCCTGTGGACAAGTAACAACAATATGCTCAAAATACCAACATTGAAATAGAAAACCTACATTGATCACAAACCTCTTCTAACTACTCTCAATCCATAGATCCCCAGTAAGTCTCGTGTAAGTAAAGTAGGAGCCTAATTAAACACTTTCGGATGCTCCATCATCGATCTACAACACCTTCCATCATTTAAGGAAATCTCCCACCACCCGAGTCGGGTAAGACAAAAAAATCCCCATCATCGTCATAGCTTCACTACCCTTTTTGTTTGCCTCAAATAAAGGATGATAGTAAAACCTACTAGATGTGAACCCTATATCATTTGCACCATCCCCATATAATCTCCTCATAAACCCTCTTTCTCTATCTCATCAATTCAGTAGATCCCCTCTCCTCATATTGGAAAGTGGTGATCCTATGTACATCCTCTAGGGTGATAGACATCTCACTCGTAGGAAGCCAGAAAGTGCAGGTGGCAGGATCCCACATCTCAATCAAAGCCAACAATAAACCTCATTGTGTAGCCGAATGCATCCGTGATATCACATCCCTAAAAACCCATTTCCTTCGGATGTTCCCAATCGTCATCGACATTTCCTCTCTCACATCTACCAACGCATCAGGAACCCAATCTCTAATAGTCAACCTGGCCTTTACCTACATCCACAAAATCACAAAACATCAATTAGAACACATCCCCAACAAAATTTTATCAAGTTTTTATCAAAATACTGTAATCACTAATGATTTATTATAAATTGCTAGTAATCCAACTCCGATCACTAGCAATTCTCTCGATCGCCATCGATCCATCCAATTGCCAACAATCTGGCGATTTTCATGAAATATACCTATCATGACATTTTAAAACAAAAAAATTAAAAATTTGATACAACTTGCAAAATGACAAAAATGAATACATACATCTTCCCGAGTGGGCCTCTATGTCACCCTGGATGGTCCATCGTTGTCATTTGTCACACATCACTCTTAAATCACATGCTTAAAGTCTCTCTAAATCGTTAAAGCCATCAATCGCTAATGATTCATTTGATAAAAAATGAAGCTATTTATAGCCCCCAAAGCACACATGTAGGAATCACCAATGATTCCCTTAATCATCAACAATTTACCTAGATCGCTAGCAAATCACCCTAATCATTAGTGACCCATCCAATTTTATCACAAACTATCTTTTTTCAAAAATTTCAAAGCATTTTCAACAACGACATCTCATCCTTTGACAATATTCCTAATCTTGAGGACTCCAAAAGTTAAAATTTCCTTCACAAACAACATTTGTAATCCAATATATCAATAGGCTATGAACCCTTTGGTTATCCTATCATTTGGCTATGTAATCCCTTTTCTACGGATCATACATCCATAGGACACAAACTCTTTAGGTTCCCCTATCACTTGATCCTACGATGCTAGCCACATTGTCTCCTCATCTTGGGGAAAATTCATTATTCATCTCATCTGACTCAATCAAACTAGTGATTCTTGTGTTACACCACAATCAACCCCCAGTTTGAGGGGGATCACCCATATAAACACAAGCTTTACCTCATACCATTTTTGTCTAGCAGTTCGCTTGTCACAAACTACTTGACAAAAAGGGGAAAATGTAGACATCGAATTTTCATCAACCCACCTACTTCACATTATATGCACTTCATTTAATAAAAACATATCTAAAAATCATTATCCTAAGTCACTTCATCCATACCTCTATAAAAATAATCTTACACCCCCATAAAATTACTATTTACTATCTCTAAACCACCTAACCACTTGAAATCTACCATAACCATTTAAAAACAACCTAAATATATTTTATTCCTATATCCCAACCTCTACAACCCATCTACAACCTCCCCATAACCATATTCCTTTATCAAAAATCCAAAAGCCATGTTTAGAAGTAGTTTCAACCATTTTCTAAATGTTTTCCCCGAAAAGCCGGATCGCCAACGATTCTAACCAATCACTAGCGATTATAAATACACATTTTTCCTCCTTTCTCATGGATCTTTAGAAACATTTTTCTCGTATCTATGCCACATTTTCAATTCCTTAGTGAATTCAAGACATTCCAAAGATCATCATAAGCTTGTATCAACCTCTAACAATTATCAATCCAACATTTTTTATAGCATTTTTCATTTGTCGACCTTCAAGAAGTGCAACAACACAACATCAATCTTAACCAACTCCATTCAATGATTTGAGGCATATTTTAGCTCCATCTCACATCTAAAGGTATTTATCTACTTCATTTTGTCATTTACGTTTTGATTAAGCATAAAAACAATCAAAAATATCAATTTAGGCCTTTGTTTATCATTTTTTGTAAAACTGTCCATTTTAGCAAGTAATTGCTAGCAATTACCGAAATCACCAGCAACTAGCCTCAATCACCGATGATTCCTTTCAAAATACATATTTTTCATCAATTTTCAAATTTATAGTTCGCTGAAAATCATCCTGAATCGCCAAAAATCCTTGTCAAAACATATCTTTTTATCAATTTGTTAGTTTATTATCATTTTTATCAATATCTTTGCATTTAACTTGTTCTTTGCAAGTATGGATTTCTCTTAGATGGCAGTTCTTGGCCATTCTCACCCATTTACAAGAATTTATGATCTTCTTGTAGTCCAACACCCCTTCTTTTGGGAATAATACAACATCCTTCATGATTTGACATTATTCACAATACAATTTGCTACCGATATCGAAGACAAACGAACAAATTGAGTTCCTCCATTACATTCAACAAGATACCGAGGATTTATGGTATAACTACTTGAGTCTATTTAGATCGCATCCACCCTTTCCTAGGCCACCTTGAAACTACACAAGACTTACCTTTCAACCTTGAGTTCTAGAGCTTCTTATCTACTATCTATCTATCATTGTTTATTGCATATTTTATCATTATCTTTATCAATCTACTTAATTGTCTAAAAGTGATCGACATCCTCCAAGGAAGTCCCTTTGGATTCCTGGAATCAAACTTTGTTGAGCAACTCATTTATCCATTTATCTAATATATTTTGTTTAGTGTATTTGATTACAGAGTGATTTTTTAGGATAGGAGGACTTGCACATTCATTTGGACTTGGCAGCTTCAATCATCCATCAAGATCAACATCAACTATCTTGTGGGTATTGGTAAACCCCATCGTCTTCTGAGGTTGGTTTGTTTTTGTTATTTCACTTCATTAAGTTAAAGTTGGAAAGAAAAACTCTCAGCACAATATGTTTTTCAATAAATTATTTCAAAGTATCCTTATTTCTTATTTTTTTATACAATACAAGATATGAAAACAATAATTACGAATAGAAATCAGATATTATACTTTACATTGTTATGAAAAACAAAACACTAGAAATGTTATGAAAACAATATATATTAATAAATTTTCGATTTAGACCGTTTCAAAACAATTTACAAAAGTGTAAAATATCTCAATTGAAATTTGAGATTTACATTTCAATTCTTAGTATTACAATTATAGTTATACAATATAAGGAAATAAAGTCTCATTCTAAGATGCTCCCTCTAGTCTTGTATATTTTGTGACTAGTTCTCTGATTTAATTAGATTATCAATCGTGATATTTATACTAACAAGATTTTACCTATCTTGATTGGCCATATCACATGTTGAGAATAAACTAGGATATGTATATGATTTTTTTAACAATATTTCTAGATCCATGCCATGCTCCTTAATTATTTTCTTCAATGTGTTGTTTTGTTTATTAAGAAACACAAGTTTTTCCTTTAGTGAAATAGAAACATTTAAACATTTGCGTGCATTTTTAGATGAAGATCCAAGACCAATACATCCTTCTAAATATTTTCATATTTTGACTGAATTTAAGCAAATAAATATTATTAGTTAAAAATTTAAAATATGTACAAAAGTAAAATATTGTTGTAAAGAAAGAGTTAATCTTACAATAGCTTTATCTTTTTCAGCATTTGTAATGACAACAAGGTTTTTGTCTCTAGCCCATTTTTTATAGTAAGCTTGGGCTTCACCATTTAAATTTTCCAACCTATTTAACATTACATCCAAAACATTATCATTGTAGTCATTGCTTACTATAATGGCACCTGAGAGAGCTTGATTCAATTATATATATATATATATATATATATATATATATATATATGCTGGTTCATTTTGAACTAAAGAAAATAAACAATTTCTTTGGGAATGGTTGTGAAAACAAACATTTATTTCCTTCATCAAATCTTTGGCCCAAAATTCCCATGTTTTCAAAGTCTCTATATCCTACATAACAACATCATTAATAGTAGCATAACATCTCTCTGCCAACAAATTATGCAATGGAAAAGTAGTTAATTGATCATCATATAGTTGTATTGGTATACGTGTTCTGAGAGGGTGTGCCGTATGGTGAACTAGGTGTTTGTACTTATAAAACATGATCTATTTGGGGCACTTGTGAGCCCTGAATCATATTATGTGGATTAAAAGTAGTTGGATCCCCAATACCACTCTCGATACCCAAGAAATCATCATCAAGATCAATTTATTGTAAAATGGTGGCGCCTATCATTGTCATAGACCACCAAAAGAGAAATTTGGAAACTCGGTTATTTTCATATGAACCATGCCACCACTTTGAGATGGAAAATATATTCATTTCCCCTTGTCGAACTTATTTACCGTGGTGGTGGTGGCATATTTTTGTTTTAGAAGTGGGAAGTGGAACTGCAAAAATAAAATGTGAAAAAAACACACAAGAATTCAATGTTTAGTAAATTTAGCATAAAAGTTAAAGTTTGAAGTGATACTAATAATGTACCTACCTTCGGAGTATGTCTAGGTGTAGTTCCTTCCATTTTTAGTGGTTGAATCCTTGCAGATTCCGTTGGTTCATGTTGATGTGGGGAAGTTTGATGAAAACTATTTGAGGAATATGTAAATATGTAATAATGATTAAAAACAAGTATAGTTTTATTAATAAAAAAATAAAACAATGTATGTTCCATTATTCATAGCTTGACATACTGATAGTAGTAATACCTAGAATAATTGATGAAGTTGCTTGTTGCACTTGCAATTGAGGGTGTAATATAAATCCTCATGTGTTTTTGTCTTGGAATTGGAATTAGAGTCTGATATGATTATACATCCATGTATTAATCTGTAGAATTATCAGGAGGTTGATAACCTCTAACTACAACTTGTCTTATTGCATGCGATAGAATTGCTTTCTTCTGAAAGAAAATTGAAAATTATCTTTATTTTTCAAATAAATACATGAAGCTATTTTACAATAATTTAAAGTTAAACTTTAAAGTTACCTCTTTCTCATCATTTGAAAGACAATTTACTTTCATTTTTTCATCAAGCGCAGTCAGAAGATCAATAGTTTGTGAGTGCAACTCAAGAAAGGCTTCATAATATAATGCAATTATATAATTACAACATGAAAATGTTGCAATATCATTGCAAATAGTATATGACAAATCATGTCATATCCTATTAGATATATTTGTACACCAATCAAATTGTTGGAAACTTAGAGAACATAGGATGTAAACAACAACTCAAGTATGAGATGCTAGATTGTCTTCCCTATAAGACTATCCTAGCATAAAAAATTCAGCCATGTTCTAAAAAAACCATGTATGGAACAACTTACATAGATAATTCCCTTCTTGATTTAGAGAAGTTAGCAATACTTGTACAAAAGGAAAACATATTATTAGCTTATTATGATAATAATAGAAAGAAAAATAAATAGATTATTACCTTCAACTTGTACACTGAAGTGGGACTCCAAATACTTTTTATGTCCGAATCGAGAGTAAGGATTTTATTGACACATGGTTAACATTCATGTGTGGAAGCCCTGTTGAGAGGTGGATATATTTTGGAGATGTTCCATAAGAAAATTATCGTGATGAAAACTTGATTGTGAAGACACATGTGGATTTTTCATAATTGGATAAAAGAAATTGTAGCAAACCGGTATCAGTGTGATAGTGAGGCATGCAAATTAGCCCTAAAAACATTTATCTACCCAACCACTGAATGTGTCCTTCAATTTGAGCACTTTGGAAATTTGTGGGCACATAAGGTTTTGGAATTGAATTTTGAGTTGAACTTCAGACTAATAGGATGTCAAATTACATGCCATTTTTGCATTGCGAAATAGAGATCCAAATGTCTCGAACTCGGAGCTTTGTTTGAGAGTCGTATGAACTCGAAGCTTGGAGGTAGTTCTTTGGAGTAGAGTGTGGAGGAGTGAGGAAAAAATGGAAAATGTGGACCCAAGTCTATTTATAGGCAAGGTAGGGCTAGTGACGTCAAATGGTATGTGTAATCGAGAGGCTACATGTATTGAGACCATAATTATACACTTTGCATGTAGACACCCATCCATATACAATAGGAAAATACATGCACTGGATGATTAACTACATAAACAATCGAGCATCCGTACATACAACCACTCGAATGCATGCATAGACATGTGTCTGTACATGCAGATGCCTATTTGCATATGCAACTAGATGGATGTATGCACAAACACCCAAATTTGCATACAATTGGGCGTCTACGTATATAGTCTCCCAATAGAATATGCACTTAGGGACATGTTATCTATTTTTATCCCCTGGTAAAATAGACAACTTGGGAGGATGGGTTTGAGCACTGGACAACAATTCATGGAGAAACCTGTAATGATATAACTAAGTTTTCAAGTTTGGGAATCATTTCAAGTGATTTAGGAAGTTTCGGAGGTCTTGGAGCCATCCATCAGAAGTAGGCTTTCGGGCCTTAAGGAGTTTGCAGCATGAAAGAGGACCTGAGATTCAATGAAATATTCAAATAGTTGTGTCAAGAATTATAAGTCCAACAAGGTGCCTATGGAATTCATCTTTTATGCCCTACATGGTGGAAAATACGAGACATCTTGAAACATCATACACTTCCCAAGGCAAGTTATTTCTTCTGGCACACAACCGACAATCCCGAGAGAGAAGGAGAATTTTTGAGGTGATAAATTAAAAATTAGATCTTGATACTACCACCATTATATTCAATGGGTTGTTTCCATGTGAAATCATATAAAATTTCACCCAAAACTCATCCGGGAGCTCAAGTTATCACCTCCAGGAAGTTGGTCGGCTGGAGTATGGATGAGTCGGGGTTGGTCGGGTCGGGGTTGAATGAAAAGGGGTTGGACACCCAAGGGTTGGTTGGGTCACATTTTTGACATGTCTGAATGGTTTTTGATGTCGTCGCACCCATCACACTTGCACGACACCTAGGTTGGGACGATATGATGAGGTTGGATGGGTCATGGGGTTGGATGGGTCAAGAGTTGGATGAGTGGGGTTGGGCCGTTGGTCGGGTCAATTTTTTTGATGCGTCTAAATGGTTTTTGATGCCCTTTGCACCCATCACACTTTCATGACACCTATGTTGGATGGTATGATGAGGTTAGACAGGTCATGGGGGTTGGACGGGTTAAGGTTGGATGGATGGGGGTTGGACATTTAGGGTTGGTCGGGTCACGGTTGGACAACATGGATGGACGAGTTACAAGCCTCACAAGGGTAGGTGAATGAATGACATCCCAATAACTAGAATTAATGAGGCATGGCACCCATGACCACCCATGCAGGAAAAGTACCAAAATGGATGGTTGTCCATACCTCTTTAATGCATCCTACCGGTTGGTAACCCCTTTCCCTATATATTGTAAAATTTACCTCATTTCAAGGGGGATTTTTCCAAAAAGTAGAGGAACTCTGTAAAATTTGTTCCAGAGCTATTGTGAGCTAAAGGCCTTGAATTTGGGCTTATTGTAAAGGATTTTGTCTTGTGCTTATGGTGTGATGGATTGTGCATGTCTCTAAGCAATAAAATTCATGTTTTGTGGCCATTTTCACCCTAGCTTGTATGAGTTGCATCTCTTGCCTTCCATTATATTTATGAGTATATTGTGCATGTATCTATCTCTTTGCAAGGTCTATAGTTTGTTGTGCTTTACGAATATAGGGAATTGATTGTTGTCTTGGACTGTGGTGTTTCTATCAGCCCTCTCCTTCTCAATTTCTCCCTATTTTTCACTCACTGGGATTGTCTCACCCTTTCTTGGTGCATCACCTTCACTTAGAGTAGTTTTATTTCATGCATATTTCTATCCCTGTCTCCTTGGAAAACATTAGAATAGGGTTAGTTTAGCTTGCCATTCTCTACACTTTGGAGAAGTTGGCACTAGGTTAGAGGAGAAGCTAGATTTCTTTGGAGGATTATCCTACTTGCAAGGTCCCACACTACAGGATAATCCCATGTTATGCAAGTTGCACTAGTTTCCTCTTATAATAAATCACAAACAATCGGGGTGTTTGTAATTTTTGCATCAACAGGACAATACACCTAAAAATTTGAAGAATCACATAGGGAGAGAGAAGGGGATAAAAATTAAAAAAGGGGACAAAACACATAAATAATGTCTAATTTAAATTAATTGTTCTCGTGCTCTTTAGGGATCATCATATGTAATACATATGTATTTTATGTGGAGTGTTAATGGGGCTATAAAATCAATCTATTGTTAACCAATAAGAGGAGAAAATACTGCAGTTAGGGTTAAGGTTGTTTGAAAATCGAAGGCTAGGGTTTTCTTGAGGGTTGTAAAGGAGTTTATTAGGGTTTGAGCTGGAATATTGAAACTTCTCATTCATTTGTTAAGTGGGAAGGAAAGGGAAGCTGCTCTATTACAACGTAACACATTCAAGCGAAGAAGTGTAGTGTTTGAAGAAAAATGGTTAGCATTCTTTCTTCATTTGTGAAAACACTTTATCTCAGTTGTGTTGTCTTCATTATAGTCTGAAATTAATGTGATTCCAGGATATGTTATGCATAATTGATTCATGTTTATTTTCTCTATGAAGTCTTATATCGTTTGATATGGTGATTGGATGTTACCCCATTCATATTTGGGAATTTTCAATTACATAATTATTTGTTTTTACTATCATCCAGTAGTATATGCAGATGGGTGTATGCATGCACAACTTCCTATTTGCATATGTAAATGGGAACTTATATGTGTTGGATCATGGCTGTATGCACAACTAGTTTCTGTATGTGCAGGAGTCTATCGTCTAGTGATTATGTACACTTGCAGATGCTTGCTTACTAGAAATTTTTACATCGACACGTCTATGATTTTTTTTACAATTGCTCCCATGTAAACATCCCGACATGCCTTTCCCAAATAAATCATTCTCTTGTATCACTACATAGATTTTTCTCATATTCGCCATCAAAATGAAATCCACTTTTGTAAATTCACCAAAAAAATCCAAGTTGGATTTTGGTAAGAGGTCTTAAAATTTTCCGTTTACACAAGTCATGATCAAGATTTGTAATACAAACAATGGTTATTAAGTACCTAATTTTTACATTTAGCTTCCTAAAAGAACTTTATTTCATGTGGAACTAAGTACATTGATAAAATAATTTGATCAAATTTCCCATTGCTAACCTAATACTAAATCTCCACGAACATGTCATGTTTCTTATTAGTACATATTTTGAGGAGCTCTGTCAATCATTTAAAATATATTATACTAAGATCATGGCATATAATATGTTGAATCATAAAACCATGTAACCTTATGAAAAAACAAATTTCAAGGAAAATCCCCATACAATGGTAAGTCAACTAATCCTAATAAATTTAAACCGTTAATTTTGCACAAATTTCCCTATAATAAATATTATGACAACTTCTACAATATGCTATGATAATCGACTCTAACCTCCTTAAAATTTCCTATAAAAACTACTTAAGTGTAATCAAATACAATTACCATGACCTACTATAATTGATAGGCTACGAAACAAGGACCTAAGTTTGATTACTCCTACTCTTTTAACTATCATCAATGTCACGAACACTCTACGAATAGATATTTTAGAATATGAAATAAAACGTGATAGCTCATTGAAAAAAATAATATTTCTATACAAGATCTTAAGCACCCACCAATATTATTATTTCTCAACCTAATTCACTTATACACTTATTCACTTATCCATTACCTAATCATGAAAAAAAAATATGGCAGATGAATTCCACATGGATTATCACATGGTAGATCCTCCACTAACTTATGTGATAGATCACTATTTGGTTGATTATATATTTGGTGTTACACATAATACAAAATCAACTTTATGACATATTAAATTATTTAATTTAGAGATTCATCCCAAAAAGGATGAAACATATAAACCAGTATTCACTTTCATGTATGTTGATTCACAAAATAATTGAAGTTTTATGGTAAACTATGGATCTAGCCATAATATTTACATGATGTAAGTTCTTAAACATATCAGTTGTACTACATGATACCTCATAATCACCACTAAGAAAAATAAGGTTTTGATGGAAAATGATAACAACCACTTGAGGCATAGGTTTACCACTATAAGTTGGACCTAAGAGAATGGCCACCGAGTTCTTATAGTACCTTCTAAAAAAATAATCAATATGCTATTAATATGCCCTTGAATATTTGATATGTGTGTTATTCCATAAACAACACATTGATCCTTTAAGCTCATACATAACAATATGGTAGTGACTATTATTAGCATACCATATAAGTACTTTATTAACTCTATGCTGAAAAATAATTTAGTTCCTACTATACATGCAATGCCTCACACTAAGACAACTCGCAATTAGTATTAATCATTTATCTTGATGTATGTTATAAAATTATGTAGATCATCATCACTCGACACATTATGAATCCTATTACTCCTTGTACATGTTTTGAGTTATCTAAGCATGTGCAACACATAAGAGTTTGGAAGTATCTCTATGAGCATGAGTCTCGCGATACATTGATGCAATCTCATTCACATTGAGCCTATTGTGATTATGATTGTTAGTTATTTAGGTATATATTCACATTTTACCATTTAGGATGATAATATTTAGTATTATCTATGTAGATCGAGTCATCAATTTGATAGAGTGTTATCCATCACCAGACGTAACTCCTTCACTCTTTCCATGACATGGTATCATATTTAAATTTCATGTCTAGCATTCTAAAAAAAAATTCTATAACATTATGTAAATACCAAATTATTACCTACATGTGACATGCTCGATCCTTTCTTAGCTTTGAGCCCTTTTATCATTTGGATTCAACACTCAATACTACTTTAACACTAAAAATTATAGAAAAATTAAATAGTACAATACATGGATATTATACACATTACCACCATGGGGGCATATCCATGTCGGGGTTATCTTCCAAATTGAGATTACGTTAATCACATATTTAATACCTTATGAATTCTATGACCTTTTATTCTCGGTAATACCTACCACACTAGGTGTATACCTACATCAAGGGCATCTATATAATCAAATTTATCATGATCACATCTCTCTACACTATTCCATTACATCTACCATATATATTTACTACTTATGGCATGTGTTATTATAGGATCTATATATTGATCACATTGATCATTCTTGGAGAAACTAAAATATGATAGCTTTTTTGTGCAATACCAAGTTTGACCTTATACCCTCACAAGAAAAAAATCCCACATTCATAATATGATCTCATCATTTCTCTATACATTCTATAACTTATTTATCTTTACACAATGCTAGTAAAGAATTCTAGAAATATTATTCAACCAAAGAGGCATAAAACATATGATAAACATCATTGTGTAAATTCTAGTTTAGGAGTTTCTCTATCTTGTCCAAAACCATATGGAAGGGTAAAGATGTGAGTTATGGTCCTCATTGACCTATATGATCATGTCCCTTCTTAATAATTAAGTTTTATTTCAATACCAATTCATTCTTGGGTCATTTTTCCTTCCTGTGGTTGGCCTTATCATAATATCTTACATATAGAAGACTATAAGTAAGTCATTATCACATCATAACTCACCTAACACTCTTATAAAATCCAAGTACAAACATCATTCTAAAATCACTCAAAGAGTTCCTAAATCTTTAAATTAGTTGAAAATAATTTAGGCTATTATCACTACAAGTATAAAACATTGAACTAGGTAAACAAGTCTAGCTTCACCCACCTACAAGCATGCAAAGATCATAAAGCCATGTCTAAAGAAAGAGAAAATTCACTCCAAACATTGAAAAAGGGTTTCAACCAACACAAGGGTTTAGGTCACATAGTTTAGTCACACCACATATGACTACTAATATGTTGGGTACATTTTATACCACATAGTTAGCCCATTATCTTGGTGTCAAGAGACACAAGGGAACCCATAGGGGACTGGTTAGCTTTACACACTTCGCATAAGCACCTAAAATAATTGCATGAGGATTTATTTCACTTCAAGGATATGTAGTGAAATAATGGGTTTTTTAGTAGATAGGAGTCTAACCTCCCAAGGTGTTCTAGCCTCAAACACACAATCATGATTTTCCCCTTTGGTTTGTTAATGTTTTGATGAAGGGTTATGCATGTTATTAGGGTTTATACTTTTTCATAGATCATCATAGGTCATATTGAGGTTGTGTGAAGAAGATAAAAACAAACAAAATACCATTTCAAAACAATAAAATCAACCAAAGCATTTTACAAGCTAACTATTTTATGGTCAAAGATTGTACAACCTTGTCCTAGAAAGTACAAATCCTAGCTAGATCGTATAGATTCTATAGTCTTGAAGATGCACGTTTTCCAATTCCTTATTATTTTTTTGTAAAATATAGAGTTACAAATTCTATTATCATACTACTTGGCACATCCAGATCATTCTAGAATCTTCTTAAATAGTCAAAGTCTCTCTCATATCATATTTTGAACAAATTACTTATTATTTATCAACCATTAAATTCATTTCAAGTTGGAATGCATTATTCTAGTCATATATAATTGATGTTAGAAGTTAATTAGATCATAATAGTCTACCTATATCTAATCCTCATACCCTTCTTAGTTTTTGTACCCATAACAACCTCACAAAATCTAATCAAGGTGTAAACATTTGGTGAACCCGTGTCACGATCAGTATCTTGCACCTTCTTTCAAACCCTATTTCCTCGAGTTTCAGATCTGTAATGTATATTCAGATACAAATATTATTTTCATCTCACTTTCCTAGATACGGTTTGCAAAAATTTCCCTCGGGTATCATGGTCGTGCATACCCTCCGGGTCTCTTTCTAGGATTCCTAATTACCAAATCACCTTTCATCACATATCTAAAGCATAACGGATATATTTTCAAATTCCTCTTAGGTTTTATTAAGTTTTATATGTTTAATGAAAACTTTTTTGGCATAATGTCTAACAACACGGTTATTAAAAATTCAAAATTACTATTTATAGTAATTAGGGCATAATTACAAAAAAATATAATTTTTATGAATTAATGGGAGGCTTTTATTCTAAATAATCAGATTTAAAAATACCTATTTCTATTTTGACAAATTCATTTTATATTTTCATAAATGTTCATTTTACAAATTTGACGACGATCACTTTTTGCTAAACATCATTGTTGGGTATTACCCTCTGTATTCTCTTGATCTTCAACATTCCATGTTTTAATTATTATTATTTCTTATCTAATTAGAGGATATTTTATTTTTTAATCATGGATTCATCTTATGGCCCTATTGTACATGTTGGCGAGTATAGTTGCATTCACCCTTCCCGTCAACAAATTATTTCATAACTCATATAATCCAAACAAGTTTATCTTAATGCACCCTAAAAATATGTACTATCTATGTTTATTATTGTAAACCTCATTACTAGTGAGAAAAAATTTGTACCTCATCTTCATCAACCACGTGATATACACTATAATGGTGGTTACTATTATGATAATGTTCATAACAACAATCTTTATGATATTGAACATAATTATACTTCTTCTCCCATTTCACATGATAAACACTATAATGATCATTACTATTGTGATGGTTCTCTTAGCAACAATCCTCATCACATTAAACATGATGAGATTTATTCTCCCATGTTATATGATAATGTTGTAAGTATTAGTAACAATTCTACATCCTTTACTTCAATTGAACATGATCTAATTAATGCAATACCACATGATACACTTCAACATCCTTTTATATAAATAATATTATAATTGTATGCACAATTCAACACGATGATCCTATTTATGATACTTTTCTAATACATGATGGTGTGAAAACTATTGACACTAAGTGTTTTCCTCCTATTATGATAGAACATATTTCAACTAATGCATGTGCTTATCTTATTATTTTTATGAATGATTTACATGATATTAGTGATGATGTCTCTACAACTGGTGGTACAACCCTAGATCATCACATGATATACTTTCACCCATGCTAAGATTCTCATCTCCCATTCCTATACCTACTTCTAATACGATAATGATGCCTATATCATTGGGGTAACCAATATCCCCTTTCACAATGTTGCAAAGACTATAGATTTTACACACACAATTGTGCACATGCTTAAATCCTCATCTAATTGTATGAAAAATGCTACAATAATTTCTTATAATATTTATTCTTGTACATATGATGCATTTGGGTATTGTATGTATGATACCACTCATGTTCATAATACATAAATTACTTTGTGTACACCTTGACATGTTTCTACTACTCCTAACAATCTTATATCACATATTTTACTTATGGTTGATATTTCATCTCTCCCTCCCTTTAAGGTTGATATTGGTCACACTTATGGAACTAAGTCTATTATGAATATATTAAAAATTAGATTCATATTGTTAGCACAACTATAATTATTCCAAATGTGGCTAAGCCTTATATATCTAGAGCATTTCCCTCACACTCTTATTCACCAATCATCCCAACCACATACTACTTTCAACAGAAATAATTGTCTAGGTCTTTGACTTGGTCACCTACTACTCATCATGAGACTCCTTATGTTATCTATTTTAAAACACATAATATGCTTCCTACATTGATCATACATGGGCACCCTACATCTCTTCGCCACTTAAGGGAATTACATCCCATCCACTTACTACACACAACATGTCTTCTCATAAGGCCCTTATTAGATAGATTTTGCACTACCCCCTTTCATGTACATAGTTATTTTAAAACACTACAAGAACATTTAAATAATAAAAAATACAAAAAAACAAATATGAGAAAAAATACAAAATCATAACCCGTTCTAGTTTGCTTGGTTAGCGAGTTTTACTTATATATGATTTTTTTACATTAATTGATACATAACATATCTATTCTTTGCACACATGTTCACTAGGCATCTTGGGATTGATGCATGAAACTCAATTTTTTTGCATAATGATAAGAGCCAACTTGGTTCCTTACACCACTCTCTCGGTGCATCCTTCCACACTTACACATGTTTTTGTTTCATTATATGTTACTTTACACCCTCCTCATCATGCTTATTTACATACATATTGTTTATTATTATATACTATATCATTGGAACTAACACACATGTCTTATATGGGGAGATAAGCATTAAAATCACTGAAGAGCTTATTGTTGAGGTCACGAGGCTGAGTCTCGAAGGTGCTAAATTCTTCAACAAGAGGGTTGAAAAGAAAATTGAAGCCAAGAAATTCCTAGCAGATGGATAAAATCTTGAGTTTGTTACGACAAGCATAAAAGTGACCTCCATTCCAAAGCCATTCGATGAAATTGCAAGGATGATTGTCAGGTATGTCACTTTAGAAGGCAAATATGTGACGGTTCCTCTCAAACATTTGGTTTTCCTAAATCATTTTAGAAGGAATTTACATGTTAGCTTCCCACATTATCTTTTAAATTCATTGGAACACTCTGTTATGGAGTTTTAAAACCACGCTCATGCCATCCCCCTTCACCAAGGTTTCATATTGCTACTTCACCACCACTGCCTTGCTCAACATCGTTCAATTCCCGCTGCCCCTACCCCTACTTACCCCAATTCAATGCCCCCACCTCTACTACTGGTCAAAGGAAAATTGGAACCAAAAATCTACTTTACCCCATAAATCATCCCTTCCCCTCCCAAAGAATCCTTCGTAGCAGCAAAGAAATTGAGTCTGCTAAAAATTTGCTCCATATCAGTAATCCAACTGGTGCTTCTATTACCAAAGGGAGGATGTCCTTCTCAATAGGATTGTCAATATGGAAAAGGAGGTTAGGGATTTGAAAGAAGAAATCAAGCATGTTTGCAAGAGAGAAAGCAAAAGGAAGATGCACAACGACCCTGAGCAAGATAATGATCATATTATTGAAATTTACAAGAAGCTTAACTCATTGGATAACATGATAGGAAATGTAAAAGGAAGGCATGACTATACCATGTCTGTGCTTAAGGCTATTTATAATTTTTTGGAGCAGCATGTCAAAAGTGTATGTGTACTTAGCGACAATCCTATCGCCATTTGGGAGTCCTCTCTCATAGTTAGATAAGAAGGATCCCACCCATGTCATTGCCTTGGTACTCTTCACTTCTCTGCAAAAGGTAAGGATAAAGATTGAAAAAGCAGACAAGTGAGGAGAACGGTTCTTACTATAGTTTTTTTATTTTGATGCTTTCAAGAGGTTGTTTTCATGTTGCTTAGTTGTAGTTTTGTTACTATTTTGATCCTTTGTTATAGTTCCTCGGCCAACTATAGTTGGGCATACATGTATTTTCTGGATGCTGATCCAATCTTGATGTTTTTACTACTTTATCTGGCTTTGGAGCCTTTTTTTTATATAAGGGTATAGTCCCTTCAAAACTATGGACTATTCTTTTCTACTTTATCTGGCTTTTGAGCTCATTTTGTAATAGGGTATAGTCCCTTCAAAACTATTTACCCCTAATAAAAAAACACACATGTCTTATACATCACTAACTTATCATCACCATATCTATTATTATTACTATTTGTTACACTTGCTTATATATATTGTTGTCACTACTTGTTTATGCATATTTATTTCGATGACACATGGGTGTCCCATGTTAATAGCTTCATGCCTAATTTGTGTGTATGCACTTGATTATATGATTGTGGCACATTGTACTTGGATTGAAATTGTCTTAGGGCACCATGGGTGTCCCATGTTTGTGTCTCTATGTTGATATTTGACTATGTTTTTATATGGTTTTTCTTACTTGATTGCACATTGTTGTTTCCCTTACTCCATTGTTTCCACCTTATAATGATGCTTCAACTGTTGTTTTTCTATGATTTCTAAGATAATTTTTAAGTCGATTACACACTTATTTTCCTATATAAAGCATGACATGATTGTTATTATCATCTCATTTTTCTAGTTATTTTACACATGTATGCTTAATTGTTTCTTGTTTCATGTTTTTTTTCCTCCATGCCATGATCGCCACCATGTATAACCCATTTTGTAGTTATAGATTATCAATGGTGGCCACAAATTTATCCTTCCCCATCCTCCTATATATTATCATACATATAGTACATGGGTACACATATATTATTTTGATCTGTGAACTCAAATGTTTTATCACACAAGCCTCAAATGAGGGGGCATTTAACAAGGGACTTCTACAAATAAAAAGATATTACAAAATAGAGGAACATGTTTCTATAGGGATTGAATCCTTAGAAAGGTCGCATATAATAAAATATGGTAAAATATGTATAGAATAATCAAGACCATGGTACAAGATTGACTCTCCATATGTTCCCATAAAGAGGGAAGTTTCACTCAAAATTCAAGTTTTAACATATTTTCTAGAAATTTATAGGATTTTTACATAGGTACAAATACATATCACATAGTTTATAGAAATTTAGAGGGGTTATGAATATTTTATTCCTTCTTAAAAATGGTATTTCAAAGACATTTACAAAATGGGTTTGGGGCGCGTGCCTCCTTCTCCCCATTTTATTTTAGAATTCTAAATAATCAATTCAAGCCAAGATACCTTATGGGGCATAACATGGATCATTCCATATAAGGTCTATTGGAGAAAATTGGGCCTAGATATATCTATAGTGGTGTGGTATATGGGTTTAGTGGAAAGTGTTGAAGAAATATTATGAGCTTTGTAGAGTGAACTTTCCCTTATCTCACCATATTATATACAAAAGAGAAGTTTCACATCAAAACTATGTTTTTATTATATAAATTGATCTTTCTTCGTCTCTTCACACTCTTAAATGGGGAAGGCATCAAATAAAAATGGTTATTCATAATCTTATCCTTCCTCCCGTACTATATCATATACAACATTAGGGAATTATCACCCTTAATCTTATGACATCTCCAAAGCACATTCCAACTCTCCAAGGCATGAAAAAATGGGATTTCTTCCTCCATGAAATAAACAAGAGATTTATTTCCATGTTTTTCATATCCTTTAAACATAATTTTTACAATGATTCAAATTTATAATGCACTATCTACATTTTTAGTTAAGGTTTAGTTTTATTATAGACATTGACTACACTATGTTACATGTTTCATCATGGAGCATGTCAACACCAACACATCATGAAGTCCCTTTGAGTGAAGGAAAAGTGTGTGTGCACACTTAGGTATGTTTTTTCCTTTAAGCATGTAATTTTAAATTACACACTTAAAATGAGGGAAATATAGACACTAAAATATGATAACTTGTCCTTGTGTAATGCCAAGTTTGACGTTATATCCTTATCAAGAAAAATACCTCGCATTTAGATTCTAATATCATCATATTTATATCCATTCTATAACTTATCGTTTAGGAGTTTATCTCTTTTTCAAACACACCATATAGAAGGGTCGGGGTGGGAGATTGGGTCTTGGGTGACTTGTACAATCCTTCCCCTTCTCAATCACCGACTCTTTTTTGATACTAAAATCATTCTTTGGGTCATTTCACCTTCCTAAGCATTGGACTTATACTAATATATTGCCTATGAAATACTATATAAGAAAGTCAATATCACATTATAAATCACCTTTCACGTTATAAGATCTTATTACAAACATCAACCTGAAATAGCTCAAAAGGTTCCCAAATCTTCTCAAATCGGGTTGCAGACATCATCTAGGGTAGTCCTTGCTAGAAGTATAAAGCACTCAACCAGTCAACGAGTCTATCTTTACCCACCTATAAACATGCACAGATCAAAAATACATGTCCTAAGAAATAACAAAGTCACTCCAAGAATTGTATAAGGTTTTGAATAAACATAAGGGTTTAGGTCACATAGTTGGGTCACACCACATCTCACTACTAATGCCACTATTTTGGTGTCAAGAGACATAAGGCACCCCTAGGGGTTGGTTATCTTTACACACTTTCATAAACACCTATGAGAGCTACATGAGGCTTGATTTCACATTGAGGATATGTAATGTAGACTAGGATTGGTTTAGTACTGATATTTTGACCTCCTAGGGTGGTCTAGCCCTAAATACACACACACACATGTTTTTATCCTTTGGTTTGCTAATGTTTTGATGAAATTTTATGCAACTATTAGGGTTTCTACTTTTTCATAGATCATCATAGATAATCATAGGTCATATCAAGGTTATATGAAGAAGTTAAACACACAACAAACGCCATTTCCAAACAATAAAAAAACCCAAAAAGTCTCAGAGGTCAACTATCTTATGGTCCAAGTCTATACAACTCCTACCTAGAATGTACATATTCTATGTGGTCATGAAACCGCATGCTTTATGATTCCATAATCTTTTGTGTAAAATCTAGAGTTCTAAATTCTCCTATTCCACTTCATGACACATCTATATCATTCTAAAATATTCATGAATAAGATAAATATATATATATCTCTCTCTCCTCTTATATTCGAATAAGTTACTTATCGTTTATCAATTGTTCGAGTTCATTTCAATTTGGAATGCATTATTTTGGTATATAGTTAATGTTGGAAGTTAATTAGATCATAATATTCTATCTCGATTCTAATCCTTATACCCTTCTTATTTTTTATACCCATAAAAACCAATAAAAATCTAATTAGGTGTAAACAAATACTAGACATTGAAAAAACTATGATTTATGCTTACTTACTTTTATTATTCCTACTAGTTCACTATTATTGACCCTAGGATCCTATGTTGGCTATCATTTCTTACTAACATCCTACTACTTTCTTATACCATTTATTTCTTACACCATTATTTTTCACACTACATTTCTTTTTTACATGATTGATTTATCACACTATATCTCTTACTTTCACTAGTCTTGCTTCATGACATTAATGGACTTAAGTTCTTTGTGATCTTGTGTTTTAGTCTTTCATTTCTATATGACATTGATTGCCTTGAATACTTTATGATTTTTATATATTCCTTGATTCGTACATGATATTGACTGACTTGAAAGCTCCATGTTATGTGCATGTTGTATTCCTTTATTACTCTATGAAATTGATTGTTGAATGATCCATGATCTTGTGTGTTGTATTTCTCAATTATTATATGGAACTGATTGAATTGACTACTCTATTTACTTATGTGGTTAATATGTGATATTTTTTCCCTTGATTTTGTTAGAAACTTGTTTGAATTGTGATATTATTTTATTTTCCCGCTTCGTGAAATTGCATAATATCTTCTACGTTTTCTCTATGCTTGTATGTTCTATATTGTGTTTTCTTTGTACACTTATGTGCTTTATGTTATGTTTGTTGATAAAATTATATGATCTATGTTATGTTTACTCATATACTATAAATTTTTATGCGTGATTTCCATTTCTTAGTTTCTTTATGCTCATTCACAATGGGAGCGTACTACCCCTCCAAGTTCCTATGATACATCATTTTCTAGATCCTTATAATGGAGAAAAAGATCCTATGACATGTTACTTTTATTGATAGGATTGAACAATGTATTCCAATTTTCTTACTTTATTGCAAATTAGTTCTATTAGATACTAATTGTTATGACATACTTAACTTACAACATACATTACTTTTCTACAAACTATGTTTTGTACAAATTTATTAAAAAACATGGGTAATGGACAAACTTTCTTAGTAAACATTTTTGATCGCATTTATGAACCTTATGAGTTATTTATACTAGGATTATTATTTATTTAAATTATTTATTACACATTTTATTTTAACATCTTAGCCGATAGGTCATTTTTATTACATGGTTCTCGTGGTACTTATGATTATTACACATTATGGTTAAAAATTTATTATTACACATTACTCTAGGCACTTTGATTTATATACTTCATGATTATGAAATATATTTCTATATTATCTCTCATTTCACCATTTACCATGTATTGATTATCAAGCAACTTACTATATTTAGATTTATATCACTACTTGTTTGTATTCATGTTCTTGCACAAACAAAATAACAACTAACACTAATCAAGTATATCATGTATTATTGATCATGTTTATTTATGATGGGCCTATCATGTCATGCTACAAAATATTATGTATTAGGTCAATCTGGATCCATTATGTGTTGAATCCATGTTGTTATCATGCTACTCATCCTATCGTTCTTTATGCTACTTTGATCAATATTCTCTAGAATACTTTCATGAAATGTTTCATTCTTTTGATGATACATCTACATTACTCATTTGATATTTAACAAATTATACAAATTAATTCTTAAATTCTAAATGTATCACAAAAATTATCATGACATGTGTACTCCTATGATGACCTTTTATCTTATGAATTCTACAATATGCTTGTGCTTACAATTGCTTCTATCTTACAAATTTTACACATTATACCATATATTTTATACAATAGTTTTGGTTTATATCATTGGTGATTATACTTATCTACTTTAAGATGACTAAATTTTTTTCTTTTGAGGTAAGTTATCCTTCGCAACATCACTTATCTCAAAAGTGGGGCATATTATGGTGTTTTTTCTAACTGATTCATATAGATTTATATAGAATGCTTCATATGGCACTTTGCATGAAGATATGCACACAATTCTTCCGACACAACATTTACACAATTATTACATCATGGAATTTACATGATAATTAAAAATTAGAATTTACATGGCTTCAATTAGCAGGCTCAATCACTAAAACTTAGAAAACATAATTGTTAGAGAGAGCTCCACTTATTAGGAATGCTTCACATAATAGGAAAAATTATAATGAATGGTTCATTTAGTAGGTCCAATTTATTTTGTACTATTTTATGTTTGAATTACATATAACACTTTGAGGGAAAAAAGTGTAAAAATTTCTTGTTTTTTACATTTTAGTTTATGTTATTTATTAATTTTATATAAGAATCTTGATTGGACTTTCATACAAGTTTTTGGATGTGGAAAATAGGTTCACATGTACAAATATACACAAAGATAAGGGAACAAACACACACTAGCATTGTGTTTTCCTTGTCCTTATGGAATATTTTCATTTGAACCATATTATTTTAATCAAGAAATTTTCAATTACTAGATTAAAATGTGGGTAAAGTAGATACCTAAATCTAGACGATGGAATTTGTAATTAATCTTTGACATTCATCTCAATCCATTAATCATCAGTACACTTAAAAATGAATAATTCATACACACATCTTGCTCAATTATCACTCTCATCCATTAGGCCACACTTGTTATCCATCCTTGATAAATAAAATCCTACTTTTAGAATACATAACACACAATTAAACATAAGATAACCATATCTAACTCGATAAATTGGAATTTTCACTTCACCAAGATGAAATTAGATATGAAAAAAGTTGTTTGGGTAATTTTTATTAAGCTTGATAAATTCATCCTTTAAATATTTAATGGTGTCTTTTTCAAATTCACAAGTCACCGTAGTCATCCTACTTTCAATTGAGTGAGAAATCATTTTGCAATAACCACCTATAAAATAACATTCACACAACCCATTTAAAATGAATCACGTGAAATATATTTTGGGACTACATAGTATATCAAAACAGAGCACCCAATTTCTACATCAATCTATAAAGAACTTTAGCTAGCTCTAAATTGAAACAAATCTTATATCATTTTCCTAGACCATTTTAAAAATGTGCATCACACAAAATATCGTTTCCAAGTTTAATAGTCCTATTCGAGTCTTAATTTCCAAAACACATTATGATATACACCTTACACACATAAAATGAGTGTGTAACTATGATGGTTTGATTAATTTTTAAAGTATCACTATGGGGAAACTCAATCTAATCAAGTTAACCCCTTTTAGGTCCCTAAGAAAATTATAAGAAATATCCCTATTAGGAATCATAAATGCAAGCATAGAATTGTAGTCACAAAATATAAGCTATAGACACATATGAACATAATTTCATAGGCAAGATCTGACCAAAAATTACATATGAAAAATTATTCGTCTTGGACAAAGTCTCTTTCATATTTTTATGATAACTCAATGACACTCTACATGTCCTTCCTACACTCTCTCATTTCACTATCACTCTATCTCAATATAAATTGGTGTAATCTCTTCTATCCCTAACTTGTATTTACTTTATTTACATAACATATGTTATGTCCAATTGTGATATTTATTTGGACATGATTTGGGATCTATGCGTTTACCAAATTTACAATATTTTTAATCTTACTTCATCTTAACACAAAGTAATATATCATACTTATAATAAACCCTAATTTTTATTAACACATATTGTGTTCTATTGTCAAGTGCCAAATTCAAATCAAGAATTCCATCCTAAGTACATTTTTCTTATTTGTTAACTTCATATCATCATAATATTAGGATAACTACTTGGTTTTGATACCTCTTTGGAGGATTGGTAGATTGGAAACATTTAACCATATGACGTTGTTAGAGCTAGTCCAACCTAAAAATGTTAGCCCCTTTAAAGTTATTTCATCTATAAAGTAATAAAAATGGGGCTTGGGTATAAAACAAGGCATTTCATCTCTATTGTATATCATCTTAATATTTGAGATCCACAAAAAGAAGGAAAATTATAGGAAAACCTACATAAAAGAAGAAAACTTCATCAAATTTTCCTGACACATTCATATCCCCCAAACAGATCAAGACCCAATACAATATGAGACAAAATATTTAGATGTGACCTGTTTGAACTTTTGAACCCATCTAGAGCATAGTCCATGATCATTATTTCTCCACAACATATTGATGACCATCTTTCCGCATTATGTCAAGAATATGGGTACACCATTTCATCTTTTACAAGTCCAAGTCACTGATTTTGTTACTTTTCCATGTGTAACTAATCAATATTTTATTAATTTTAGAGTTATTGACCTATTATAAATTTTAAACTGTCAAGTTCACATAAATCAAGGTGTATTAGGACTTCCACTAGTTATAATGTGACCTATTTTTCATAGCTTTAATTAAATGATGCTTTAGTGAAATATTAGAAAAACAATAGGGCACAAGAAGTACTTCTAATAGAGATTAAAATTTATTTGTTAAGTTTATCATGAGAAGGTATAATTAATGATGATAGTTAAAAAGTAAAAATAATTTTAGATGAGACACAAATTCACCTTATTAAATATCTCAAATATTACCACAATCATCCTAAGAAAGCTTATCATAAAAAGATCACATCAATAGAGTTTAAAGTTTGTGATAAGGTGCTATAGTAAAATCAAGTAAATACCAATGAAAATTAGGTTTGAAAATATTTTCAATGTCAAATATAACACCTTCTTAGATAATTATGCCATTAGCACATATTTGACTCATTCTTCACACATTCTCAATATTTGGATCAATATCAAGTTTAATAGATCAACATCATTTATCCACTCTCCAAATTTAACATCACTCGAAATATATATAAGATATTTATATCACTTATATACACATCCCTCCATTCTCTAATTCTTATTTTTGACCTTTTCATTAGATTCATAACTATCTGGATAAATTAATTTTCAAAATTGTCCACCTAGATAGTTTCGTTTTCAAAACTAACCTCTTTTAGTGGTGTTATTTACTAAACAAACCACCACCCATGGAATTATATTATATTACAGTGATTATTTTTTAAATTGGGTTTCTTCATTGGTCCTCTTATAAGTGACTACAAGGTTGGATTTTGGAAGGAATTGATGAAATGGATCATATACAAGTAAATCCCTATAGGATCTAAAAACTATTGGATGTCCTTTAAAATCATGGATTCAAGGCTTCATAATATTATAAATCTTCCAAGAATATTACTAGATTACTTCATGTGAAAAATATGAAGTAAAATTTCCAAATTTTGTTATGCCAATTGAAAGAACATATTTGATCACATTTTTAAATTCTTAGATAAGGGTCATGTAGGAATGTAAGACAATTATATATGATTTGATACCTCCTCAAAGTATTAGTATGTAGTGAAACACTCACATGCAAGTGGGGCGTGCATAAGGTAATTCCAACCCAATAATTAGCAATATATTTATTGTTATTTGTTGCTTAAAATTTTGTTGGGGTTTGAAAAAGAAGAGACAAATTCTATGTCATTTCATCATACTATACATGCAAATATAAAGTATAATTAAGGTAATAAAAATGTGACCCCACACTAAAAATATAGTTCAATAAGATAAGTGCATGATAGGTTCATATACCTCAAACCACTTCATCTACAAAACAAACTAAACACAATTCTCTAAGAAACAAAATACACTAACAACCATTTTTAGCTACAAAACCAACCAAGAACCCACAAACCTAACCCTAGAAGATTTATACAAATTCAAATTTTCATTTTCCATTGATGATCATCTATTTATACCATTTCCAAATTTTTGGTTACATATAAATTAAAAAAAAAAAACTCCTATTGTTCCATTATAAATCACTTTGTACCTTTTACGATTGTAAGATTGTTTATATTTATCCACTTATCACAATTCAAGTCTAATTGGGAATATCATTTCTTATTATTTGGAGTTTCAATTAATTATTTTATGTTTAGGTGTAAAATAATTAAAATAATTTTCCAGAAAGATAATTTTTACCATTCTTGTCTTTTTTAGGACTCTAGAACATTTTATGTCTCAAGATGTTTCCCTTTCAATATTTTTTACATTCCAGTGCTTATTTTCATTGGATTTTTCTTTTCATCTATCAACATGTGTCACTAAGACATTCAATTGTAATGAAGTCTATGCACATGCATGTGTGTGTGTGTGTGTGTATGTATGTACATGTATATGTATATATACATATATCCCCACACATATGTATATATATGAGGGAAAATCACATGTTTATGCCATCGCATTGTTATGTCTCACAAACTAGGGTAAGGTCCTAGTTTTGATCTCACACTAATATATTTTTCCCAACTTGGGGGATCTCGCTTATTATCATGCTTATAACGGTTAAATCTTTCCCACTGAAGAGCTATCCTAATTTCAATCTTAAACAAATTATATAATTCCCAATCTATAAGGGTGATGTGAATCCAACTGCAAGAGGTTGAAATACCTCCAAAACACACATAAAAATATTTGCAAATAAAAACCAAGAGTTTCAAAATATCTTTCTTCTCATTCTGGAATCCACACTAATCTTTTACATCATTACAATCCTCCTTTTATTTCACGTCTACTCTAAAAACCCTAAAATGCCAAAAATTACCTACTAGAAAAACAACTCAGATGGGCCCCAAAATTTTCGTGCCAAATATGCCTTCATAAATTAAGGCTCACATAAATTTTTGACTTATTCTAACAAGTACAACAAAAGTTATTAAAGTTCTAAGACCTAGTCAAAAGCGAAAAAAACATTCGGAGTTAATTTTAAGCCCCTAGATGAAGAAGGAATCCAGTTCGAAAATGTGCCGAAATGGCCACATCCTTATAGTAAAAATTGACACCATCATAATAATAATGTATATCTACCACCCTGTAAGATTTCAAGATGATCCAATGGTCGGATCAAAAGTTATGGTCTCCGCAAGTTATGCTCCCACATCATTCTCCTCTGGTTGAAAAGAATTCTTCTCCTGCGAATTCAGTTGACGAAATTCATCTAATTTTGCATTGTCAATCTTCTTCAATTACCACTTAGGAATCCAAGTATTTTCTTCTTGCCACAAACCTTCCCATTATACCAAATATCTATTGTAGCTCCCATGTCTAGTAGTGATTATCTTTTGGTCCAAGACATGCATCACCCTTTCCTTTTTCTTCTTTTTACATCTATCTGCTCCCGGTTTATTTCTTCCTCCTCCAAAAAATTTTGATCATGAACTATCAGAAACATTAAAAACTGGTGAGATAACAAAGTTTTCAGGTAGCTCCACCTTGTAGGCATTATCACTCATTTTCTTCAGAATCCTACACACGGCTCAATCTTCTTATACTTGAGTTTATTATATGTCCCTTTTGGAAACCTCTCCTTTCTAAGATGAACCATCACCATATCTCCTTCTTTGAATAAAATTACTCTCCTACTGGCATCTGTAACTACTTTATATTGTGCATTACTCACTTTTAGATTTTCCCTCACTTCATCCTCAGTAACTGTAGAATGTGTTCTGCAAATGCTTCTGCATCATCACTAGTTTTATCTTCACTGGGTAGCACAATCAGATCTAGGAACCCCTTGGGATTCCTACCATATACAATCTGGAAAGGAGACCTCCCTATTGACTTGTTTACCAAGCTATTATATGCAAACTCAGCTTGTGGTAAAGCTAAGTCCCATTGTTTTGGCTTTTCTCCAACTATGCAACGTAGGAGATTTCCCAAGCTTATGTTCACTACTTTTATTTGTCCATCATTCTGGGGGTGATATGCACTATTGAACTATAGATGTGTCCCAGTTTCCTCCACGTGTCTTCCAAAAGTGACTCAAAAACTTCGTGTCCTAATCTGAAGTGATCGTTCTTGGAACTCCATGCAATCTAACCACTTGAAAAAAACAAATCTGCAACTCTGGAAGCATCATTAGTTGTTTTACAAGAAATGAAATGTGCCATCTTAGAGAATCTATCAACCACAACAAATATAGAATCATTCCTCGTTGTGTGTTAGGAAGTCCTAACATGAAATCCATACTCAAATCAACCCATGGCCCTGTAGGGACAGTAATGGCATATACAACCCAATATTTTGTGCATGGCCCTTAGCCATTTGGCACACTCTACATATTGCTACAATCCTACTTATGTCCCTCTTTACCTTTGGCCAATAATACTTTTCTACAACAAGAGAAATTGTCTTATTTATGCCAAAGTGTCCAGCCAACCCCCACTATGCAATTCTATTATAATATTTTCTCTCATTGAACCAACATGGATGCACAATTATTTTCCCCGAACAAATAACCATCCTACATCAAATAATCAGAATAACCACTACCTACTGTAGGATCCTTAAGTTGTCTCACAACATCACAAAAATATGGATCACCTTCATATAATTCCTTAACTACCTCAAACCCTACTACTTCATTTTCCATTGTTGTCAAAAGTGCTACACGCCACCTCAAAACATCAACAACTTGATTCTTCTTACCCAACTTATGCTTTTAAGACAAAAGTATATTCTTGCAAAAATGAAACCCATTTTGCATGCCTACTATTTAGTTTCTTCGTGTGTTTACATACCTCAATACTTCATGGTCAGTGAAGATTACAAATTCCTTTGCTACCAAGTAATGTCTCCAGTTCCTTAATGCTTGAACAATAGCATAAAATTCCACATCATAAGTAGAATATTTCCTCCTGAATTCCTTTAGATTTTCATTGAAGAATGATACAGTCGTCCTTCTTGAATCAATACAACTCTAATCTCGACATGTGAGGCATCACAGTCAACCTCAAAGACCTTGCTAAAATATGGCAATACCAAAAAGGTGCTTCTGACACTTTCTTCTTCAAAAAATCAAAACTATCTATTGCTACCTTAGTCCATACATACTCCCTCCTTTTGTACACTGTTATGGGTGCAATAATGCTTCGAAATTCCTATAAAAATTTTCCAATCCATGAAAACTATGAACCTCTGTCACATTCCTTGGAATAGGCCATTCCAAAATTTCCTTTAATTTTTCCTCATCTATCCTCACTCCATCCTCTGATATCACAAACCCCAAAAACAAGACTCTTCAAGAAATCGACCCTTATTTAAGTTTGCATATAGACTCTCTTTACGTAACAATTCTAACACCAATTTCATATGTAATAAGTGTTCTTCCTTTGTCTTCTTTGAATATCGAATATCATCAAAATAGACAACAAAAACTTATCATTGTACTCTCAGAGTACTCTGTTCATCAACCTCATGAATGTATTGGGTGCATTAGATAGCCCAAATGGCATCACCATCCACTCGTATAACCCTTCTTTTGTTTTGAAAGTCATTTTCCATTCATCCCCTTCATGGATCCGGATCTGGTAGTACCCACTCCACAAGTCAATCTTGCTAAAATATCAAGCTCCCACTAGCACATCCATCATATCATCCAATCTTGGAATTGGGAACCGATACTTAATTGTGATCTTATTTATGGCCCTACTATCTACACACATTCTCTAGTCTCCATATTTTTTGGGAGTCAATAGAGTTGGGGTTACACATGGACTCATGCTTTCTCTCACTAATCCTTTTTATATTAGATCTGTCACTTGTTTGTTCAACTCTTCACTCAGACGGACTCATCCGATAGGCTGCCTAGTTTGGAAGGGCCAATCCTAGGATCAAATCAATATGGTGTTGAATATCTCACTTTGGAGGTAACCCATCTGGTAGCTCATCTGGTATGACATCTTTGTATTCTTTTAATACCTTTTCCATAGTAACAGGTATATTAAAGTCCTCTATTTCCACCTTTTTTGACATTAGTGCATAACACCAGCCAACTTCTTCCATTTCCATAACAAACTCTTTTGTAGCCAATAAGACCTCACTCTTCTCTTCTTCCTTGAAGGGTAACAAGAACACCTTTACACCATCCTTCCAAAAGGTATATGTATTTTTCCTCCATCATGTGTAACCTTTCTATCATATTGCCAAGGCCTCCCTAGTAATATATGGCATGCATCCATTGGGATAACATCACACCACACATCATCCTTGTAGGTATTCCCAATCAAAAAATTTATAAGGCATATTTTATCTATGGTTACCTCATTCCCTTTCTTGAACCATGATATATGATAGGGATATGGGTGCTTCTCACATTTCATATTGAGTTTATCAACCATCACACTTAAAACCATATTTTCACAACTACCACCATCAATAATAATTTTACATACCTTTCCTCTAGAGGTGCATCTTGTTCGAAATATATTTGTTCGCAACCATGAATCAACACCAACAACATCCTATTCTTTCTCCTTCCTTGGGACAATCATCATCCTCCTTATCATGAGGGTTTCACCAAGTCTGCAACAACCTCCATTTCTTCTTCCTCTTTAGCTTCAACCATATTTACTCATAATTATTCTCCTTGCCATCTATATTGTGTAGGATATTGTGGACACTCAAAGGCTCTGTGACCCTCTTCACCACATCTATAACATATATATTGCCTTTGGGGGCTATTCCAGCCGTATCCTCCATTATAACCTCTTCCCCTCTGAAACCCCTACCTTTTGGTAGTTATCACACTTGGCTTTGACCAGAATCTTCATGCCCTTTTACATTAGAGGATTCACCTTTTGTAGATTCAAATCTACCCTTGCCTCTCATTGGAGATGATGATGGCCCTCTTTTCACACCTCTTATAAAATTATTCCTCTTGTTCTTTTCTTCTTTCTTTAATGCAAGTTGATAAACATCATCTAGGATATGGATCCAGAGCATACTCAGCTCATCTTGTATGGTGTAACTCAATCCATTTATATACTGTGTAGCCTTTTGTTCTTTAGAATCTCCTTGTTCAACCCTGATTGATAACTTGTAAAATTCATTGCTATACTCCTCAATACTGAGATCCTTATGTCTTAGGTTTTGGAACCTTCGAAAGTGTGTCGAGCATAATCTACGTAAAGAAATTTCTCTTTTAACTTCTTTACCAATTTATTCCAGTTTTGGATCTTGCCCTTTCCATTCCTTTGTATTTCATTTTGTAGGTGATCCCACTAGATCAATGCATGTTTGACCAACTTAGTGTATGAAAACGTAACCTTCTTCTCCTTTGAAGGGGTTTTCCACTCAAATATATTTTCCATGCGATTCAACCAGTCAATCAACTCCTCTGGTCACAACCCTCCACCGTAATCAGGAACATTAATCTTGATATCATCATTCTTTCTCTTTAAATCTTGGATCAATCTCTCCGTAAATGGCCTGTCATTCAAATTTTCTTCATCTCTATAATTTTATTCTTCATCTCCTCCTTCACTCATTAATGGAGGTACTTCTTTAGTATCACTATTTGGGTCTGCATCCCTATTTGCATGTCTCCTTCTAAGGCGGGTAACTTCTCTTGTGAGCTCAACAACCTGTCTCTCAGTAGTTCCCTGCATATGCCTATTCATCTAGGCATAACCTACCCTCCCGCTTCTATCCTTGACTATATAAAATATAGGAAAAATTACAAATAAAAAGGTAAAATGTTACCTTAACTATTTTTGCAAGATCAAAATCGGGCTCTACTACCAATTGATGTGAATCTAGTTGTAAGAGCTTGAAATTCCTCCAAAACACACATAAAAAGCTTTGCAAATAAAAACTAGGAGTCTCAAAATAGCTTTCTTCTCATTATGGAATCCATGCTAATCTTTTACATCATTATAATCCTCCTTTTATTTCACGTCTACTCTACCCTAAAATGCCAAAAAACCCTAAAATGCCAAAAATTACCTACTAGCAAAACAACTCGGATGGGCCCCAAAATTTACGTGCCAAATATGCCTTCATAAATTAAGGTTCACATAAAATTTTGACTTATTCTAACAAGTACAACAAAAGTTATTAAAGTTCTAAGACCTAGTCAAAAGTGAAAAAAACATTCGAGCCAATTTTAGGCCACTAGATGAAGGAATCTAGACCTAAAAATGTGCCAAATTGGCTGCAAGCTTGCAAATAAGGTGACCCCAACATAGTACTAATGTATATCTACCACCCTGTAAAATTTCAAGACGATCCAACTGGTCGGATCAAAAGTTATGGTCTCCATGCAAGTTATGCTCCCACATCATAAGGGGCATTATTCTATTCATATACTACACCCATAATTCCTTGTCCACCATTGGAAATTATCATATTTTTCTCACATTACTTACACTTTTGTTTTTATAGGGAAATCTCGCATGAGTACACACATACTTGAACAATGATGATGATTTAATATTATATGTATATGGTTTTATTATGTGTATACATGTCCATGTGTGTGTGGTTACACATGTACATGTGTGTGTGTGCACGTGCATACATGTGTATGCATGTATTCATATGCATGTGCATGTTCGTGTGTGTGTGCACGTGCATGTGTGCACATGTGTGTAAGTGTGGGTGCATGCATGTACATGTGTGTGTGTGCATGCACATGCATGTATGTGTGAATGTGTAAGTGGGTTTGCACTTCATGCACGGGCATGTATATATGTGCATAGGTGTGGGTGTACATGTGTTTTTATGAGTGGGTGTGTGCATGTGGACATATGTGCATGTGCGGGTGTGTGTGTATATGTGTGTGTGTTTCGTGTGTGTACATGCATACATGTGTGTGTGCGGCGTGCGTGCATCTAGTGCATGCATTAGATGTTTTTTTCTATCATACATCGTGTATGTACAATCCATATATTTTGAGATATGTGATTTATAGGTTCATCCTAGAACTTAGAAGCAGGGGAAGATATTCAAATGAATTATCTCTAGTCTCCAAATTCTACACTCCAAGACATGTTCATTACTTCCTCATATTGAAACAAGGCCAAGAATATACATCACATACCTTGATTATATATATATATATATATATATATATATGTATACATCATTGTGAGGCATACTCTAATAGTAGATTCGAGATACATTGGTCTCATCATGAGACATACCTATTTTCATTTGGATCATGCACTGCTAGATCGTTAGATGATCCGGTCTGGCGTGGGAACATCCCCAAGGTGTGGGACCTTGGTTCCTTGGGATGAACCTCTGGAAAAGGCCTTCGCCTTGTTAAAATATGCACATCCGATAAAAGACCAGGATGCAAACCTATGATATACTTGAAACAAAATACAACTATTTTAGTTTTTTCTAAGAAAATGGAAGAAAGATAATTGGAATAAAATAAAGTGGTGATTCATCGATAGTTAAGGAACAAAATGATCACTCATGCAAATACATAATATTCAATAGATTGATAATAACACACACTTCCTATCTTTTCTTCTTAAAAAAGTACATTATATGAAGGTTAGAAACTTAAAAAATAATAAAAGTGATTTATATACACTTCCACAACCATCACAAATAAGCTTTGTTTTCCACAACATATAACTTGCTAAGAGAAGAAATAACTCAGTGTGAAGGTAAAAATGGATTATGCAAGTACTAGGAAAGAAAGATTCACAAGTACAACATTCACCATCAATATAAACAACACAAAGAAGTGGAAAAAGGTTAAATATCAGTTCTACATAAATAACATTAAGGCTTAAGCCTCTATACAAGTGCTTAAAAGGGTAGAGCCTCCTTATACAATATACCAAAATTCCCTAAATACATAATGCATCCTTTTATAAATAGCTTAAGAAGGTTGAGCAATATTAGATACTCTTCTTAACTATTACATTCTAAAAATAGGATGCATTTACAATTATGAAAAGTCTTCCCAAAAATATCCAGGTGGTTGTGTAACTTTGACTAGGTCAAACCTGCAACTCAATCGGTGGTCCGTGGTCGGAAGACTACACAACAATGGTAAAAACTCAATTTGAGATTGGCGTCACCCTTTCATGTGTTCCCTTATCTATATCAGTTCCTTTAGTTTCTTCTCCATCTCGAATTTTCTAATAATCAAGAAACTATTTGATGATTTTTTTTAACTTATTTATCATCAGGTCTGCATGCATAGCGATTCAGGACCTTGGCAGAGTCAACTATTCAGTTCAGTTTTCCAGGTAGCTTCTTGACTTGATTTATGATTTCCAAAAGTTGGATCAAGAAATTTTGATACAGTACCATCCTGTTAATATATTCAAGACCAAAATATTGGGTCACCCCAGTATCCTCCTCGACCATTCTCTTGAATTCAGAAACAATATTTTCTATTGGGAGTACATTAAGATCATCATATTGAAAGTTTTAATGGATCTTATCAAATTCATCACTAATATCATCAAGGCTGTCAATCCCTTCATTTCTTCCATCGGTTAATTTCAAGGTTTACTTCTTAAGCATTTGAATGTAGAACGTAATGGCCTCATTGTATTCAAACCATTTTGAAGAGTAATCAATGATCCCTTCTCTGAGGAGAAGATTGGATTTGACATTTCATACCTCTCTCCAAGCCTCCAGAGTGAGTTCTAAATTATCACACTCTTCTCTCAGAATACCATACATCTTAGTCACCATATATTTTTCTGGATCAAGTTCATTGTACAAGGCCACAACATCTTTGATCACCTACTTTCCTTTTTGGATCATAAATTCAATCCAAGCTCTAATCGCTGCTCTTGCTTTTGTCTAATTTTCTCAACTGTAGAGAAAGAAGTAACGTCAAAGCTTGTTGGTATTGCAAGGGAAGTTAAATGCGTGGGATGAATGATATTATTAAGCATAGTCGTCAATTGTTCCATTTTAATTTTCAACGCATCCTTAGTAACATTATCTTTATTAAATTTTTCCAAAAGGTTGTCAAGAGTAATCTGAACATCTTGCTTGGCTCCTTCATGAGTGGATTTTCCCAAAGAGATATTGGATATGATAATTATTTGTCATGATGTATTCTTTATATTTATCAACATTTGATGTAACAATATCAACAAATATTTCCCCTGATTGATTAACCGATATGTGAGAAATTACCTTTGGCTTCTTTGATTTACGTCGGGGAGCTAGATCCAATGTGTTGAGATCGAAATCATCGACAATAGGTATATTTTTATTTTTCTTTGTGGTCCTGTCTACTCAACCATAAAGAATTAGGAGAAGAAATCAACTATTGAGAGGATGAAAAAGGAAAATATACCATGGTGGTAGAAATAATTGGTGATGAAAGGGCAATTTTTGTAACAATTATGAGTGGAAAAGGAGTGACAAGTGGGGAAGGAATGGAAAAGATAGTTGTAGGCATGGATGAAATGGGAAGAGTGATGAGAGAGGAAGTGGGAAGATACTTGCTAAGGAAGAGGAGTCCTTAGAGGAGAACTCAGAGCAGACCATCCCTAGATGAGAGGGAAGGAAGGGAGGAAAATACCTGAGCCATGGTAGGAGAGGAAGTAGTGAAAGTGAGAGTAGGGGAGATGGGAGGAGAAGGAATGGAAGATGTGAGTAGAGGAAGTGTGAAAGGTGGAGAAGGGGTGGAACCCAAAATGGGGAAGAAGGAATAAGAGGTGGAGAATGTGACTACAATACTTGGGTGGTGGATAATGGAGACACACTTAGATCTATTACTATCAGATTAGGAACAAAAGAAGAAGATCCAACACCTTTGCTAAGATTATACGAGGCTCGGGAGTGGGATTTTCTCCTTTTGTAGTGATGGTGTGGCCCACCACTATTTGTAATTAAGTTATGGATTTCTCTGAAACCTTGGGTGGGATTCCTAATGAAATAAATAATTTGTGGGTCCAATTAAGAATGTTTACTGCATGCTCTTTGGAGGTGGACATTCGGAAGAAATCAATTGATTGAAGGAAACAGTTGATATTTTCTATTCATTTGTGTGTAAATGGGAGCTAAAATTTTGTCATCATCATGGAGGCCTTCGGGGAACATCTCCGTAATACCATATTAGGTTACCTCTTCAGAGTCATCCTAAAATTATCCTTTTCATGCACATCCACTTCTTCTATGGAATCAATCAAAATATCTTCCAATTAATGTATATGGACACTAGTTGGTCCGATTCAACCAACTATACCTTAGTAATCAAATCTAACTCATGGGTGATTGGTTTTGATCATATTTTGTTGCATCTCACCCTTGATATTTTTGGCTTTATATGATGATGCATTTATATCGCCCAATGTTACAGTGGAAATGAACTCTGTCGTATTCTTTATTTTTGATACTTATGTAGGTGGAGCAATTTTGGACCAATTCCATTAAAACCCATTTATTTGTAGGGAACATTGGTAGCTTATATGGAGAACCTGAAAATCATCCCAATTTATAATGTATGTTAAGGTTGGGAATTGTAGGAAGATACACCCCCAAATCCTAACTACATTCCATTCACTATTTGAGAATCAACGATTGCAAATATATTCATAAAATATACACATGAGGGAAAAGAAAAAGGTTTCATTTACTCTCGAAGTGATTTGATCCTTTTGTCATCATCAAATAAGGATAGAAATCATAAATCGTGAATGGTTCCTTGAACCATTAGATGTCAATCTTGGATAATTTCTCATTCCCACTGCGACATACACAAGATAAGAAGTCATGTAGAATTTGTTCATTGTTTGGACCTCTAACAATTGGGTGTGTATGACATCACCGATGTGTTCCACCCATCGGATGATATTTGAATTCTCGTGAATAATGGAAATATATTGATGCATCCATTCTTATAAATCCTTTGCATAAGGGAGCCCTAGTAATCAGCTTAACAATATTATTAGTTCATTGAATTCTCGTATGAAGTGTGAGTGAGGAACAATTTTCAGAAATCTAGTTACTATTGGCTTGGGATTTGCGAGGTAAATTTTGTTAAGGACCTTAATTTAAGCATCGAAATTTCCTTTCTAATGCTCAAGAGTTGTTGTGGGAGAGATTGGTGCATAATCCTTGACATCGGGAGTTTGAGAAAGTCCTCAAAGTAAAGACGTGTGTAACTTGATTGCTATTGTACCATCTTGATATTTTACCCTCCGAGACTTTGGATCATGGTGTGTTGTTACCACGAGTACAAATTTTGAACATTTCATTGAAGGAGGAAATACAACAGCAGGGGCAATCCCGCTGTCATACATTCTCTTGATTCAAGCAGACTTAGTTGGAGCTCGGAATCTCTCCCAAAATTCTGGTAAGTCAATGTGGCCAAGATCAATATCACCAATATTGTCAAGGTTTGATGTGATACTCAAAGAGGAAGCCACCCCTTGGAAAATATATTTCATCTTTCCTTTCCCATTTGATGAAGATTCAAACATTTTCTTTGGAAAAAATCTCGAAAGACTCCTTAGAAGGATCAAAATCTGATGGGCGTAGTAGAGTATTGAAACACAACTATAGAATTCTGAAATACATTGGGTGGAACTTAAGGCTTGCAAAACAAACCTGTGACTTCTAAAATGGTTTACGACAAAAGTAGATACTTGTTTTACACTATTCAATCTCCGATTTGATCTTTGACAAAATTCAAGGCTTGCTTTTCAATCATTGATCCCGATCCGTTCTTGTCAAAAGTCGGGACTTGTTTTACACTATTTAATTTCCGAAATAGACTTGTCGGAACTTGCGCTTTGAAAAGCAATCTGTGGATACCGATCTATAACTAGCGATGGAAAATAACCTCCATTCCTTTGAGAAAATTGAATTAGATCGGAACTTAACTTCATGTTAAGCCAAAATACATAAGAAAAAGGACCGACAAGGATACTAAAACCAAAACAAGGAAAAAAACCCTTGAAAAAGCTTTAAACCAGACTCAAAATAAGACCCCGAATACCATCAAGGAAACATAGAAAAATTAAAAAATTGCCTCAAATGATGAAAAACTTGTAAAAAATCATTTAAACGCTATATCTTACCCAAAAATCTAGTGGGTTGAAGGAAAAAATCGTGAAAAATGTCGATAAGTTGTGAAAAGTATGAGTGGAATTTTGGGTGTTGTCGATAAGTTTGGTGTACAAACCGTCAGTGAAAATGCCATGTAAATTCTGACCTTAATCGAAAATCGATGCATTAATTACACATAGATGACGTGTGTGGATTGGTGGCATTTAATATGTTGACTATATGTTGTAAGTCAACCTTCCTTTTTGCAACTCCGTCGGGTTTTAGGGTTCGGGGATCAATTGCAACTTTACATGTAATTTGTATTTGAAAACCTGAAACCCAAAATGCACTATTTTCTTTCTATTTTGGGTTTCATTAGTCAACTTGCAATTTAAATGTAAATTGTAAATTGGAACCTGAAACTTGAAATGTAATTTTGGGTTCGAATGTCACGTTTTAGAAGTCAATCAAAAATTACATGCAAATTGTAAATCGATCCCCGATTCCCGAAATACACTAATTCATTAGTATTTGGGTTTATGATTTTGAGAAGAAATTTGCATGTGAATTGCAATTTGATTCCTGAACACGAAATATGAAATACAAAGGAAAATTTCTGACACCTAAGCAATTTTCAAAAGGTTTCTCAAAAATGATTTTTGGGTAAAAAAACAAAATATGCAAGTAATAAAAATAAGGAAAATTGACAAGGTGACTTGAAAATTCAACAATACCCATATTCATATTCAATACAAATATAACCTTTAACACATTCAAGTGTATTGAACATTATGTTTTTGTTGTCCTATATTTAATATTTTTAATAGTTCCTTGATTTTTTGGATTGAGGGTAAATTGAGGGTGTTTGAAAGGAACCACATCCTTATACAATTGAGGATTTTTCTTGAGAGGAACCACAACCTGGTTACAATGAAGGGGACCACTATTTAGGAACCTAATTGGAGTAACCATGAAACCATAGTGAAGATGCAGTGACCAATGAAAACAGCCACAGTGAGTAGGAAAACTATCAGTGAATGGAGCGAGAGGAACAACCACCGCGTCGGCGCCAGCGAGAGGAAAGCAACCACCGAATCAACAAAGGCAAGTGAAACAGCACCAAAGTGATGATAGCGAGAGCATCAACAATGAGTGGAGTAGCCACCAATGTTAGCAGTGAGAGGAGAAGCAAGCGTCAACAATGAGAGGAGCAACCACCAGCGTCAGCAGTGAGAGGAGAGCCACCAGCGTTAGCAGCGAGGAGTAACCACCAGTGTCAGCATGAGCAGAGAAGCCACCTCTAGCGGCGAAACCACCTCCGAGGAGGATCGTGCCTCGGGGGGATTTGAACCTGGGTGGGCAAGCACACAACCATGTGACTTGACCGCACCACTCCCACCCCTTCGGCTTTAATAGTTCCTTGATTACTAGTTTATATAGATAATGATTACTTGTAAGGAACATAAATTTACAAATACGGGAGTATGGATGTGATATGTTAAATAAAACAATTATGTATCCACATAATTGATATTTTACTTTCATATGCACACACACACATGTACGTGTAAAATTAGAGCATTAAGTAGTCACCTCATTTTGGTATAGGACTAGTTAATTTCTATGGTTTTAATGTATTTATGTGTTGATTGATCATTTGTCATAGTTAGTCTTTTATTGGCATGTTTTCTTCATATTTATTGAACTCCAACTTATAATATTCTTATGTTTTGGACACCCTCATTCTTGTTTTTCTTTATTGAAAACATTATTCTCTTTGTGGACCCCTCATTTATCTCTTCTCCTTTGTTTGCTTCTTACTATATGGGTTTCTCTCTCTATTTTCTCAATTTTTCCACATTTAACCATTTATGTACAATGTAAAACTATTCAAGTTAGTTTTGTAACTAGAATGAAACTAGCATTTTATCTTTTGTAACCTTTTCATTCATGACATGGGTGCCTCTATGTCACCCATTGTGTGTCACCTGCACTCCAATAGGGTCTTATTTTGAATTTAAGAAGTCTATTATTACAAAGGTGCATTATTGCATTTAGAGATATAAGAAGGATCACAAGTGAATCATATTCAAGTTGCATGGAAATAAATTTCCTATTTTTAAGCATCCATATACAAAAATAATATTTGAAGAATCTAAACTTATTAGACTTATTTGTATGCATTGAAAAAATAAGAGCTAGGATGATTACATTTCACAAGCCTACTTGTTGATTACCCTATATTTGTATTTTGACTTATAATTTATTCTCCAATTGAGGAGCTTATATAGATATCAAGGAATATTAGGTTTTATTAGGTTAAGCACATCCAATAAAACACATTTATTATTTTATACAATATATGGACATAGAGCTTGGATTTTGGTTTTGGAGAAGGATAACAATTTCCGATTGAATCATGAAGAATATAGGAAAAGTGAGAATTTTTCTAAATATTATGGTGCAATGATCACATCTATGAAATTTGTTTTGACCATGTCAAAAAGACCATTTTTCTAGCCATTTCAATACTAGTTGACCATTTTGTGACCATGAAAAAAGTGGTCACTATCATTCTACAAGTTATGTACTTAGAACTCTATCCATATCATTATCTAGACATGTTTTATGCCACCTATCATTCATAACCATCTCTAAATTCATGTGAAATGTAATAGTATCATACAAACCCTAATTTCACTAATATTTTTCTTATTCTATATTTTATTTTGATATAGATATCCTCTTATTTATACCCAAATTTAAATATTAACATACACCTTATTACATATTAAAGTTTACGTTCACATTCACAGTAATTACCGAATGAGAACGAAGGTGCCATCAACTGACAAATGATAGACATCATATGACTTACATTTGTTAATTGGGTTCATTGATGTATGGTTTAACCATGGACCTCCCTAAAAAAACCCTAAAATGTAAAGCATAACCCTAAGTCATATTTTTGCATTGAGAATTCTAGTGGAAAACACCAAGATGGTTAACATGTTTTCAATTACATAGTTTCAAGCAGAGGGGTTACTTTCCTTGAGGGTGGGGAGAATGTGGATGTGAATGTGGTAAAATGAGTCACCACCCACAATTTTAATGCAACAACGAGCATGACATCAAATAAGTTGATGGTAGACTCCTCCTAACATACCGTGTTGCTAGGAATTACAAAAGGTAATTTCAAGGCCTTGTAAATTGTTACACGCACACTTACGCTTCCTACCAAATTAAGTAAGGAATGCATATATTGCTCTAATATTATCTAGGCTAATACACCAACCATGTCAAAATTCATATTTTTCTTTCACAAAGTGTGAAAATAGAATATCATCTAATGCATATTAAACATTATAAGTATGGGTCACCATAATCATGTATTCTCAAGAGGGGAAGGAAAACAACCAACACCATTATGTCCGGTCCTCTTCTAGAGGAATATATGTTTGATCCCTTTCAAAACTGGTAAATAAACTTCCAAAGTGCATTGAAAAGCATTTTGTAATTTTTATGTAAATTTGTAATGAATCATCTATGAAATGGGTGGCCTAGGTGACCAAAAACACCTGAATATTGTACATTAGAGGAGCCAATTTATGCAACATATATTTCCTATTTGTCAAATAATGTAGTATTTTATTTCACCTAACTCATATGTGCATCGACACCTCATTTAGATAGATCTAAACATTCACTTAAAGTGCGCGAAGTTACCAGGTCCCTCCTTTGTGATGCTTTTCAAGATGTTAGCATGCATATACATGATGATATATAACCAAGTACTCATTCAATCACACTAAACCATTGCATACATTCAATGGAAACACACATATACTAAAACATATATATTAGATAACAATTAATATCAATTACACCATGTAATCATCATATCCAAACATGTCAATAACTAGAATCCATCCTCCATAATCCATTATAATAAAGTATTACATAACAAAAGCTGAATACATAACTTGGATAGTAAACATAGAGTCATGCACACTAGAACAACATAACCATAATACATCACGGATCTTCTCCCACATACATGGTTCACAAGTACCCAAAACAAAGACATAGAACATGTACATAAAGGGGTGGGGACTTTCCCTTCACCACCCATGCACTTTCCTAATAATAGGTGTGATAAAAATAGAAAACATGCGTGCTTTACAAGATAGCTAATGTTGATTTGAGAACACTTAATGAGAACTCACACAAGAAGTCAACAGCGTAGGAAAATAGGCCGAGTTTAAGGCGCTAAATAGACAGGAAGAACCCGTGCGTGGAGGGAAAGTTCAACATTCGGGACTTAGCCAATTTTGAGCATGAAGACCTATTTTTAGAAGATGGCATGTAGAGCACATAAACGAGGCAGAGACATGTGCGCCATACATTGTCTATCTTTGGAGGATCGAGATCAAAGAGTTTTGCATGGAGACGAGCTAAGAATAGGATTGTCACTTTAGTTAACTATAAGAGGTCTATAGATATCACACTTGTATGTGTGGCTATGCTTATAAACGACGCGTGGCTATTAGTAGCATGCGACCTATTTTTGGAATAGATAAGTGGTGAAGGGAAAGTCCCCACCCTATATATATGATGTGAATTACATAGTAGTTGATATAGAGATAGAGATATATATAGGTATATGCAGAGTGTAAGAGGTAAGCATAAAGAGATATGTGCATATGACTGGATTACTGTATCAGACCCATGCGCGCATCGGTATAGAATGCCATTATTGTAAGGAGATTCTGTGTTTATTAATAGATGAAAGTTATTAGCTGAATCTACGTTTCATTCCCCTGTGTGTAATTGAGTAGTGCATGTTATTAATTCAATCATGATTATTGTTTAAGCTTGTTCTTTCATAGATCTGAATATGGCATGCATTGTAGAATGATGGATTAGTTATGGATCTATATGTTTCTTCCTTCATCACACTAACATCTTGCTACAACAACCCTAAAGAGGGACCTGGTACCTTTACACGCTTTGGGTGAGCACTCAGTTTAGGCTAAGTGATGTGCCAACGCATCTAGGGTGTTATCTGGTAAATTCTAGGCTGCATCATTGGTTCCATCACGGGACCTCTTTTTAGTTGTTTTCAGGATGGTTCGCGATGAAGACATACCGGTTAACTCTAACAAGTATTGAGGAGTGGATACACGATATGGAGGAAGAATATGCATGATGGTTCAACATTGGATCTGAGTTTAATGCATGCAATTGGGTAGAATTGTGCACTTTTCTGGACACAGGAATAATTTCAGGCCCTTTATGATGCTGATCTGATTTGCACTCACGATGTGGATACATGGTTTCGTGGTGTTCTAAACAGTTATATTATGGAATATTCAATTTTGACGTATTCTTGCCCAAAGGTAGTTGAATTCCAATTTTTGTGGTATCCTGTAGGAGCATATATGCAAGGTATTCCACTGGTGATCAAGATCTTGATGGTAAATTTTAACCTGGAGAGTAAACCGATGGCTAACTAAACTTCACCACGCATGAGGGCAAGAACAGGTTTGGTGAAAGATGGTAGACCTAGCGGTAGAAAGGCAGAGAGAGGAAAGGCAACTTAAGTATAATGAGGCACGCAAGAGGGAGATAGAGAAGTAGTGTACCATTGTAGAAAGTATGGTGTTGAGGAGAGAGATAGATCATGAAGGATTTGAAGCTCATGTAGAAGATGTGGAACCAGAGCATCAGGAACTCCCCCATCCTGGAAAGCTTGACAGAGATCCCCCTTGGCTTCACATAGAAGTGCGCCAACAAAGACTACCTAGGCCATGAACACACATCTTAATCCACTTGGTGACCTAGCCCTTGCACTTGGTTTTCCAGTATCTAGTATGAAAAGTAACCTTGATAAGCTAACTTGGGAAGTAGGAGAGCAGGAGTAAGTCAGGGAGCAAGTACATCAATGGCAGGACAAACAACTTCAATGTTATTTGGAGGAACATTTTTAGGCACATCATCCGCATAGAACATGAGTGCACAGAATGTTGGATTCACCTCTGGAAGTGGAACTACCTCACAGATTGTAGGGGTTCAATATAGTACTACTATTGGAGCACATGGGAGTACATCTACAGGTCCTATTCTAGCTACAGGTGGAGGATCAAGAGGTATAGGTGGTTCTAGTTCGGTGGATCTAGTGGTTCTAGAGGCAGAGGAAACATAGGAGGTTTTGGATCAGGTGGTCAAGGCCCGCAACAACCACAGAATATTTATATGGAGATGTCTCTTCATCTTCCAGAGTATAGAGGCATAAAGGATGCTGCTGAGCATGTACACATGTGTGAAATATTATGGTGGACGAAAGGGATCACAAATTTTGAGTGCAAGGCAAGTAAATTTTCTACTACATTATAGGGACGTACACACAGATGGTATAGGAAGTTTGACCTTGATCAAACTTGCATGGATTATACAGCATTGAAGGATGATTTTTCAAAAGAGTTCCATATCCAAGAGTTTGAGCAGAAGAGTATCAACGCACTCAAAGATATCAAGCAAGGCACTACTGAGAGTGTACGTGAGTATGATACCCATTTTAAGACACTTATATCGAAGCTATCTTATTATATTCACGCCACCAACATGCACAATGGTTTGTTGGAGGATTGATTACACCATTTAGAAGAGCACGTCACATAAGACATACACTCGATATGTGTGAAGCACTTTGGAAGTAACTTTACATGCCGAGGCAGTTGAGAGCATCGACACCGGCATTAGTCCATTCTTAGAGGAACAAATTACAGCTATGGAAAAATAGTTAGCGAAGCTAGTAGCGAATTTAACCCATGAAACATGCTCAGGGGATCTAGTGTACAAATTGTGAAGTGGAAGGTCACACCAAGGAAAGTTACCCTCACAGATCTATACGTTCATCATTCTTTGTTAGACTATGAAATCTATCATTTGAATCATGATGCTAGCCACTATCCTTTGTTACAATGTGTAATAAGGAAGAATGTATCCTAGCTTTTGTAAGATTTGTAGTCCATGACCCATGATATTGAGGATTGTTGATTGATTGGTCAAATCCATGATGCTATAGACATTAGGGTATGACAAACAAGTGTAACAGATAACTCTAAGGACAAGAATGAGCACCAGGATCGGGATCATAATCAACCGCACTATGACAGGAATGAGGGCCGTTTTGAAGGAGGTCATGGAAGAGGACATGGATATCGAGGTGGATATGGAGGATGAGGCCATGGTGGAGGAAGAGGTGAGTTCCCTCATGGAACATGTTATACGTGCAGATCTCCTGACCACTATACGTGCGAATATCCTCAGAATATTGTATGTTCTTTCTGCGAAAAGAACCAAAGCTATAAAGAGTTTCTGGACTTATATGAGCATCTCAGTAAACAACATAAGCAGGAAAATAAAGGCGCGGGGATGGTTAGGATCCAACGTGTGGAGGAAAATCATTGGATGCCCAAGATAGCACTAGAACCTGAGGCCTTAACTATGAAGATTACCACACGTGCTGAAGTGGCATGTGCAAGAGAGGCATTATACGAAGCCTACAATCATTAAGGAGGAGGTTCTACATGCAAGGTACCCAGATCCTGCCCATCAGAAGGAAGTCTATCAAGAGACCATGGAGGTCCTCAAAAATATTCAAGGCAAAATACAATGTTTAAAAGAGCAGTCCAGAAAGATGGAACAAAAGAAAGAAGTAGGAAGGTCCCCTCTGATATTGATGACATTAGAGAGGTGTGTAAAATGTTGCGCTAAGAGAATATTATTCCATTATTAGGGAATTGGTTGAAGGGGAACACTCCACGCGAAAACACTGAGAATGAATGGCAGATCCTACATGCAAATCTTCCCCCTGATAGCATTGACTATGATAAAGAGATCACTCTGAATGCTATTGTAGATGGATAACTGTTGAGTAATATTTTGATTGATATAGGTGCGGAAGTCAATGTGCTTACTTTAGATGCATGGGTAAAAATGGGGAGACCTCTATTATAGCCATCATCTAATGTGTTGTTTATGGTAAACCGAACTAAGGCCACTCCCATAAGACTTTTGAAGGATGCATCTATAACCATACAAGGGGCCAAATTCACTGTGGATTTTGAGGTATTAACTCTTGTAGAAGTAGATAGTTTTCCAGCCTTGCTTGGATGCCCTTGGTGTTATGCGAATAATGCTGATTTGAGATTCAATAAGGGGTATATCAACTTTGAGAACAAAGAGGAAAGGGTTGTGATACTTTTGACAGATGGGAAGTCTAGACCATATGTTGAGCCTCTAAGTGAGGAGGACTTAAATAAAATCTATGTACATGCTATTCAGGACCCAGAGGTCAACGAGCCATCAAAAGAAGACATCATAAAGTGGGAGGATTCTCACTCTATTAGTGATATCTTGTTAACCATTTAACTTACCCGGAAGAAGGCTATATGTTAGACTAATGTTTTTAAAGAAATCCTTGTACAATGAAATTTTGCTAAAGCTAAGAATCCAAAAATTTTCAATTTTCAGACTTCAGAGTTTTTCTCTTTCGGAGTTTTTAAAACTCAGTTTCAAAATTGCATTTAAATTTTCCAAAGTCCGAAACTCCGAAAGTTTGGATTTTCAAGTTTTCAGAAATTCAGGACTTTTGGCCCATTTTGTTTAAATCCCTCTCAGACTTCCGAAGTCTGATTTCCAAAAGTCTAAAAATTTAGACTTTCGGGTTTCGGGTTTTCAGAGTTCTCCGAGTCATTTTAGGATTTTTACTTGAATTCCCAAAGTCTAAATTTCTGAAAGTCTAAATTTTCAGATTTTTGGGTTTTTGGGTTTCGGACTTTTAGTTTCCAATTCGTCTTTTTGCTTCAATTTTTTCGAAGTCCGAAATCCTAAATTTTCAAAATTTCGGGCTTTCGGGTTTTAGAACTTCGGAGGTTCTATGCATGATTAATTCTCACCTACCTCTGTATAGATCAAATTTTTACCATTAATATCGAGATTTCTATATAAACGTGGATTTTTACTTTTCATTTTTACCTGACACATTCGCTCTGACATTTCACTCTTGTACTTTATGCATCCTTTTCAAGGTATGTTTTTGGTTTTATTTTCTTTTGGTTTAGGTATTTTCCTCCTCCTCCTCCCCATTTGGGTTTTCCTTTTGTTTTTCCTCTGTGTTTTCTATTTTTGTCTTTCTTTTTCACCATGTTTCATTGTGTAAGTTTTCTAGGTTTTCAAGTATGTTCAGGGGATGTTTTTAGGTCCCTCATACTTCCTCCTATTTCTCAAAATCCAACTTGGCTTTTTGACACTTCTTTTTGCAGTTCCTCCAGAGACCATTCAAGATTTATTTTTAGAAAATTCATTTCGGAGAATTCCTTCAAAAGATCACAAGGTGGGAAACTATTTCGGAGAAAATTTTCGGTGAAAATCTTCAGAGTTTTCCAATTTCAGAATTTTAGAGAATTGCTACTTTGAAGAACTGTTGCTTTCGGGTTTTTAGACTTCTTAACTTCGGGAAACTATTTTGGAGATTTATTTCAGAGTTTTTCACTTCGGGAAACCTTTTCAGATTTTGGAAAACATTTTCAGAGAATTCAGATTTTGGAAAACATTTTCGGAAAATTTAGGATTTCAGGTTTTTAGAGAATCGGAATTTCGGGTTTTCGGGACCTCAGACTTTTGAAAACTTTTTCAGAGTTTTCTTTCGGTAATTCCTTTCAAACTTTTTGGTTTGGGATTTCAGGTTTTCCTTGCGTTCGGGTTTTCAGAGTTCCTGCAACCTTCACAGATTTTAATGTTTGCCTCAACTTCAAAGGGAGAATAGTGAATGGATGGATGGAAAGGATCTTGTAGGAGGCCAATCCTTTGATTAAGGAAGCCGTTGAGATTTATACTGATTTACAGATTGCAAAAACCCCCTTTGCTAAGATGGATGAATCTTTCTCTGAAGATAATAATAACTTGAACTTAACTTTGGTGACATGGAATGACATTAGAGAAGAAGATTTCGATTTACTTCTGTAGGAAGAGGTAATTGATGATGCCTCTAAATTGTTCGAATATCAAAAATCTATGGAATTCCGGTGTCAGGTGCTACAAGATCTGATAAAAAATTAGAGGAGAAGCGAGTGGAGATTACAGATGCCATCAATGATATCTCAGAGGAGTTTGACAATGCTAACTGTAAGTTCTTCAATGAAAATATCAATGCTCTTCCCGAGGACCAGATTAAGGAAAATTTTAGAGATTTGGTGAAGTGGGATGACGATGTTGCAAAGACTTTCAATAGTGACTCCATTGATCGATTGATTCTATGTCAGAATTTCATAGGGAGACTAAGGAAAGTTATAAATAAGCTTTGAAGGTTGCCAGCCAGGATCACAAAAGAAATCAAGACAACGGACATAGTAAATCACTATGCATGTGGACCTGGAGACGAAGAAACTCAAGGTGTTGTCAAGAATTTCTTCGAATACAGACACCGAATGGCCATATGGGAGGAAGGACAAAAAAAATGTAGAGAAAGGAGAGGAAGGCGAACCAGGCCAAAGTTGAGTGGCCATGAAAGGACAGGTTCAAGCTCTGGAATCGGTCAAAGTTAGCAGGTTGACTTGGTCAAATTTTTGCAACAAATTTGCTATTTTTATGGGAGCCTGTTCCCTTTTATTAATGACATTACTATTTTTAGTTAAATGTTAGTTAAAGGCCTAGTTGTAATGGCTCAGCCTAGGAACTTATAAATAGTGGAGTGCTCTCCATTATTTGAGAGATATATTTTTGAGAAATTTGGAGGAAAGTTGCTTTTCAAGCTTGGAAAAGTGCTTTCAGAGTTTTGTTGAAACCTTTTAATTATATTCAGAACTGTTCCTTGCACTTGAAAATATATTTTATTGTGTTGAATGATTAATCATTACATGCCTTGTGAATGTGATTCCTTAGCATTATTTGATTAATTTACCTTTATTTCAGATTATCTATTTCATATCATGAAAATAATAGTGTGATTACTTCTCATCAGTTGTGAGAAACTATTTTCCTCATGTTGATTAAGAGTTACATTATTATTATCACATAGGTGAATACTAGACATGTGCTTGTGATTATCCTTTTGATAAATTATTTGTGTATCAAATCAACGCTGATTTCTCTACTATGTATGTTTAAAGTTTAGCAAAGGAACATGTGCTTCTAGTCTGTGGTATTTTGTACCCTTTCTAGGTTGCAATAGGTGAAGGTGGCCAATGATGCATGCATTCTATCCACATTAACCCTTCCTGAAGTTGAACGCCCCTTTTCTTGGTGCATCACCACTTCTAGCATAGGTTTTGTTTCCTTGCATTCTCTCTCCCTAATCCCATGAAATGTTAGCATAGGACTAGTTAGCCATCTTTCTTACATCAGAAGTAGTGTTGTGTTTAGTTTAGGAACAGGAAGTCGGCCTTCTCCGGAGGTTCACCTCAAGCCCAAGTCCCATAGCTTGAGAGGTGATCCCATGTGTCCCAATCACACCGAATGTCATGATTCATTTCAAGCCATTCGGGGGGTGCAATGATTTGGAGACAACATATACTATAAGTATTTCTTATGAAAATTGGGCTCATGGTACATATGAACTAGTAGGATGTGAGGTAAAAAGCACGGTTGTGTGCAAGAATGGACTTCATTCTATTTGATGGATAGGTAGTGCGGTGATTTGGTATACGGGAGCAAAAGATCTTCTTGTATTCTTACAATCCATGGAGGCACAGTGGATAGACTAGGTCGGGGAGAAGAGACATGTTAACATGTCTTATGCGATACTAACGCATTGGTGGGTAGTTCATAGAGATAATATTACGGAGTGGAAGGAGATCAGAATCACCTTATCTACCAGGTTTGTAAGAAACAATGCTCCTACCCAGATTTGCACTTATAATGGTGATCAACTTGTTTAACACAACATTCAGTAGTGTAAGAGACTATGGACTGCGGGACATGAAGCATTACCACCTTCACTCTGGGTGCATAAATTGTACTCCACTCTACAAGGGTGCGCATGTGCTTGGTATGTATACGCAAAACTACATTGAGAGACTAGAAAATGGAAAAAATTGATTGCAAGAATGATCCAGACCTTTGGCTACTTTTCTTCCCAACCTCCAATAGAAGAAGCATTAAAATTTGTCAAGCTGTTAACCATGGGAGATAGTGCAAAGGTGGAGGAACTCATACAAGAATTAATTGGTGAGATAGAATCAGGCACGTGTTTTGAAGAAGAAGGAGAAGAATCCATATTGCTTGAACATGCTTGCCTTGAGAAAGAAAAAGGAAATATGGTGTACATCATGGATGATGAGGAAGTTAAAAACCTAGACATTGACCATTCACAGGGGGCACGCAAGGTCTTGGATAGTGTAGATAAGGATACACGCACATACCATGAACCAATGAAGACAAAGAAGGTCAATATAGGATTGGAGGCTGAGCCTAAGGAGGCCATAATTGGAGACTACTGGTCAGACTCAGAGGTGGAAAAGATTATTGAGTTACTACGGGATTACCAAGACTTATTCCCTCAAGGGTATCATGAACTTAAAGGTGTGCATGAATCACTTGGGGAAATGAAGATAGAACTTAAGGAAGGTACGCATCTAGTGTGAAAGAGAACTTACCAAATGAATCCTAATTTTCATGAAAAGGTAAAAGAATAAATTGATAACATGTTGAAATGTGGAATTATCAAGCCCCTTGATGAGTCGAGTGGGTTAGTCCAATGGTGATCAATATCAAGAAGAATGTATGAATTAGAATATGTTTGGACTACAGGAGCTGAATGTTGCATGTGTAACAGATCCATTCCCTATGCCATTTCTCGAGGAAATACTAGGAGTCAGTAAGGCGCGAGATATATTCCTTCACATATGGGTTTTCTCGGGTATCATCAGTTAGGATTGCTTAGGAGGATCAAGAAAAGACAACTTTTACTCTTGAATGGGGCGTTTTGCCTATATTGTGATGTCTTTTGGATTGAAAAACATTCGATGTATTCTCGTGCATAGTTCATGAATTCAAAGATTTTATTCACAACTTCTTACAGTCTACCTCGATGATTGGACAATATATGCACTTGTTAAGGATCATTGTGACAATTTACGCTTAATGTTTGAGCGGTGCAGCATAATTGAGTATCTCTTTGAACATCAAGAAGTGCATATTTGGTACTCCTTTTGGAGTACTATTGGGACACATAAAATGCAAGGAGGGATTAATTGTTGATCTAGCTAAGGTTCAGTAACCATTCTAGGCCTTAAAGCGTCTACCAGTCAAAGTGAGGTGCATGGATTTTTAGGTCACACATGATATTATAGAAAATTCATAAAGGGATATGCAAAAATTTCCACACCTCTAGAGGAGTTACTAAAAGGAAAAGGTACATTCTATTAGGGAGAATCACAATAACGTGTGTTTGAAACATTAAAAGAGAAACTTACTACCGCACCTATCCTACGTTTTCCTTCATGGGACAAACCATTTCATGTACACGTGGATGCTTCTAGCACGACCATTAATGCAATATTAGCTCAACTTGGAGAAGGTATTGTCGATCATTCTATCTGCTTTACTAGTAGGAAGCTAACTCTTGCTGAATAGAATTATACAATTATAGAGTGCAAAGATTTTTCAATGATCTATGCATTGCACAAGTTTCAACAATATTTGCTAGCTACACCATTTGTATTCTATATGGATCACATGACATTGAAATACTTTGTAAACAAGCCCATATTGTAGGGGTGCATATGTAGATGGGTACTCTTACTTCAAGATTTTGACTTCACAGTTGTGGTGAAGCTAAGGAAAAGTAACTCGAACGAGACCACTTGTCTAGAATTAACTTAGGAGAGGAAATAAATACAATTGAAGAAACCATGCTAGATGCACAATTATATAGGTTATAACGTACACCATTAGAATTAGAAGACATTTTTGTCTTTCTACGGACTAGTGTAGCACTAGAAGGAATGAAGGCATTAGAAAAGAAACAACTTGCTATACACGCGACACCATTTATGTTAATTAGTGGTGACCTCTACAAGTTAGGAAATGATGAAGTATTACACCGTTGTGTATTAGAGCATGAGCGCAAGGATATTATGGAAGAGGCCCATGGAGGTATTGTAGGAGGCCACTATGTAGGTGATGCAATTGCTGAAAAATCCTACTTGCTAGATTATGGTGGGAGACATTGTATAAAGATTGTAAAGAACATTGTAAGGCGTGTGACCATTTTCAACACCTAGGAAAACCAGGATAAAGAGATGAAATGCCACATTGAGACCTATTATCAGTGTAGACCCATTTGAGAAATGGGTCATTGATTTTGTAGAACCTATTTCACCAGCCGCACATAGGATTGGATCGCACTATATCATTACTTGCACAGATTATCTCACACAGTGGACAGAAGTAGCACCTATAAAGGACTGCATACAACAACTACAATAGTTAGGTTTCTATGGGAGAATGTTCTTACAAGGTATGAATGTCCTTTAAGTTTGACAAGTGATAGGGGTACACATTTTTAAATAAAACCATAAGGATCCTATTAGATGAGTTTATGGTTACCCACCATAAGACTACACCTTACCACCCTCAAGAAAATGGGGCTGGCCGAGGCTTTCAACAAGATTTTGATCTAGACATTGACAAAAATTTATGATGTTGGAAGAAAGGATTGTGATGATAAAGTGTCAGCTGTTCTTTGGGCATATAGAACAACTTATAAGAGATTGAACAAAGCCACACTATTTTAGTTGGTGTTTGGCGCAGAAGTCGTTCTCCTATAGAATTTATGTTACCTTCTTTGTGCATTACACGCGCTGGAGGTCTAGCTAATGAGTAGGCTTTAGAAGAGTGTATTGAGAAGATGATTCAACTAGATGAGCGACGAGCCATAGCACGATGGAGTCAAGAAGGAAAAGGCTAGGTAGAAAGCATGACATGACAGAAACATAAGGGATAAGAAGTTTGAGATTGGACAAATGGTACTTCTTTATGACTCAAAGTTTTTACACCATCCAGGCAAGCTCAAAGTACATTGGTTGGGGCCATATGTCATCACTTACATACTTGAATCAGGTGCTTTCCAATTAGAAGCACTTAATGGAACACAACTACCCGGTTACTTTAATGGGAGTAAGCTGAAGCCCTAATATAAATAAGTCTTCTTGGTGTTTGTAATAAGGTAGTATTGTCATTTAGATTAGGTTTTCAATTATGTATTTCCTTCATTGTCATTATGCTTTGTCAATTTAGTTGTTGTTCTTGTGTAATAAGTGTGCTTACATGCATGAAGCTAATTACTATGTGAATAATGTTTATGTGTAGAGGACTGCGCATACTTTTAGTGAGGGGTGGTTATAGTTATCCAAGTAAAAGACTGTGGGAATTGAAATGTGAAAGGAATAAGTTGTTGCTGTGTGTGCTTAAATTCAAAAGAAGATTGCTTCTCAAAAGTGACCAAGGATGGAGATGATGAAAGGGCAATATAACATGAGGTAAGAAGAGGCCATGATAAATACTAGGAGAATGTACAAAGGACGAGGTACTCTGGGGGCAAGGGTGCATGATGAAGAGAAGTCTGTGACCTGGGGGTAGGAAGGTGCACTAGAAGGTTATAGTGGGGCACGAAGATGTACCGTGTGGAATGAATGAATTCAGTCAATGAATGAGAGGATATATGGTAGGTAAAGGAGCAATAAATGCATCAAAATTTGAAAAAATATATAAGGATGGGATGTCAATTGATTTTTACTGCATTTGCGACTAAGAGTATTTAAGGAAAGAGATAAGTGCGAAGAGATGAGTGATTGGGTTAATGTGCGAAGGGTGTGAAACCAAGTGTGAAAACAGATCTATGCGAAAAGAAGCTTGCATCCCGGTGGTGAAGGGTTTGAGCAAAGCAAGGTGACAGAGAGGAGTTAGGGCATGAAGTTTCCACCTAGGGCATGATTGAATCAAGATAGGGTTTGATTCACAAATTGTAGAGTTAAAGAGGAGACGATTGCAAGGTAAAAATGGCACCCAAGAAGGTAGTTGTAGCAGAAGCAAAAGGAAAGAAGAAGGTGGTCATCGAGGAGGAAGAGATGGCACCCAAAAGTGATTTTTAGAAATGCAATATCCAGAAGGAGTCATCATTGGCTAGAATGGGATTCACCCATTAGAAAGAGAAAAGTAAGTGAATACAATCATAGGACCTTAGAGAACAAGAAGGAGCTCGATTCCTTTCTCACTACGAGGATGAACAATCATATGAAGTGGATGACATACCGGTTTATGATGATGCAGGTGAGAAGCTTCTAAAGAGAATTGGGGTCTACCAATTATATGAGCTTCTATATTTTGGGAAGTATGAGCCCTTGTACCAGTGGCTCATGAGTAGAGTGCATGAGGACTTCTTCTACTTTGCAGGACGCAGAGTTAGAATCTCATCCACGCTTATCTCAATGGTGATAGGTTTGAAGGCCACAGGAGAGGATATAAAGAATGATCTCACAGATAAAGCCGCGATCTCAAAGAATAGAAAGGATTTAGGTACATGAAGGGTCCGTGCGGTATGGATATAGACAAGTTAAAGAACTATCCGGTTGTGCAAGTAGCAACACACCTTGTTACAAAGTTGAATGACCAGGAGTGGTGGTCACAAGTAAATACTATGTGGTTACATGTTACACACAAGATGTCAGAAGGAGTAGTCTACAATATTGTAGGCTACATTACAGAGTAAATAGTCAAGGAAGTGCACACAGGAGGGAAGATCAGCTTTGGGGTTGTTCTACTATCACTAGTATTCATGGAAATTAGAGTACCAGATGAGTGAAGAAAAAGGTATGGGAATACCCCATGGAGAATAAGTCACCAACTGAAAGGTTTAGCAAGTACCTATGTAAAGGGTCCATGATAGATGGCATCAAGAAAAGGGAAAAAAGGGTATGATAGGCTCCATATGGAATTTGGAGAAGAGTGGTGCATCCCAAAGGACCTAACATTAGTAGTGGGGAAACAAGTCCAATTTGTTGTATATCAACATTTTTGCATCGTGTGCTTCCCAATGAGAGATGGAGTCTAGAGCCCTTGGTGTAAATTTCCTTACGCATTCACTGCAAGGTATTTCCAAGCATCTATTCATAGATTCATGAACATGCACTGACCGGTATTCAATGCAGATAAGGTAGACTGTGAATACCACACGTCAAGGAATAAGTATGTGTATCCATGAAGAAATGCCTATGTTGAGAGGCTCATTTTGGAGGTATTGACTATCAAGCCAATAAGTTTAGTCAGAAAGCAGATATAGGGGAAACATTAGTGTACCTTCAATTTGAAGCCCAAGATGGAGAACAATAAGTATGTGGAGAGTGAATTCACGCTCCCAGGGCCATTGAAGGGTAAGCACACAATGGAAAACATACGACATAAAGGCCCACAAAAACTGTTGAAGTAGAGGATGAAGAAGAGGAGCGTGAAGATAATGGAGGCTTGGAGTGCAAAAGAAAGTAACCATATGATAGAGAAGAGTCACAGTGCATGACCACTCCACCTCAGGGACATGACAAAGAGGAAGATACAAAGGTTGAGCAGGGGGAGCACAAATTTAAGAAAGTATTTAGATGCACAAGGAATCAAGGTGGAACCCCACAAATGGTAAGGAAATCACCTCGTCTCTCTCCACACAAGGAGACAATGAACAAAAGAGGAGAAGAATGTTGAAGTTAGATGAAGAAGCGGATGAATCAGGGGAGAGAGCGTGCATCTCCTACCCCACTCAAGTAAGAAGACAAGCCACAAAATGAGGAAGAGCAAAAAGATGAAGAGATGAAGGATGAAGAAGAAAGAGAGAAGGAAACCTCTAGATCCGCGCATGCAACTACTCAAGGTGTAATGGAACAGGATCTCAAGCTACAATTCCCAAGGGTCCTAGATCAAAGAGGATGAGTGGGGAACACAAAGTGCACCAATCATGGGCTATGTAGAGGACACCGGAAAAATCATCCACGCATGTTTCCAAAGCACTATAGAATAAAAGGATTTATTTGGCTGGGAATTAATGGATGGGGATATGGTGACTATTCACACTAGAAAGCAACTCTCATGGTCAATGCATACCCACATGGATGAGCCTAAATTTGATGTATGCAAAGAGTCATGCATGTCGAGATGGCTAAAGAAGGCACCCCAAGCTAGACATATGATAGTAAAGCCTACTGTTATGTCAGATGAGCAAGTTAGCAATGCATTGGTGAAGCTTTTTGCTAAAGTTGTGAGAAGAAACATGGACAAAGATGCAACAATAAGAGCATTATGTGAGGATCTAAAGATAAAGGATGTAGAGATAACACGCATAATGAAAGAGAGGGACTTAGTGCAGAAGAAGAATGAAGTATTTATTAGCATCGCAAAGGAGATTAGAGACAATGTCATAAGAGCTAGGCCACACTTGGAGACCAAGGTACCACAAATGTTTCCCTCAGCGATACATTATGTAGGAAATTTGGTGGACCTGGTACTTGAAGATGAACCTCTACGCATGCTAGCGCCAAGGAATCAGAACAAGAGGCAGAATGAGAGAAAGCTTCAATGATGTGAAAGATTACATCCTATGAAGGGATGCTGTAAACACTACAAGAAGTATTGAAGAAAGTAGACCAGGATTTGAATATCTACATAGCTCCAGAGGTGCTTATCAACATAAAGACCCTAGAAGAAAATAATGAGGTCCAAAGAGTAATGAAGGACGAAACATTGGGCCACGTAAAGATTGTCAATGGTTAAGTAAAAGCGCGAGGCCCCGATAAAGAACACAAGAGCTATGCAAGACTCATTTGGAAGAGCTTGGGAAGCTCATTGCGCAGAAGATGGATCTTTTAGAAGGAATAATGACCTCAATGTTGAGCATTGTGTTGGTTTTGCAAAATGAAAAAGGGGAGATTGTGAGAGATGAATTGGAGTCCATTTTTGTGGACATTCTAGAAAAAGCAGTAACAAGCACTCATCGAATGGCGAGCCTGGAGGCCGAAATAAAGGAGGAGTATCCAAAGTTGATACTTCAAACTGATACAGAGGAGGTTGCCTCATAAAACTTATTTATTCATCTACATTCTTTCATTCTTATTCTTTCCATTCTTCTATTATTTACTTCAATTTTTTGAGATACCCATGTCATGTGAGGTGACAATGAGATTAGTGTGGGGTAATGTAAATCGAGAACACTTGATAAGAACTCACACAAGAAGTCCGCATGGGAAAACAGGCCAAGTTTAAGGGTGTGAATGGACAGGAAGAACCCGCATGCAGAGGGAAAGTTCAACATTTGGGACTTAGCTGATTTTGAGCATGAAGACCTATTTTTAGAAGATGGCGTGCAAAGCACATAAATGAGGCAGAGACATGCACGCCACACATTGTCTATCTTTAGAGGATGGATCAAAGCGTTTTGCATGGAGATGAGCTAAGAATAGGATTGTCACTTTAGTTAACTGTAAGAGGTCTATAGATAGCACACTTGCATGTGTGGCTATGCCTGTAAATGATGCGTGGCTATTAGTAGCATGTGGCCTATTTTTGGAATAGATAAGCGGTGAAGGGAAAGTCCCCACCCTATATATATGATGTGAATCACATAGTAGTTGATATAGATATAGAGAGATATATAGGTATATGTAGAGCGTAAGAGGTAAGCATAAAGAGATATGTGCATATGACTGGATTATTGTATCAGATCCATGCACACATCGGTATAGAATGCCATTATTGTAAGGAGCTTCTGTGTTTATTAATAGATGGAAGTTATTGGCTGAATCTAAGTGTCATTCCTGTGTGTAATTGAGTAGTGCATGTTCTTGATTCAATCATGATTATTGTTTAAGCTTGTTCTTTCATAGATTTGAATATGGCATGCATTGTAGAATGATGGATTAGTTATGGATCTATATGTTTCTTCCTTCATCACGCTAACATCCTACTACAACAACCCTAAAGAGGGACCTGGTACCTTTATGTGCTTTGGGTGAGCACTCAGTCTAGGATGAGTGATGTGCCAAGATGTCCTAGGTGTTATCTGGTAAAATTTTAGGCTGAATCAACTAATAAAAGGAATTTCTATAAATAAGACTCACTTTCATTCCCATTAATAGCTGGATCTATGAATGACATTTCATCTTCACTTTGTATGTGCTTTATATGAAAATAATATTTTTTTGGCGTCCAAGTCATCTTGCTTTTATCCTTTGCTTGAGTTGCACTCCAACTTGATTTTTTTATTTTTAGCCTATAACTCCAAAATCAGCTAAGTCTTGGAATATTTCCTTCTGGGTGTGAGCCTTCTACGCGCCACTTTTCTCGGACCTTGTGCGTGTACACATGCTCTACATGTGTGCCATATTTATCCATGTGCTTCTCCATACTTATTCATTCTACTAGTCTAACATTACCCCACACTAATTACATTGCAATCCTCAACAATGGGGTCTCTTGAATTATCTCTCCAAGTACAATGAATAAAGAATGAAAAAATAAGGAATGATTACACAAAACTAAGGCATAAAAATATAATTCTTCAGTGGGATCCTTAGTCTCCTTCTCCTTAATTATCAATAAAAGCTTAGGGTATTCTCGGTTAATTGTTCTCTCCAGCGCATTCTATTCTACTAGCCCCTTCTTCGTAGTATCCGAGACTGTCCCAACTATCTTTTCCATCTCCTCTAAAGTCATATCTTCCCCTTTGTGCTTGAGCTCCCTTGTCACTCCAACCAGATCCCGAGATCATGCCTTCTATGACATCCATTCTTCGTGCCACCGAAACCCCAAATTCTCTATTCTAACTTCATGTGGCTCTCTCGATGCACTAAGTGCATCGTGCTTCTTCGCAATCATGACTATCTTCTCTTCTCTTCCAAGCGCTTCATCCTTAGCCATGAGAAATTTTTTTCCCTCCTGGACTATGTATGCCTTAAGGATTTGTTTTGGATCTTGGTAGTTGTTCAGTGCCCAACCTACCTTCTTCAAATCATCCTTCAATGTTTATAGAATGACATTGTACTCCAAAATTTTACGCGTTATAATCATCTTATTCTTCTCCTCTTCTGTCACAGTGTCTACTTGAGCTCCCCCTTGCATGGTCGACCTATTTTGAAGTAGCAAGTGAACTAAATATTACAAAAATGTAAGGTCGATGGGTACGTATTATGCTTTTTCTCATCAAATTATGATGCACATCCAAAACTTTGTTCCCAATGCTAGCTGCAAACTCCAAAATATCCTTCCTACATTTCTCAACCATGTTTCGTGCCTAAGTTAGTTTCTCAATTTTCTTCTCCTCCTTATTGTTACTATCCTCTAACATCATCCTCAACATGTCCGCCTTATCAAAATTTCTATGAGCCACCTCTTCTTCCATCTTTTTCAAGGCATTACTTACCTACTCAAGTAAACTCTATGGGCTTTATCGTTATATGGGTCGCTTGAGGTGCCTTCTTCATTATGTGCCTTATATATGATTCCTCATTGACATCAAATTCAGGTTCACACATGTGCGTCTACATCCTCTAACTCAAAGCATCTTCCTGTGTGCGCAGTTCACATTCTCGAGGTCCATCAACTTCCACCCATATAACTATTCATGAGCAAGTGTACTCTGGAATCTTGCATGGATGATCTTAGTAGTGTCATTAATATACCCAAGGTCCGGCATATGTAAATATTCTTCTCCCATTCTTCTACCGGTCCTCCTACCTATGGGAATATGAGTTCCCGCACCTGAGAACATACCTTCTCCCTTTTATCCGAAGCTTCGCATGTGCCCTAGATGGCTCACCTGTACTTCTCTCATTTTCTTCAACTCCTCCGGTGGGGCTTCTTCCTCACATGTACTTTGTGAAGTTATTCATATTGGAGGGCCTCCTATTCTATGTGTTCCTCCCCACATATATTGACATCAAGATATGGCTCTCTATTATGCGCAACCTCATCCGACACCCCCTTTTCCACATTGTCATCATGTGTCATGAGGTTATGCCTCCTCTTAGTCTTCTTTAATGGGATCAGCTTCACAAGAGTTGTTCTGGTGACCTCCTCACTACGTCGAGGTTCCCACACCACTTCTCTACATTTTTTTCCTCCACAAATTCCACCTATAGCCTTGGTCTAACACACTACTCATTTCCTTTTCTATCTCTTTAGCCTCAAGGTTAATTTTTACCTATTCTTCTTCCTACCTCGTAAGAGTATCCTCGCGCCACCTTTTTGGTGTCTACAATTGGTTTCCTTCTTCCACTATGGTTGAGCCCACTATTATCCTCCATTTCTTCCTCCTTATCCTTATGCTCTTCCTCCTCCTCATTCCTTGGATAGAATTCCTCGCACTCTTGTCTGTCTCGACTATCTATTTTCCTTTAGGTAGCTCAAGAGAGTTTGAAATCATCCTCAATGTATCTTCCCTTGACCAATTTAGGCTTAAGGTAGATGTATACCTTAGCCGCATCTATCTTTCCAACCTGATAAGGTCATGGAATTAATGATGATATCATATGATATCATAGTCTCAATGTAAGATGACTTACCAAGATACACGTAAGTCTTCCGTAGCATATGGTAGTCACAATCTATCTTATCCGCATCGAATCTCAGCTTCTACACATCTCGAAAACCTATTTAATGAGGCTTAGAAGTAGTGCATTTTGAATGCATATATCAATTTACACCAAGGGATCTTATTTCCATTCTTCATGAAGAACCTTCCAATGCAATAATGTTGGTATACTACAAATTCTGCCTTCCCATCCAACACCGCAGCAAGTTACTTGGTATACCCGCTCATGCTCGAATGCCTCACACATTCTCCTATACCACATATCCAATCTGATATTATAAGCAACCAACATACCATCACATGTGTAGTCCTCAAACCTTTCAGCTAATGAATTCTTCTCGAGTGTACTACTATATCTTGTCCTTAGGGCCATCTGGTACCCCAACCTCTGCAAACATGATAGATAAGAGGATCACACCCCAAGTAATCTTGTCACCCATGCAAATTTCCTTGATAATGAATTCTACGATGAATGCAACAATATTTTACATCATCCTCTCAACCATATTCTTCACAAAGTGGAACTATTTCTTGTTTCTCGAGCTCCATCTCTCTTGGTTATTAAACTTGGTAAAAAGAAGCACGGTGATTTTAACAACAGGTCAGATTACCTTTGAGATATCCATCACGTGCCCTCCTTTCGATATGAAATCTCAATTTTAGTCTCCTCCACACCAATTTCATAATCTATGTCAATGGAAATTTCTGCATCCAAGTTACGGAACCCCGTAAGTCTTCCAATCAATGACACAGTGATATGCACTTGCATTCCTACGAAGTAAAAGAAGTCCTCATGGAATCTTGACATGAGCCACTAGTAAAGTCACTTTGTTTTGTCAAAATACAAAAACTCATAGATTTTAAAACTCCCAATTTCTCTAAGGTATATCCTTTGTCATCATAGATTGGTTTGTCATCTTTAGTCTATAAATTGGTCTTCTTTATCAACTCCTTATCTATCTGATCCTTATTTGCACCGATGCGATGATTGTAATCAATGAATTAACTTCTACAAACGTGGGATTCCCAAACATGCCCCATAATTACACCCTTGGGATACTACATTTTAGAGAATCTCTCTTCGGGTGCTTCTTCTACTTCCACCTCAGGTTCCTTCTACTTTTTGATCCTTGTGGCTACGTTGCAGATGCTCTTTTTGGTGCCATATCTAACTTTCACAACTTATCCTTGCACATATCTACCTCTGTCTCCCCAAACTCACATGCCATAGCCACATTTTTATCCTTTCCAAATGGGATAGCTCCTTGAACCCTAATCTTCTCACACATTTACTCACTCTCACAGTTCTCTTGAATGAGCTCCAATTTGGCCATGACCAAATTCTATTACAAGATCAATAGATCGGCCTCTATACTCACACTATGCACTCGTTCACACTTCCGTCACTCTTCAAGGATCAAATACTCAAACATGAAAGGTAAGAATGGATTCACTTGTACTCATTTTATAGAATTTTAAAAATTTCCCACTTTAATTTCTCCTCACCTACCATTGTACTCAACTTTAATTATGTTTTTAATGATTTTTCCTCACTTTTCGTTGCTTTCTTCCACATTTTTTGCTGCTTTCTTCTGCGCTTCATTTGTAACCTTCTAGCATGCTCCACTACTTCACAAGTCACATACCTCCTCATGTGTGCCTTTTTGAACCTTAGTACTTAATCCTCTCTTCCATATTCCAAGGAGCTCACCATGTCATTTATTACCTTGTGTTACACGACATGACCCTTTTCTCATGCGTGGTCCTCATCTTGAGCAATACCCCCGATGCGTACCATCATCCTTAACACATGTAGCACCTTTTTAAAATAGAATCTATACATCACACTTATACCTATGTCATACTTCTCAATGCGCTAACATGTATGTAACTATTTCAACATAAAATGATTTCTTTTTCATGCGCTTATACATGTTTCACCCCACACTAAAAGTATTCACGGTCCTCGCACATGAACTCAATAGGTAGTAATCAAGTTCTGCGCTTAAGCACATTTATTAAAAACAAAACAAGGAAATTCAAAAATAAAGCATAACAACATCAGAAAGAAACGCATGAAAGGATACCTAATCTAAATGGCAATATTGCTTATTATAAACACCAAGAAGGTTTATTTATAGTAAGGGCTTCAACCTACTCCCATTGAAATAACCAAGAAACATAGTGTCATCCAAAGGCCTACAACCTGGCATGCACATGATTTGATTATCTTGATTACTACAAAAGTAACCAACCAATACACCTTCAACTTTCAAGGGTGGTGCACAAATTCAAATTCCTAAAGAAGGACATGTTAACCAAAATAAGATCCCTCTTATTTTGGGTTAACTAGCTTCCTTTTGTGCCTCAGTCAAAATTTTATACATTTCAGGCACTCAAAATATTATGGAAATGGCTTCATCAGATAGGATTTTTATTCCCCTTTCTAGAAAGGTAAATAATTCCTCCTAACTCCTTGTATTTTTTGAGTTATGGCTCAATGGAGTTTGGAGGGAAAATTTGCAAGGTGGACTGTTGTATATATCTTCCCCCAGGTAGATATAGACAAGCAGAAGATTATAGAAATCAAAGAAGCTCAAATCCCTGACATTTATCGCCTTGGCGCACAGAAATGGCGCATGGAAATGAGTGTCGACAGGGAAATGTATGCGCCCTTGGCGCACAGAAATGGCGCATGGAAATGAGTGTCGACAGGGAAATGTATGCGCCCTTGGTGCACAGAAATGGCGCATGGAAATGAGTGTCGATAGGGAAATGTATGCACCCTTGGCACGAAAATGGTGCATGGAAATGAGTGTCGACAGGGAAATGTATGTGCCTCTTGGCGCATGAAATAACGCATGGAAATGAGTGTCGACAGGAAATGTATGCGCCCTTGGCGCATAGAAATGGCGCATGGAAATGAGTGTTGACAGGGAAATGTATGCGCCCTTGGCACACATAAGAGGATGTCGACACACACAGGGATGCGCCAAGGCACACCTTCAGGAGGCGCAACATTTTGAGCGCTGACAGGAAGCAGGCCCTGGCGCAGATATTCAGATGGCCATAACTTTTGACTGGGAGCTCAGATTCATGCAAGGTTGGACTTTTCGGAAAGCTTACAAAGTCCTCTGTCCAACTATGACTAGATATCTTTAATTGGGTGAGAACAAATTCTTAAAAATGAAAAATATAGTTCGCCACTTTTTGGGTTCGCTAGGGTTCTCACCTACCACCATAATGAGATAGTTAAGTGCATTCTGGAGGTGGTTGGGGCAGATTTTCATTTTCCTCTCTCTTTTCTCTCTCATTCTTCCTATAAATTGTAAGGAGGGGCTTCTTTCTAAAGGTTGGACATTCTTGTTTTGCCCCTCCCTTCTTCTCTTTGGCAGGTGAATTTGTGGAGTTCAAACCTCCCATTTAAAACTGTAATGCAACTCTGCCTCTTGGCATTTTGCAGTGTGCTGTATCAATCTTTGGAGCAAATTAATGCATGTCTGTGGATGATTCTCAACCCTCTCTGTATTCATTTGCATCCCCCTGATCTTTCACTGTGAATCTGGCTATCTGTGTATGATCTTGTATTGCATTTTAATGGTCTGTGTTTATTGGCAAGACAGGTGTTCTTCATTCCTCGGTGCATCACCTTTGTAGTTTAGGTTTTATTTTATGCATCTTCTTACCCTGTCTCCTTGACAAGTTAGTTTAGGTTTTGAGTAAACCCTCTGCATTTTTACGTGTGCATCTGAATAGAGGAATAGGAACCGGCCTTCATTCGGAGAGCTTTTCCAATTCGCGAGGTCCCACACTTGGGAAAAACTCCATGTTATGCAATCACACTGATAGTCTCAACCCATCGTGTTGTAGAGTCCCAGGGGTGCTGCGATTCGACAACAACAGACCGGGAAATTTTTTGGCACTTACACTTTTGGCTAAAAAGCTCAAAGGTAAAATTTGGCCCGAAAGCCCACAGAGGAAAATATATTGTTTGAGGCCCACACCTAGTCGGGGAAGGTGCCACGTGTCAAGGCGGAGCGGTTGGAGCGGAAGCACTTCAAGTTTTTTGGCGTTTGGTCAAAATGTGTCAATGGAAAAATAGGAGTGCATCCCTACCGAGCTAAGCAAATGATGCCACGTGTCTAGTCGGCAGAATGGGAGTCGGGGCATTGGAGGAATTTGGAAAAATTTTCCAAAGTGGTTAAAAGTGCAAAGGCAAAAGTTGAACCACATCTCCACACAAAATCGAAGGCCCCATGTGTCCACATGTCAACAGAGGTCGGGCCAACGGAGAACCTTTAGAAAATTTTCCTAGGCGGGAAAATTGGGTAGAATTGTCTCCTGAGGCCCGCGGATCAACCAGAGGGTGCCATGTGTCATCGGAGGAGCGGGGCACGTAGAGATTTTTTTGGGAAATTTTCCCAATTTGAAAAAAGAGGAAAAAGTTCAAATTTCAGCCCGCAAACCCGATTTTTGCCCTAATTTTGCCATTTTTGCCCTAAATCTTCAAAGGGCATATCTTTCACACCAGAGCTCGGATTTTCGTGATTTTGGTATCATTGGAAAGATGGTAAAATTCTCCACACGATGGGCACTTTAATTTTAAATTTTAATGGAGTTTTGCTAGAGAAAATGAGGAAATGTCTACGCACGGAAAAAATGTAGAACCGACCCCAACCACCAAAATTTATGAAGTATGGTATCCGTTTCTTCTCCAGCATGGCCGAATGCATCAAAAAATGGATTTGTGAGGGTGCCCTTGCTGTTTTAATGGATCTTGTTGGTGGTTGGAGATCTCAAATCAATTTGCCCACATTTTTTCACCTTCCTTCATTCTGTTCGAGCGATAAAAGCCAGTTTTGGCTCATTTTGTAAAAGTTGTTCATCCTTCTTCTCTACCTCTCCCTTATTTTCTTCCCCAGAGGTCAAAAATGGAGTTTGAACCTCCTCCCTTGCTCTGTAATGGCATTTTTGCCTCTTACTCGTGAAATGATGTTTTGTGCAAACTTTTGGAGCAATAAAAAATGTGTTTTGTGATGCATTTGTCCATCCTTGCTCATTTTTTGGTTGTTTTCTTCTTGCCTCTCTTCATTGTAGGTATTTGTGCATGTTTTGATGTTCATTACAGGTTTTGGAGTTGTATTTATGGAATTCTGGAACATGTCTTTGTGTGAAATCCATCTTTGGTCTGTGATGCACTTGTCCATCCTTTCCATTACTCACCTCTTCTTGTTCCATGATAGTTTTGATAGATAATCAACATTTTCCTTCTCTGGTGTATCACCATTTTAGTGTAGGCTCTATTTTTTCCAGTTTTCTTTCTCTCCCTATCTCCTTGGAAGTTAGATTATGATTAGATTATCTTGCCTGCACTAGAATAGCTTGTGGCAAGTAGTTTAGGAAGAGGAACCAACCTTCTCTGGAGAGCTTTCACCATTTTCAAAGGTCCCACACTTTGGGAAAGCTCAATGTTGTGCAATCACAACAAATGACTTTGTCTTAGAAAAGCATATCCATAACTCATTTGGGGATCTTTGTGAATTTGCACTAACAGGACCATCTTTCCAATTGTCTTGTTCTTAATTTGCCTATCATGCCATGCCTTCTCGGTCTTCTAGATCCAATGTATAATGATGTTTTTTCATCTAACTACATTAGTTTATCAATGTGATTTTCAATAGCTTTTTCATCATTTAGTCCTCCTGTGCACGTAATATGTAGGGATGGTAACATGAATTCAACTAGTAGTACTACTTCCGTGCCAAACACCAACTAAAAATGTGTGGCCTTATTCAACCTTTTATAAGTAGTCTTGTATTCCCAAAGTATAGCTGACACTTTATCATCCCAATATTTCCTTCCAACATCATAGATTTTTGTCAATGTTTTTCCCAAGATCTTGTTGAAAGCTTCTGTAGTGTCATTAGCTTGTGAATGATAAGGAGTAGTTTTATGGTGTGCTAACATAAACTCTTTTCGTAAAACTCTAATAGTGTCATTCAAGAAATGAGTTCGTTTATCACTTTTCAAGATTAATAGGAAACCATACCTGCTAATAATATTCTCCCAAAGAAATCTTGTTGTTGTAGCTACAATACAATCCTTTATAGGTGTAGCCTCTCCGCCCAATTGTTCAAATAGTCTATATAATTTATAATATAATGCGCACTAGTCCTATGTGTGGGTGGTGAAATAAGACCTATAAAGTCAATATCCCATTTCTCAAAAGGTTATGCACTTGTAATCGGTTGAAGTGGCATCTCATCTCTATGTCCAGGCTTTCCAAGGTGCTGAAAATGATCACATGCTTTCACATACTCCTTGGTATCCTTGTACAATGTTTCCCACAAAATTCTAGCCATAAGAATCTTTCGCATGGTAGCATCCCATACATAATTCCCCCTGTTATTCCACCATGAGCCTCTTCCATAATAGTGTCTTTCTCATGTACACAATGGCGCAAGAATTCATCATGAACTAATTTTTATAAATCCCCACCAATTAACCAATAAGGCATTGTGCGTATTGCAAGGTTCTTCTTCTCCAATGTCTTCATTTATTCATGCATCTTTCCAATACATAATAAAACAAATATGTCTTCTAACTTTGTGGGCACATGGTTCAATCTAAATAACTACGCATCGGGCATATTGTCTTCAATGCTCGCACATCCTCACCCGAATTAATCCTTGATAAATAATCGGGACTCGAATTTCTCTTACCTAGTTTGACAACAACTATGGAATCAAATTATTGAAAATAAGTATCCACCTACAAATACACCCTCGCAAAACAGGTTTTTGACTACATACTTGAGTGCCATATGATCCGTATAAAAATAAATGGAATCACCAAGTAATTTTTGAATTTATTCAATACGTAAATCATGTAAAATTCCTCGTGCTTAGTAGTTGTGTAATACTACTCCACGGGCGTCAAATTCCTACTTTTAAAACAAATAGGATGATATATAATCCCTTCTTTGGTTGTTCTAATATCTTTGTGCCAATCGCCATGCCAGAGGCATCAACATGAACATGAAATGGTTTTTCCCATGAAGGAAAGTGCAAAATAGGTGCAATAGTCAACCTTTCCTTTAGTGTCTCAAATGCCTATGGTTGTGCATCACCCCAATAAAATTTCCCTTTAGCCTTTAACAATTCTTCCAAGGGTGCGACGATCTTTGCATATCCTTCCTGTAGTACCCTATGTGTCCCAAGAATCCACACACCTTACTTTGATTGGTAGGATCTTCCAAGCCTAAGATCAAAACTATCTTGGATGGGTCTACCAACAATCCTTCCTTATAAATAATGTGTCCTAACAAGGTGCCAAAAGGTGTAGAAAAGATGCAATTTTTGATGTTGAGAGAAATTATAAACTACCCGCATTTCTCAAATATAAGCCTCAAATTATCACAATGATCTTTAACTAAACCATATACTATCCAATCATCCAAATACACTTGTAAGAACTTGTGAATGAAATCCTGGAATGTTTGCACTACAATGCGCGAGAATGCCACCGACACATTTCTCAATCCAAAGGGCATAATCACAATGAAAAACTACCCCGCTTAGTGGTGAAAGTAGTCTTCTCCTAATCTTATTTCACGATGCACACTTAGTGATAGCCTAAAAAACCATCTGTAAATGAATATATCTCACGCCCAATAAATCCTTCCAAAATTTCCTCAGTCAAAGGCATGGGAAAGGGATCTATGACACATGAAGTGTTTATCTCTCTATAGTCCACACAGATCCAAATCCACCCACTATTTTTAATGTTTATGACCATGTGGCTCACCAATTTATATTCCTCAATAGGATCAATTATTCCAAATTTGAGAATCTTATGAATTTATTCCTTCATCTTTATGCGCAGATTAGGATTCATCCTATAAGGCCTATACCTAATCGGGCATGAGCATTCTTTCAATTTTATCTTCATCTCACCTAAAGAAGGATATACACCTTTTAATTTATGGTAACCCTTTGGAAAGAGATCTTGAAAGTCACACAAAAGCTCTATGATCTTGGCTACTTCCTATTCTGACCAATAATCCCCAATGATTGCTTCCTTGGGTTCATCCTTAGTGTCAATATTCACCTTCTTTGTCTTCATAGGATCATGGTACACACATGACTTCTAATTTGTATAATTCTTTACCTTGCATTTACCTTCGAGTGTGGCTAACATCCAAATTTTTAACCTCCTCATCATCAATCATATATACAAACTTCCCTTTCTCTTTCTCCTTTTAGGCATGACATATTTGTACTTCTTGTCTCCTCTAGATTAAGGAACACCTAAAGATCAAGTTGTCTAAACAGCTCTAACATGAGCTATTATGCTTTCAAAGTTATTCCCTAATGTAATGCACTTTATTATCTACAAATTTTAATGGAATAGAGGCTTAGTATAAAGGTAATCAAAATTTTGAATCATACATGCATTCATCTCTTACCGATTGCAGTCTCCCTTTTTAACTCAACATGGACATACTAAGCACGTGCACATCCACACAATGCGATTAGAAATTACCTACCCAAAGTGATGGCAGTAAAGCCTCCTGACCTTGTTCCCATAGTCTCTCACAAGTATGGACATGATGTGAAGCCGAATTCTTACCATGAAATTCACAAATGTGCATAGGTACATTGCTCTGAGTAAACATGGTGGAAAAGGTGATTCTCACTTCTTGCCACTCCAAGAGGTTATCTCTATGTGTTGCCCACAAGTACACTACTATCCCACAAAAGTATAGACCAACATGTTTCTTCTATATCCTTCATTCAACCATTGTGTTTCCATAGTAGGTAAGAATGTATTGGGATTTCCCTCACCAAGTATACCTTGGTACTGAGTTGAGCCTAAACACCTCACCATGTGTGACTTGATCATCCTTGTAACCTACCATTTAACTTCATGCCCAAAAATTTCATACTTGTCATGTGCCCAGTTATCACAAGGAACATTTTTAGTGTCATTTACGAGACTATATCTTCCCAATGAAGTACACCCTCTTTTAATGGCTCTAGATTCTCGGATCACGCACCGTCATGCATAAATTTGATTAATCTCTTCTTTACTCAAAGGATCAATATAATGATCCACCTTATTTTCAAATATGGGTATAATCATGCACTCATCTTTGTTCTAAAAACTAATGTATCTCTTGTTAAAGTGCAAATTGATATTGTTGGCATAGCACTGTGGCTATCCAAGCAATTTTGGGAAATTGTCCGCTTCAACAAGCTCCAAAACCTCAAAGTCTCTAGTAAACTTGGCTCCCTGAATGATGATAGATACATCCCTTTGTACCCCAATAGGAATTGCCTTAGTTTTATTTTCCATATACAAAAAAATTGAAGATGGCTGCAATGTAGGCCTTCCCATTTGATTCCATGCTTCCAAAGTGAGTACATTCACCTCAACACATATATCTATCAAAATATTACTTACTAGCCAACCATCAATTATTGCATCTAGTGTAATATCCTTGTCAAATTAATGGTCTTGGGGTGGGATGTTCGCATGAAGTATTTTCGCTCGTGCTCAAATACGGTGAGTGGTACCTTTTCTCAAAGCCATTCCCCTAATAGAGGAATGATATTATCTTGGCACAACATCTTACACACCTCCTTCAGGTCATCCACGTCCTTTTGTGGGAGTTCATCACTCTTTACCTACTCTTTTAAGCATTTTATTTCAACCTAAAAATCTCTAATGAATCCTATAGTCTCTTGATATACCTCCTTCGATGTGCCAAATCTAGATACTTAGGATGTATCACTTCCTCTTACGTAATAAGAGGTATGTTCTTTAGATTCGGCACATGTCAGTAACTAGTATGGGTTGCAATTATGGATTAGTCTTCTTAGGCATCCATTGATCAACATTCGTGTGTTGCACCTTGATCATATTTGTGCCCTTGTCCTTGTCCTTGTTTTTAATCATGTTCTCATATAAGTCAAGACATTATTCGAACTTATGTTACTTCCTGCCATGAGTAAGTTGTAGTCTGAGGGAAATATCATTGGTAATGATTAGGTGATCCATAAGTGTAACAAGTCCCTCGAGTGAACCTTCCTCTCGCAACCACCATGACCTCTGCCTCGATATCATCCTCGGAAGCCTCCATTTCTATTATCTCCATTTTTACACCCTTCATTATGTTATCCTTCCTACTCCTTAGATCCGCTTGCCACACTAGTCTGGCACACTCCTATCTCAATGGATTCATAGATGTGATCAATCAGTTTGATATTAGCAGTTTCATGAGTGTGGGTGTTACAAATATTATGAGTACATAGACACCTTTTGAATTTCACACTTGAAAAGGGGACTATTTTGAACATCATGATCCAAGTGGGAAACTTCATAATCCGAAACATTGTGTGAAAAAACTTACGTGGACAAATTTCCTTAGTATGTCCATCAACTTCACAATCTGTGCACCAAATACCACTTGCTATCTCATGGGGACGAGTTAGCAAAAAAATTCCAACTCTTTTTCCATAGTTACGATATGCACCTCTAGGAATGGGATCACTCCAATATCAACACTTCCAACCACCTCAAAGAAAAAGGGTAGCTTCCAAGGCCTCATGTGGATCCACATAAGTATTATGAGAGAGTTCTCTTCAAAATGGAATCAACAATTCCCCAACATACTATTGTGCATGCTAACTAGGATGGATATCATAAGACATATTAGACAACAGATTCGTAAAACGCACATCATACTCCCTCATGGTTTCGAGATAATCCTGCTTGATGTATTTGAGCATCTTTGATGCTATCATGTTCAAATTATGGAATGTGGAACTATGCCAAAAATTCAGTGTGCAGAGCATTTTAATCCACCACAAGTATGATGTGGATCATAATTCTAATACTAGCTATGTGTGTGCCCTTATAACGTAGTAGAAAATTGATTAGCCTTCCTATCGAGAAAGTAATCCCCTTAGTATGCCATAGTAGTTCAAACTTATGCACGTGCTTTGTTTCATATTCAATACCTCTATTCTTTGGTAAAAAAGTGACATCTTATAGTAAAATTAAGGTGTTTGCTGCGCTAGTTGCTGATGTGGGGGTTGATTTGGTGGTGGATGTGGTCCTTGCCCACTAGATACGTAACCAAAACCTCCATCAAGATATTTCCTCCTCTGATCCACCTAAATTGTGTGATCCTCTTTATCCTCCCACGCCCCTATGGTGGGTCAGTGAGACCGATTGACGTACTCCCTTGTGTCCCGGTTGTGGTACTACACTTGACACCTACAACTTATGTAATTACAACTGCTATGGAAGTATTTCCAACATTTCGTGCACCATTGTTCTATGTTGATAATGTGCCTAAAAAAACCTTGCAATCAAAATTCTAGAGAATGGTACTTGATTTGTGATGCCATTGGTGCACTATTAAATTTATCTCTTGAAGTCAACACAAAGAGATATCTACTTTTCTTAACTTGTTTACTTGCACTAGCATGCTTCTCAATGAATACTTCTATATTTGGAACACCAAGTGCAAGGGCTAGGTGGTTTAATGGGATCAAATGGGAACCTACGGTCCTTATACTTTCCTCTTACACACTCACATCCAAATACTAAGGAAATTATCTACTATGCTTACCCAATGTCGGGAGAACCAAATGTTATGGCTCCTCATCTTCCATGAGATCATAAAATCCTTCGTGAGCCATCTCTATCCTTAATGCCAATGAATCCTTAACCTCCCTTTGTTAGGGCATTTACTTCTCTTGTGCTTCATTAAACTTGAGTCATCTTTAATCTCTATATATTACTACCGCTAGATCCGCCATCTTTCTCCACACCTGCTCCTACACCTACACGCTGTGGAAGTTTATCTAGTCATAGGAAGGCAGTATAAATATAGTTCAATTATCAACATATTGATTGATAACGGTATAACACACAAGTAATATCCTTTAGGCTCGCACATGAATATGAACTTAGCTTCCTCAAGACATAAATATGTATAAATAATGTACTCCAATATATAATTGTGCAACACTCCAGCCCACTAATGATCTAAATCTCTAGTCCACTCCAGATCTACACCAACAAGATTCTAGTAATATTTCTTCATCCAAAGTCTCGATCTAGAAACCAACACTTCTCTAACACATATGCTTCCAGCCACTCATATAATTCTACTGGAAAGAAGATGAAGAATGTTTCATAGAGCTCATGCTAAAGATTATCTTACACCCATCGACATTTATTAAAATCAGGTCTAGTGCTATATCTCTACTCAAACCGATCTGGTCAATCTCTACCCATCTTTCAATAATTTCAAGGTCAATCGATAAGCCATCCGCAAGAAACATCCTGACAAATAACTTGAAGAGAGGTCTCGACAAAAAAACTAAAATGTATTCTTTTATTTAACCTAATCTGCTAACCCAAAGCACATGAAGCTACCGGGTCCCTCCTTTATGATGTTTTTCAAGATGTTAGTGTGCATATACATGATGATATATAACCAAGTACTCATTCAATCACAATAAATCATTTCATAAATACAATTGGAAACACACATAATAAGGAAACATATAGATCATGTAACAATTAATATTAATTGTACCATGTAATCATCATATCCAGAATCCATCCTCCATAATCCATTATAATAAAGTCTTACATAATAGAAGTTGAAAACATAAATTCAGATAATAAACATAGAGTCATGCACGCTAGAACAACATAACCCTAATACATCATGGATATGCTCTCACATATGTGGTTCACAAGTACCCCAAAAAAAAAAGACATACAACAACTATATGTAGGGGTAGGGACTTTCCATTCACCGCTCATGCACTCTCTTAATAATAGGCATGCTCAAAATAGACAACATGCATACTTTACCCACTACCTATCTTGGTCTACCCTCAGTACTAGTAAAGTCTCTAATACTATTTGGAATTCCTTGTTAGGCAGATGATTCATAAGAAATTGTCTAGATGGAAAGGTGTTATTCTCTCTAGTGCTGGAAAATTCTTGTTAATTAAAAGCACGCTGCAAAACTTTCCCATATATATAATGTCTATGTTCAGCATCCCTTCAGTAGTTATTGACAGCATTGAAAGAATTCAAAAGCATTTTCTATGGCATGGAATCTGAAGAAAGATTCATGTATCATTTGGTTTCTTGGGATCAGGTATGTACTCCTAAGAAAATTGGTGGCCTTGGTATCAAGGATATTAGGAAAATGAATGTTGCTTTGATTACCAAAATGGGTGGAGACTACTTAAGGAAAAAAACTTGGACAGAGCTAATTAGGGTCAAGTACTTGGCTCAAAAAAGTATGAATTCTTTTCTTTTTGAAGAGAAACTTCCCAATGGGTCTATATTTTGGAACAAATTACTTCAAATTAGGCACATTATTGCTAAAGGTTGTAGATGGAAAGTGGGTAATGGTCAGGATATACAATTCTGGCATGACAATTAGACTGATTTCAGCTGAGTGAAAAATTTGGATCCATCAAAGACATTCTAAGTGAGAAATATGGGAATAAAGTGAAAGACTACATTGACTTAGATGGAAACAAGAGAACTTGGAAGCAACTCAAAGTGGATATTTTAAATTTAGAACCGTTGTCTCCTCTATGCAACAAAACTTTCACTCATTCCTCTAAATCAAATAGATTCAAAGGATGAGCTCATTTGGGTTAATTCTTTTGATGGGGACTATACTGTCAAATCAGGCTACAATGCATTCTTTGAGAATGTTCAATGTGATATGAACTGGAGAAAAATATGGATGCCTGAGTTAACCCCAAAAGTTAATTTCTTTTTGTGGCTGGTACTAAAAGGAAAGATTCTTACTAATGAAAACTTAATAAAAAAGGGTTTCATTATGCCCGATATGTGCAAAAAGGGGTTGAGGATATCAAACATCTTCTTTTGCATTGTGATTATGCCTCAAAGGTATGGAGCCTCATTTTTTATAATTTTAATCTACATTGGGCTCTTCTTAATACCTTCTTATAGACATGGGAATAGTGGGATCCACCATATAAACATTTCATGGTAAGAAGACTATGGAATTTGGTCTTGCCTCACACCATTTGGAAACTGTGGAAAGCAAGGAATGGAATAAACTTCAGGGATATTAGACAGGTATGCAAAAATATATTCAAGGAAATATTCATTGTTGTCAAAGATAATCTTGAGAGGTTTAGGCCTCCAAAAAATAAGCCATACCCCAAGGAAGAAGAACCTATTCTTCTTTGCTTGGAAGATTGATATTGGAAATTTTCATAGGAATGATCATAAAGTATTGACAGATCCTTAGTCCATTGGATTCCACCACCCAACTTATGGTACAAAATGAATTTTGATGGAGCATCTAAGGGTAACCCAAGAGCATCAAAGGAGGAGGTGTGATCAGGGATCACAAAGGTTGTTTAGTTGCTTCTTTTCGTTGGGAAAATGGGTCATCAGACAAATCACTATGTTGAAGCCTTAACAACATTATGGGGATCAGGCTAGCAAAAGATTGCAACATTTCAAATATTATAATTGAGGGGGACTCTATGAATATAGTAAATCTTCTAAATCAAGCACAACCCCCTAGTTGGACCATTAGAGATTTCATTCATGAATCTATTAATATTTGTAAATCCTTTGCAAATTGTCAAATTATTCACTCCTATAGAGAAGGTAACAAAGTGGCAGATAGTCTTGCTAATCATGGGGTTAGCAATAACATGCAAACTTGGTTTAGTGATGACATACTTCCTAGCAAGGTACAAAATGACATCATCATTAAGAAGTCTTTGTCATTTTGGGGATGATTACCATCTCACACAAGGTTAATAATTATCATCAGCCTTCACACGCTTTTTGGGTCTACAAAGGCACCATCAAGAAGTGGTTTTGGGGAAGCAACATTTCCATTTGGAATATAAGAAACAGGTCTAGTAGAAACAAAGTCAAAATGGGTGGAGCTCCATGCCAAACTGAACCCACTTGTGATCCTTCTTGGAAAGAAAATGAGGCTCTATGGAATTATTTGCAAATGGGTGGGGTCTCAAACCTCATTGAAAAAATGCAGGGCCATGATCTAGATATTTCCCTTCAATTTGTGGCTGGTTGGAAGAAGAGGACGGTTGAATATGGTGAGCACAACATGAAGATCACTGAGGAGCTGATTGCTGAAGTGACGGGTCTGAGCTTGGAAGGTGCTAGGTTCTTCAAACAAAAGGATTGATAAGAATACCAAAGCCAAGAAATTCCTTGATGAAGGTGAAGACCTCAAGTTTTTTACTACAGGCATAAAAGTAACTTCCATTCCAACGCCTTTCGATGAAATTGCAAGGATGATTGTCAGGTATGTTACATTGGAAGGACGATATGTCATGGTACCTCTTAAACATCTGGTTTTTAAACCACTTTAGAAGGAATATACAAAAAAATCCTCATTATCTTCTCAACTCCCTGGAACACTCTGTTCTTGAATTCCAAAATCATACTTGTGCTACCCCCTCCACCAAGGCCTCATTATGCTGCTTCACCGCCACTACCTCTCCCAATACCCTCACATTATCACCACCCCTTCCTCCCCTAACCTTGGTCCTTCCACTGCCCCCACCATTCCTTTCGACCAAAGGAATATCAGGTCGAAGAACCCTCTATACCCTCTAAATCATCCTTTCCCCTCCCAAAGGAATCTTTGTAGTAGAAAAGACATTAAGACAACTAAAAATCTGTTGCATATAAGAAACCCTGAAGGAGCCTCTGCTACGAAGAAGAAGGAAGACCTAACAAATAGAATTGAAAAACTAGAAAAGGAGTTAGAGGCTTTGAAAAAAGATCTCAAACAAGTTTCCAAGAGAGAAGGTAAAAGGAAGATGCAAGATGATGATGGTTAGATTCTGGAAGTTTACAAGAAGCTCAATTCAATGGATAACAGACTGGGAAATGCAAAAGGTCGACATGACTGCACCATTTCTGCTATCAAGGCTATTTATAACTTCATGGAGTAGCATGTCAAAAGTGTTTGCATGCTCAAGTGACATTCCAGTGGCCATTTGGGAGGCGGGACCGAATGTGACCTGATTCTCTCCCAGTTGGACAAAAATGATCCCTCCCACATCACAACTCTAGCACTCTTCACCTCTCTATAGAAGGTGAGGACAAATATTGACAGAGATGACAAATGAAGGTTGTTCTTGCTTCTGGTTTACTATTTTATTGCTGGTAGGATTTTTTTTTTTCTTATTGTTGTGTTGTATTTTTGTTCTTGTTTGATCCTTTTTGTATAGTTTCTCAAAAAACTATAGTTGGATACTCATGTATTATCTAGATGTTGATCCATAATAACTGTATTAACTGCATTATCTAGATTTTGAGCCTTTTTGTAATAGGGTATAGTCCCTTCAAAACTATTGACTACATTATCTGCTCTATCTAGATTTTGAGCCCTTTTTGTAACAGGGTATAGTCCCTTCAAAACTATTTACTAATAATAAAAATACATGCATGCTTTACAAGACAACTAACAATAGGAATTTCTATAGATAAGACTCGCTTTCATCCCTATTAATAACTTGATCTATGCATGACCTTTCATCTTCGCTCCGTATGTGATTTATCCGAAAATAGCCTTTTCTTGGCTTCCAAGTCATCCTACTTTTATCCTTTGCTTGAGCTGCACTCCAACTTGCTTTTTCTATTTTTAGCCCGTAACTCCAAAATTGGCTAAGTCCTGGAATCTTTCCTTATAGGTATGAGCCTTCTACACACCACTTTTCTAGCCCTTGCATGCGTACACATGCTCCACTTGTGCACCATATTTATCCACATGCTTCTCCATACTTAGTCATTCTTCCAGTCTAACAAATCATTGGCTATTTGAAAAAGTAAATGATTTCTTTTCATCTATGTCTTTATGAAATTTGGAAGATGATGTGGTGTGGAACTCAAGAATGGTCGTATACTTTCCATTTGGATTTGATTATAGTCTATATAAGAGCACTCCCAAAAAAATCTATAATGCCAACCATGATACATATATTATCCCCCTCTTCATCTTCTCCCTCCATTATCCTTTCTAACCTATATTGTTAGGATGCATTTATTTTTTTCATATAACTTAGGCATGGGTCATCGGGTTTTCCTTAGGAAGGATCTCAACCTCTCCACCCTTCACCTTTGGCACCTAAAGTGTTACATAATTTCCACTTGATTCCCCATTTACGCTTTCTCGTGGATCATTATGATGCCTTTTCATTGTCTTGTGAGATGACATCTCGCTTTATGTTGCTCCCCTCATAAGGGTGACACTTAGTGTTGTTCACTATTTCACATTTTTATTAGTTCTAGGTAATGACAACCGTCACCTCCTCATATGTTCTCTTGATAATATTAATGGTGTACACTCTAAATAGAATATAGGAATACAATCCAAATTGTATTTTTTTATTAGGTAAAAATATTGGTTTTAAAGACTACCAAAACTCACATTACATATTTAGGTAGAAAGAGCAAGGAAAACAAAGCACATCCCAAAAAGAACCAAGGAAGACCCAGTCAAAAACACTTGGCCAAGACAAAAGCCCACAGAGAAACTAGGCAAATATTGTCGTCAATACATTGTTTTATTATATTACAAAAGTATGACAAAGGATCCAAAGATAAAGAAGAAAAACACTAAAAAAATAGAAACAATATGCACTAAGAATGAATTAGAAACAAAAAGAGCACAATGGATGACACATTTTTCATGCAATTGACACACCCAAAAACTAATTGGAATTTATTATGTGTTATATTTTTGGTATTGCATATAACAAGGGTGTTAGCTTTGAGGCCGGAAAATAAATTGCTTTGAAAATCATGAAAAATAATTTTTTAAATCATTTTTGTAAAATAGTAAAATTTATTTTATTTGTAATTATATTTATATTTTATTAAAAAATTAAAGGTATTGAACTTGTTGTGACCCTTCGCAATAAGTGTTGAAATTTATTCTTGATATACCATGTTTTTTTGTTCTCAAATACTTTCTATTCTCATTAAATTTACACATTTTTCTGTATTAGTCCAATGTTTATGTTATTAAAACACATAATAATGTAACTAAAAAACTGCAAAAATTATAAATACATTAAAAATAAGGCTTTCTTGGTTGGCACCAATTAAGACATATTTAATATTCAAAAATATTTCATCAAATAGGACAATTATTTTAATTATTTATTAATATGTAAACTTGTAACGATGCTTATATATTTTTATAGAAATATTGGATGTCTTTGATTATTAAAACTCATGCATATGGATGAGTGAATATTAAAATAAAATTAATAGTTGAGTACTATTCGAAGCCCTAAGCAGACTCCTGGGAATCAGATTTGCGCAGGAAATCTCAAATTGGTTGATATCATAGTGGAAGGCGACTTAATGAACATCATAAATAACATTCACAATGCCCAAATTCCAAGTAGAAAAAAAAGTGACTTTATTAATGAAGCCCTATCTATATACAATGGTATTAACATCATTTTTCAACATGTGTATAGAGAGGGGAATAAATCAACGTACATCTTAGCTAATGTAGGGGTTTGCATTAATAATTATATTGAATGATATGATATTCAAGACATTATTAAAGATGTCAATGCAAATCCCTAGTTGGAGGAGTTCTAATGTGTGAAATCCTTGGCATGTGCTTATGAAGAAGATTGCGGTTAAGTGTTCTTATTTCCTCTCCATCTCAAAAATTGAGTACTGTTGGCCTTTCAAATAGAATTGGTGGAAGGAGTCGGGTTATATTTCTGTAACTACCAAGTTTTTGAGTTGTTGGCGTGTTGTTGGGATGTTTGTTTTTAGCTGTTTTAAACTTTGTGCTTCGCATTTGTCGTCAGTTCACACCATGGGAGGAGCTCCTTGTCGTGTTGAGCCCATTTTCGATCCTCATTAGAAAGAAAATGTTGAGATCTGGGAAACCCTTAGTATTGGGTTTCCTCGATTTTATCCAAAGAAACAAGGGGCATGACCAATTCATCTCTTTGCAATTTGTGGAGAACTCGAAAGATAGGAAAATTCGCAGTACAAAGGAAGAGAATTTAATATTTCTGAAGAGTTCATTTCTTTCATCACCGGACTCAGTATGGATGGCAATAAGTTTTTCAGGAATAAATTTGATAAGGAAGTGGAGGAAAAATATTCCTTGATGATGGGGAAATCTTGGATATTAACAAGGAGGGAATTGCCATGATAAAATTCTAAAACCATTTGATGAAGTAGTGTGCATGATGGTTAGGTATATCATAATGGAGGGCGGGTTTTCCACAGTCCTGCTTCATCACCTGGTGTTATTAAACCATTTCACGCATGAGGCCAAGGTGAGTTTGTCCTACTACATAATGCAATCCTTGGAAAAATCAATTTTAGAGGTTTAGGGCCATAAAAGAACTATGCAAGTTCATCAGTGGGGTCATTTATCTCATGTACCAATACATTATTGATGATGTTGATAATGATCCTACTCCCCTGATTTCCCCACCACCCCCTCATCACCTTGTATCTATTCAAAGAATCCCATGTACCACGATACTTCAATTGAGCCACCTCCCAAAAGGGTTCTTAGGAGTAGCAAGGGAAAAGAGGTTATGGCGGATATTAGCTCCCCTACTGTTATTGTGATTAGTGATCAAGACCCTGTTTAGGACAAGTTGAAAATTCAAGTTGAGACTTTAAAAATCTTGAAGATAATGTGGATTTCCTTCTCAAATATGGCATCAAAAACTCAGCTGATGACTCTGTCTCCAACCTAAGAGAGGAGGTTAACACTCGATTAATAAACTCAACACTTTGGAAGAGAAGCATAACAACATTCTATCCATTCATAGGGTGGTTCTTGACCTCTTATAAGTGCACATAAGGTATATCTGTGATGTCGGTGGCATTCTATCTTCGCATTGAAGAATGACAAGCTCACCAAAAATTTCAAAGCCTTGAATTGGGACCCAAACATCACTACGGCCTTGAACCTATACCAGGCACTCAGAATTGCTGTTAAATTCTACAACAAATCCTTCAATTAGTGTCTATGTTTATGGTGGTTTGGTGCAGTTGTTATAATACTATTTTTAAGTTGTTGTGGTGTTAGTTTTTGTAGTTTTGCTCATAGTAGGGCCTCCTTATTGGTAGATGGCCCCTGCCCTAGTTCTTAGTTTGTTTCTATTTTTGGCTGGGGTGTGGCCCCCTTCTTCTATTAGCCACTTTGTTTTTCATGTTTATCTTGGTTGTTGAGCCTCTAGTTGTACTCGGGTAAGGTCCCTCAAAACCTTTTACCAATATATAAAAAAATTAATATTTGAGTCTATTATAAGATGATGAAAATATGGTAGTGATTAGGCATTTTTTTGTCTAGCTTACAATTTGATTGGTTTTTGAAAATTAGTTTGTAGACACATACATTAATTTACCATCAATATACCTAATTTTTCTTTGATTTGTTAGCGTCTTCATTTTTGTGCTTTTAAAATTTGTATTTTTCTTTAAATTTTGAAATATTTTACTGATAAATAAAATAAAAAATTATTTTACTTACATACTTTGAAGTTAAAATTTTAATTCTTAAGTGTACATATGTCTAAAAATCCTCACAACTCTTGTTTATATATTTGTAGTTAAGGTATTCTCTTAAGGATTATGTTTGACATGGCCTTTAATAGATGGTTGAGGAGGGATTTGAGATGATGGGGGATTTCAATTGGGTTTTCCATCTCCCCTAGCTTCACCAACATTAGTAGTTATATTTAGATAATTGACTAGTAGTTGTAAATTAGTGTTATGCATGAGATTATTTTGCGTGTTATTATAAACATCAATATAATTATATTTAGATAATTCCATCCATACATAGTGGATGTTTCCTTACTAGGAACATGCACATGGATAAGATCATTTGTATTTTCATTGTAAATCGATATCATCATTTGAATTAGGATCTATCCCGGTTTGTTACGGAAAGTATAGATATCCACAAAATGCTAACTTGGTGTACCGATTTGTTCATGCGTGATTGGTATTGTTTCCATTATTATTTTCACAATAGTAAGATGCAATTATCCAACCATGAATGGATTTTTGTAAGGAGGCATTGCATTCTTGGTATCTTTGTGAGTAGATTACTCTTTTTTATATTCAAAGACGTGTTATTCACTAGCATAGTATGCTCATCAAATTTTGTTGTTATAGATTTCGGTACCCATTGAGGTTTTAGAGCTTGAGATGATTACGTAGTAGAATATCATGTATTGAAGTAAATAAAGCTTTTATGCTTGATTTTTTGGATTTTTAGTTGTAAAGCATAACAATCATTGTCGGGATGTATGTTGATTCCATAATAATTACAAAATGGTTTACCTTTACTTTTGTCAACCCAATAGTGGGGGTAGTAATGATTGGGTAACAAAGTGATTAATTAATTATCATACCCAAAGTGACTAATCACTTACCAAATAGCTCATATAGGATATCATGTTTTCTAGCATTCTTATCAAACAAAATAAGTGCTTTTGGTTGTGGTTTCCTAATATGAAATATTGATCATGTGGGAAATACACAACATTTCCTCTATTTAGAACTTTCACTTCACTTATATAAGCACACATATCCTATATAACTTTTTTATGAAATTAGTTTTTGGTATCCTTAGAACTATTGATCATGATGAATAGAGACATTATTGAAATGGGCATTGGAAGAATCATTTACATGTGTTATCTCATCCTAGAGAGATTATATTTTAGTACCCATGGCTTGAAATTGGGCTTGAAAATCATGTTTTAATGTTTGAATAGAGTCTAGAAGAGATTTATAAAAGTTGACATCATTATTAGTAGAAGAATCTAAAAAGACATGAGTCATGATGGTATAAAAATGATAGAAAAACATCAAATAAGGTAAGAAATAATAAGAATCAACATATAGAAGGATGACATTCGAGAGGGCATATATGATAATATCAAAATGGGATGTTTTAGTAAAAAGAGACCGTCATCAAATTATTAAAAATGACCATATATGAAAATAATAAGATAATTTAACATAACAAAAAGAGTATATTTTTATGATTTAATATTATTATGTAGAATAAAAACTCAAGGAATTTTCACAAAAGTGTATATTATGTTGTTTATGCCCTTATTACTAAAAATAGTAATTTTGAATTTTCAAAAATTATGCTAATAATTAAGATAAACAAAAATAAACTTTTGTTAAAAAAACTTACAAAAACCCTCAAAGGAATTTGAAAATAGAGTCGTTATTTTTAAAATATTCATGAATGGTGATTTGGCAATTAGGAGCCCTAGAAATAGACCTAAAGGGTATGACCAGCCATGAGACCCTACAAAAAATTGTGCAAACAAGAGTTAGGGAAGGTCAAACATAAAAATCAAGTCTGAAACGAAGTGAAACCTTAGGAAACTAGGGTTTGAAAGAAGGTGCAAGATACAATTGTGAGTTCACCAAATGTTTACACCTTTTTCAAGATTTACTTAAGATTATATTTTTATGGAATGTACAAAAAATAAAAAAGGAATGTAACGATAGAATACTAGGAGTTGTTTTGATTAATTAAGTTCTACAATTAATCATACAATATCATAACAATGTATTGGTACTTATAACTAGTGTTTACACTATCTTATAAGTTTAAAAATGCAAGAGGGAGGATTTACTTAGCTACACAAAGTGGTATAAGAGATATAGATGCAAAAATTGAGAAAACTATGAGAATTGAACTTGTACATGCTTTATTCTACAAATTGTGAGTGGAAACGCACTAATATCAAAATGTACAAGTATGCTAGGAATATTTTTACAATCCTAGATCTGTTGTATGATTTTGGACCTCATGGGAGTGAGATTTTTCAACTTGTCCCCTTTAGAGTTTTAGAAATATTATTCATGGTTGAACCCGCTTAATACCAAAACCATATAAAATCAAGCAAACAAAACTCAATCTCTAACTATGGATGGAATACCATGCAAGAAGGTTAGTGTTGGGGTTGAGTTCAATATGTACACCACCTATGTTTACATAACTTCTAAGAGGCCTAAAACCAAATTTATTTCTCCATATAAAGCATGTGATATCTAAATGAATATAGCTATTTGATAACTTGAATTAATTTGAAACATGCTTGAGATGGATTTTTATTTCTATGAAATTGAGTAGGGATTTTGAGCACCAGAAATGGGGATGCTGAAATCCTTAACTTGGTTGAGTTTTTCAAAACTTTAGTTGTGGCTTCCTAGTGTATATGAATAAGCTTTGGGAAGCTTTAGCGAGCATGGGTGCCTTTTGTATGTATTTTCAATGAGTGTGCCAAGTGATTTTCTGTATTCTTTCCAAGTGTGTAAATGAGGTGATGTTAACTTGCTTATATAGGGTTATGATGGTATTTTTTCATGTAAAGGGTTACCCATGAGGATACAAATATCCAACAAAAATGTTGTAATTAAAATCAAAGTTAGAATATGTGTTGGTATAGAGATATGTACGCTGACCTCACATGGTTTCCACATCCTAACCCTACTATACAATTTTGGACAAGGAGACAGTGGATGCCATTTGAAATTTATGTCATGATAAAAAGAGCATAAGAATTGATTTTATGCATTCATTGTTCAAAAGTGTCGACACATAAGTGTGTAGGAATAAAAAGTCTGGGGGAGAGATAACAAATCTACTGAGTGGGAATAAGATGTGGGTATTTTTCTTATCCAATTAGAGTGGGAATAATGCTACCGGTTGGTAGCATAAATGTATATTGTCGGTCGGTAGCATAGTATATGCTCGCGCAAGAATACATTTATGTTACCGTTGTTGGTCATTTCTAACATTTTACATTATACACAACTTCAATAGAATAACACATTAAATATTAAAATAGCTTTAATTTTGAAGGGTTGCGACATGTAATCAATCTTGATTGTCAATGCCCATAGGACCATGAGCACAAGTAAAGGAATTGCGAAGAAAATTTGATGTGTACTTGATATATGAAATTGTAAATTTGTAATCACTATATATATGAAGGAAAATTTTACAAATTTCAATTTTGTGCTAATGGCAATTTGAATTAAATAAGTTGGCTATTGGTGTAAACGATGGGCGAACTAACCCATAAAATTAACTTGTACCTAGAAAATTTAGGCGACTCAGTCCTAATTCCTACCCTAAAAATTTGCCAAATACAAATTTTAAAAATCGAATATTTGTGAATTAACGAATATTCACCACTAAAATTTACCCCGCTTGTTTCCCTTTTATTGACCTCTCATTATTCTCTTTCAGGCCCCATTTTTCTCTTCTCCTTTATTTTCTCCTACTCATATGGGTTTATCTCTCTATTTTTTCAATGTTTCCTCATTTGACCATTTTTTTACAATACGAAACCGATCATGTTAGTTACGTAACTATAAAAAATTGTCGTCTTTTGTATTTTTTTGCCATTTTTCATCCATGGCTTGGGTACCTCAATATTTCGGTCATGTTTGCTAGTATATTTCATCCATTTGTGTGGGATTTCACTTCAATAGGGGCTTAGTTTGAATTCAAGAATTGATAAGTACAAAGGTGCATTAGTGCATTTAGGGACATAAGAAGGATTGCAATGAATCTTATTAAATCTATAAGGAAATAAATTTCCCGTTTCTAAAGCATCCATATACAAAAAGAAGATTTCAAGCATATAGACTCTAATTGAATTATTTGCATGCATTGAAAAATTCATAGTGGCGCTAATTACACTACACAAGCCTTTTTTAAATGTATTATACTTGTATTTTGACTTCCAATTTATTCTCTAATTGAGTATCTTGGATAAATATCAAGGAAACTTAGGTGTTACTAGGTTGAGCACATCTCATAAAACACATTTATTTCATTATAAATTATGTAGACCAAGAAGTTGTATTAAGGTTTTGGAGAAGAAAATGGTTTCTCATTGAACCAAGAAGAATCTAGGAAAGTTGAGTGAGGTTTCTAAATATTATGAAATAATGATCACATCCACTTCTTCACCACCTTAATTGGTCTCAAAAGAAACTAGAGAAAATTTCCGTACTTCTTCACTTAAAATGAAAGCTTTAATGAAAAAAACTAAGATTTAAGCTCACAAACGAGTAACATTGCCCTTAAAATGAACTCTATCATAAATTTTTCTACGAATGATGCAATGGGGTTACCAACATATCTTGTTGCCTCCAGATCCACCCAAATTGCCAATGGGGTTTCTTTGAAATAAGTGTAAAAATAAATAAATAATTATTAATCATAAATTATTATTATTTTTAGTATGGGTGGGGAACTTTGTCTAGATTTTAGAATGTGATGCATCTCCCCACCCCAATAAGAGATATTACACTACATGTTTTTATGTTGTCCATGTGTTCCATTAATTTTAGTTTGACTAGTGTTTTCATGTTTGGTTTGATGTTTTCTTTATTGTCACTTTAGTGGTATGGTTTTGCCTTTGAAATTTAGAAGGTAAGGGTAATAGTCATTCGGGATTTGATTAGTAGGGTCATTTAGAAAGATTAAAAAGGTATGATTCATGAATAATATGATTTGGTAAATGACTAGGGTATGAGAACATACAAAAAGGATTTAATCCTCTACTGTTTCATGTTTTTATGCCCACAATGCATCTACAATGGAAAATGGTGGTTGCAAACACCTCAAACATGTGGGAAAAGTTTTACTTCTGAAATCAAAGATATTTTTTATTCCAATCCTAATAAGTTTGATTCCTTTTGAGGACATTAAGAAATTGTATTCGGATGGGATAAAATTTCCTCGTAATCCTCTTCTTCATGATGCAAAGAGTTTCATTCATCCAACATTTATAAAGGAATTGGTCACACCAAATGGTGAAAAGTTACTCAAATTTCGTATTCCTTATGTCATTGTCAATATCTTGTCTTCTTTCCAAATCCATCATTCTCACTTTATAAAATAGTCTTCATGCATGCATTCCATGGCTCAACTAGGTTTTTAATATATAAGCCCCTTCCCCACCTAATATAATATTCTTAATTTGTTATTGACTAGAAGAAATAATATATCCATTACGACACATACAGATTAGCCCCACCTTATATATATTACTCGATTTAATGGTTTATCACCTAAATCACCAACCATATAGATGATTCATTATTTTATTACCTAAATCACAAAATAAATATATACATGCACCCCATAGGTACCCACCCAAACCACATCTACTCATTAACACAATAAACAATGGTAAAAAAATACCTTATAACATAGAGTTACACCATTAAGAAGCAACCCGCATGGCCTCAGAAAGGACAATGCAGATTGCTCAAATGCCATCCATGTAAAATTTGTATTTTTTATTTCATAACGTCGAACAAAATAACCTCCAATGCATAGTAAAAATTGTATGGGGCACCTTGGGCGTGAGTTTCAAATAGGGGAAGTAGAAAAACTAGGACCATAAGGCATATATGTTTCATCATTTTCGCAACTAGTAGAAAAGCTTCCATATGCCTACAAAATAATTATAGTTTATTATAATTTATATTTTTAGTACTCAATATAGCAAGGATGATATAGCTTTAAGGGTATGAAATTAAATTGCTTTGAAAATTATGAAAGATACTTTTTAAAATCTTTTTCACAAAATAGTACATTTTATTTTATTTTTAATTATATTTATATTTTATTAAAAAATTAAAGTTATCGAATTTGTTGTGATCTTTGAAATTTATTCTTGGTATATCACATTTTTTGAATTATTTTCTATTTTCACTTTCTTTACACTTTTTTTTATTGTATTAGTTAAATGTTGTTGGGTTGTAATATTAAGCAGGAAACTAACTTAATAAGAAACCCGCCAAAGACTAAATGATCATGGCATAAAAATTATATTTAAAATATAAGTGTGGCCAATTTAATATCGGATCGGCAACATGTTTGAATTTTAAAATATAAGAGTGACCCAAAACAAGGCCACCCACCTCGATATAAATCAAGGTGATCTATTTAAGATTAGTTACGAAGGTAACAATGAAAAAAATTGAAGTGTGAATACATGCAAGTTGTTTATAAAAGATACATGATGTGAATGTGTGAAGATTCATCTAAACTCACAAGTGAATGTATATGACAGTTTGTAATTCCTTCATGAAGGCATAACTGCTGGAAATAATGGGAGTGTTTGGTGAAATGTTTATTCTCAATAAAGATAAGTGATTTTTCAAAGTGGGTTTTTTACCAAAAGGTTTTCCCAATTATATATTGTGTTCATTTAATTTCATGTTTATGCATGCAATATAATTCATTATGCAATGTAATCTATCATAATTTACTATCTAAACATAAACTATAATCTTTGGCAATTTATTTTGGTGGATAATTAAATTTGTGCTATTATTTATCCCCACAGTTTCCCTAACATGGTATCAGAGCTTGTGTTTATGCTTGTGTAGGATAGATCTAGTTGTTTGTGATTTGCAGGTGCAAAGAATCTTGTAGATTTGAAGAACTTGGAAAATTTCAAGATTTGTGAGACCCCAACTAGTGTTGTGTAGTTGTTTCAGTCCTACAAGGTGCAAAAACCCTAATTCATGTGAATTAAGATAAATGCGAAGTTCTTGGATGCTTTAAATTTGTATGAATGATCAAAACATAGGTTTATTTTGAATCTTCTTAGTTAGATATGTTGTTTTATTATCCACAACCTTCGCTAGTTTTTTTAAGACCTTCACAACTTTCTTCCTTGCTTTGCAGGATTTTCCATTACATCACATTATTTTTGTTTGTTTCACAACATTTAGGCTATTGCACATATTATTTGAAATTATCATGGCTTATCCTTAGCTCTACAACTTATTTAAGTTATATGCAACTTATTTACATGTTGCACGGGCTCTTTTGCTCCATCCCTCCTACATTACTATGCAATGTTTTTATGAGGTTGCATAATTATTACCTTTTCTTGTACTTTATGCCTTGTTAATGACACTCTGTTGTGTTTGCATGACATTCTACCTTGGTGTAGATACAAAATCATGCACATAGTACTATTTTACTATGCTAGCAAGTATGTTGTTATATATATGGATCTTATGTGAGAAAAGTATTCATTGGTGACACAACCCCTTATCTTCTCGTTTGTTTTGTCTGATTTCTATTGTGTTGCTCTTATTCTATCACTTCTTTACTCTCTTCTAGTCAGTCACAAGGATCCCTATCTCACATCGGTGTTTTCACATTTGTCGTTATTAGTTCTAAGACACTAGCGCCCATGTCCGATCCTAGGTGCTCTTTTCCTACTTATTTCTTATTTTTATTTTGACATTTGTGGTCGGTATTTTCGGTGTTCCCATTCTTATCCCGAGGTACTATTCGAATGTCGTGTCACTAATGTCAAAATTCAAACAAGATATCCCTATATATACACAACATACATACCATTATAAGGGTCTAGAAATTATCAAGGGCTATCTATCTACATACTATCAAAGGGATTGCATTTTTGGGTTGCTTATTCTGCATACACTACATAGGAAGGGGAAGTTCTGAATTCCATCCACACATTTGCATTCTATCTAGCTTCTAGCCCACTATCTTGGTGTCATTGATGCGAGGGCAACCTAAGGACACTATTCCACACACAAGCACAAAGAACTACATGGATTCTGAGATGTAGTGTAATGCTCAGTTGTAAGTTCACTCATTTGGGTGACTTCGGGGCTAGTCTAACTCCCCATTTGAATATTTTATTTTTAGGATTTGATGTGTTTTGGGGTTTTTCAGGCTATCTTTCTCTTTGCAAGTTACAGGTGAATTCTACAGACATAGTGTGACATACAGGTGATCAACAATGAGGGTTAGCGACACTTACGTGACACAAGAAAATTTATATTACGTGCCTCTATGTAGTCACATGTACCTAGAAGAGGTCTATGGTGCCTAGATGCGCTACCCTAAATCCATGTGCCCTAGTCCATCCAAATACGACAGATCCATAATTTTTTGAGTGGCGTTGCAATAGTTTGTTATCACTTTGTTCATTAGTATTCCGCCCAACATACTTGGGATTAAAGGTATATCAGCTAATTCATTCTATTTCTTCTCTTACATTTAGGGTTTCGATTTTATTAGATTGTTTTCTTTTATCGATCTATATTATAGCATATGTGACTGTAATTTTAGATTTAATAATCTAGATTTTGTTAAATCATTTGGTGAACCCATCCTTAGTCGAAATCATTTCCCTAGGATCCCCATGGATAAAAATTGATCCTCCTCTCCTAGGAAAGCTATGCATCATGTTAGTGTGAATCCCATCCTTGATGATGAGGTTGAGGCTGAGCTTAATACTCTTTATCGTAATGTTCAATTTGATGATGTTATCCAAAGACAACTTCTTGCTCATGAAAACATCATTCCCACTAGCTTTAATAGATATGGCCTTTGCATAGTCTCACATGACCAACTATTCACTCAATGCTTTCCTTGTTCTTCCATATCCACCCGGGCTATTGTAGCTTTTTCTACTCCTATTGTCATGCATGATTATGTTATTATAGATCCTATGCTTGGTGATATGTTTACTTCCATAGATGCAAATAAATATATTTCTCAAGATACAAATGAACATGTGCATGATGTTGTTTCCAATCATAATAAATATGAATGTAAAGCTATATCTCATGCTTCTTCTATTTTTAAAAATGTTTCTAATGATTGCAATGATATATCTCATGCTAGTTCTCCTGCTTCTTCTTTACATGTTGATGATAGTCTTGAAGAATTACTTGCTTGTGAAAATTTGACTGATAGTGATGTGGATTATATTTCTGACCACGAACATGTTAGTGAGGATGTTACTTCTCTTAAGATGACTGAATGTGAATTTTCCACCCTCCTTCCACTTATGAGGTTTTTTCTAATGTCATTCATGATGATTCTTCTCCTTCCATTAGTGCACCTCTTATTATAACTCTTGAGTCTACATCTAGCATTCCTATAGAGCCTCCATGTTCTTCACCTCCTTATCCTCCTTCCACATCCACTCCCCCTTCTCAAGTCCCCATGATCACTCATAATGGAAAGCTTCAACCCCTCAATGTGCCTCTCATTTCTTCCACCATTCCTTCACATGATATCTTATCACTCATGCATGTTGTTGGCCATTTGCAATCTCAAGTTCAATCTCTCACTCTCGAAAGTAAATCCTACTATGCTTCCATTGACAATAATTCTCTTCATGGAAATCCTATTCCAAAGAAAATTCACAATTTAGCTTTTCCTAAGGATTTTATCATGCCTACCTTTTCATGTTTTGATGGTTATGGCAATCCTTATTTGCATCTTGAGCATTATCATTTAGCTATGGCTTCTTATTCTAATGATCGATTATTACTAAAATATTTTTGTCATAGCCTTGTTGATAATGCTCTCTAATGGTATACCCAATTTCTTGATGGATATATTAGTACATATTGTGACATGGAAGATTATTTTCTTAGACGTTTTATTATTAAAAATGTTCCTAGAGTTACACATGATTGCTTTCCTAGCTTGCATCAAGGAAAGAAAGATCCCATTCTAGATTATATTTTACGTTTCAATTCTTGCATGCATCGCTTATTATTTCACCTATTGATATAGAAATTTTTAAATATTTTTTGTGGATTGATTCCTACATTGGAATAATAATTACAATATGATACATGTGAATCATTTACACTTTTGTGCTATAGAGTTATTGATCTAGAACAATATTTAATTTTTGTACATCTTATAAATCCTCCTTCTATTACTTCTCATGCTTCCTCATCTATTACTTCTTTGCCTCTTCCATTTATTGAGTGTCCTCCTTGGTCTCCATATCCTCCACCTCATAAGTGTGTCCTATCCTCTCCATCATGTAAGTGTTCTCCATCTCCTCCACCACATCGGTCCCAACCTAGTCTTCTTCATCTCCTACTCATGAGGCATAACATTTATCACATGTTACTAAGCCTCATGATGTTTTGCATGCTCTGCTAGACAAGTGATTAATTCATTTACCATCTAATCAACATCACCCTCCTCATCTCTTACATATCCAACGTGATCACCCTTATTTCAATTTCCATCATATTAATGGTCATCGAGATAATGATTTTTGTGCCTTAGATGATAGATTACTAAATTAGAAGATTGAGGTTTCATTTCCTTTAGATCTTGCTCTCGGGAGATTTCTCTTTCATCTATTCTCGCATAAGCGTGCTTCCACTTATGTTCACTTGTCTCCTCCACCCACTTATAAAGTTGTCATTCATCCACATCAGGTTATTATTCATCGCGACCTCCATCTACTACATATATGCTTGATACATCTCATTGGCTTCCTAATCATCGGAATCATCACCTCCTACCACCGCATCTCCCATCATTAGCACCATTACATCTAACATTAATTTTGGCTCTTACACTCATGCTGCTACCGACTCACATGATTCCACCATCCCTCATCAGGCCTTTACATATTTGGTAAGTGATTTATAAATGGTCACCTCATCACCTGATGATGCACTCGTGTTCTCAAGGTTATTACATGACTATTGAGGGATCTATTGCAAAATGAACCTCACATCACTCACTCTCCAAACTCAATGCTTCATTCCCTATCTTTCTAGCATACACTCTCAAAAAATTTCTTGATGACACACTCTTGTTTTATAGTTCATTCTTAATTGTTGAGGGGTCTTATATAAATGAACCTCATTTCCTACACATACGTTTGGGGGAATACTCTCTTGTCCCCCTCTCTTCATCATACTTACACATAATTACGTACATCATTTTACATCTTTTTCATCCTATACATAGTCATGTATCATTCTATTATTATCTCTCATCTCAATACCATGGCTCATTCATTTTATCTATTACTATTTAACACATATTATACATATTACATCCATTTTATATCAACACAATCATTTTTGCAATGCAAATCCAATATTACAAATCAAAAACCAAAATCATCACATCATTCATCATTACATATCAACACAACATGATGATACCAAAATTCCATCTCTATATATATCACAAAAATCATAGTTTCAAAATTCAATCTCGAGGGCGAGCCCCAATTCATCACTACATACATATACATCATAAATCATCCTCACTATCAATATATATAACCGTGGGAGATCTAGAACTAGATGTTTCACCACTCAATCTATGTCGTTGGTCGCAACCTCTATATCTCTCCACCTATCTCCGCAATATTGTTACCTTGGCCGAATGCTCTGCGAATCAGCCCTAAAACTCCACATATTTGGTGAATACATCTTGAGCTAGGGCTCCTCCTACTACGACATCCCTATGTCGCTGAGTCTCCACACGAGCCTTATCACATTCACTAAATAGTACAATACATGTGGTTTATACTATCACCACTAACTCAAAAATATGGGCATGCTCACCCACAATAGCATCTACTTGCTTCAACATGCCACCTCCCACAAGCACATCCGGAGGTACATTCCAAATCATGGTGTAAATCAATGTATCAATGATCAATGACCAATAAGCATCACTTAAAACCATGCAACAACACATTAGTTGTTAGGAAATTAGTGTTCATAGTGTGAACATATGGTTTGAATATTAGTATTATTTAATATTTAAATAATATGTGAGTGTGCACAATTAGTTGTCATGCACAACTCATAGAGATAGGAATGTGTGAGAATATCTTGGGATTGGGAGTAAGACTAGGGAATAAAGGAGAGATATGGGGATAAAATGATAAGACTTGACTCCATGATTTTAGGAGCAAGAAATTGTATAAAATGCCCTCTCATATTCAATAGAAATTGCTCCATTCTACTTTCATTTTGTCTATATTTTCTGTACTTTCCATTTCATGAGTTAATTTGATTTATTTTTGTTGAATTTATTTATGCAAATCTAGAGATTTAGCATCATTAGTCACCGCACACATTTTTAATATACAACAACCAAGTCAAAACTAGCAAAAAAAGATAAAAATACTTACATTCCACACGTAGCTGTTATAACATCTCCATCGGGGCCATGGACTTGTCCCTTTACTCCTCCTATGGAAGCTCACCCACCACATCCATAACAATTGGAAATAATATTACCCACCGATGGGATTCCCAATACTTACTATAGGCATGTGTACATCGTGCATCATATACTTGTATTCACTTTATGACCAGATTCATCTCCTTTTGATAAGGATGTATGAGTTGTGCTCAAGTGGGACATGGTCTTTCTTCTAGTCGCCTCAATACCCTAATAGCTCTCACCTATAAATATGGCTCCGAGGGCACATCTTGGGCCATACCAAACTTCCTGAGACATGTTTGGCTGAAACAACTCGTCACTTCAGAAATCGGTCCTCTAACCATGGTGCGTCAAATACACATCATATCAACTCCATCTTCTTCCCACCTACCATAGTCTCTATACAGCCTCCATATGATGGCCCCTATGCCAATACAATCAAGTATAGATATATAAGTAGTGGTATTCATCCTCATGCTCGGGTGCCTACCCATCTACCGTGAATATATCCAATCTCACCCAATCCACACGTGGCCCACTAAGTGGCTTAAATATAGTAATGTGCTCATAGTGCACACATGTAACAATGTGGTGGCTCCAAGTCCAACCCCATGTTCCTCTTGTGTGAATTTGTATAGATATTTATATAAATGGGATATCATACACCTTGCTAATGAAAATATGGTCCCACACTCCTCTATGCACTAAAAATCTCATGCATTTTATACAAGATGCCCACTCCACCACCTTCCACTATTATTGAGGAAGAAATCACTAATGTAGTGAAATTCTCGCAACCAAAGAATGCCCGATCTAAGTATGACATCTAGGATAATATGGGTCTTTGTTTATACCCATTTCCCTATAAATTATCATCTCGTTTCTCTCATCTACCTTCGAGCATCCTCCACAACCATCACTTGTAATCTCTCAACCACAACTGGTAATTGTAATATATGATATACATCCTCAGGGCCATAATTATCTCCCCAAAGTAGGAAACCAAAACATGTAAGTATCCACACAATACATCTCACATAATCAAGTAATCATAGGCATATTATGTGGTACCTCCCCCAATCTCGCTATGTGGTGTAGGCCGACATGGTATAATATGTCCCACTCGGCATCTGACAATCCCAAAGTCAACAATGTGGTCAAATGACGACCCCTGCAGAACTCTTTTGAGTGTATATCTCTTTGCATATCAAAAACACCAATAAAATATTGGCATTAGTACCCAATATATGTTCAAAACTAGTCACTCATACTACAAATATTCATCAAAATGTCAAAATTTCACATTTCACTATCAAACAACTCTCTTAGGTTGCCAATGCCAAGGAGAAGGTCACCAACACCTAGGAATAGGTCACTAGCGCCTAGAACTCGGGTGATTGTGTCCTAAAGGATGTAAATGATCTACATTGCTACTTCTCAGGTCAAAAAAACACAAAAATAAAATTAAAATTTTTGCAAAATAAAAAAATTGGGCACATTTCACCAAAATTTCCAAAAATAATCATACATACCAACTCGTTAGTCATCTATGATGCCACAACCACTGTCATCCTCTCGAACCTATTCATCCTAGCTGCCCTAATATGCAGCATCCTTGCAAGTTCAGAGGTCAAATTCTAACTCAACCATAGTTCAAATGAAGTTACTATTCACTTTTTACTATGCCTATATATAGAACTTATCAATTTTCCATCCACTATAGTTACCATTTGTACTTTTTACTATGCATACATGTCACACAGTTTCAATCATATCTTGAGCTTCGCTACTCCAATTTCTTCATTTTTTGTGCCATTTGGTTCATAATTTCTTCTAACACCATATCATACACATTGTACCTTCAAATCGACACACGTATTGATAAACATTCACACAATCTCACAAATATATTCTACAATGTCTCTGGTTCACTATTTCATCTTTTCATCTCTACTTTCGTCTCAGTGCTCGTTATCTCCACCTCTCACCCTTTCGCCAAAAGGGGGCATACAATCGAGATCACCTTACGATCCCTCTCATGGTCCAATACAATCAATTGATATCCTCAACACATTATTATCGTAATTTTCTCTAATTTCATTCAAACAAAGCTGCAAACCATATCATTTAGCATTCGACATATTTTACTATCTACAATCTATTTCCCCTAATGACCTAATCTGGGGAAAAAGGAGATAGTCTCCTGTGAGTACTTTAATAAGGATACAATTTTGAGCAATTTGTTATCATTTAAATCAAACCAATCAATTGGTACAACAAGGAACACTATACTATTCCTCCAAGATGACCTAACATGGGAGCTATGATACATTTGTTATCTCTCCAGATGACCTAACATGTGAGTTGTATTATATCATTATTGCTTCTAGATGACCTTGGAAGCCATTTAACATAGATCGAAATGGATCGAAAAGGAACTATTTTTTTCTCTATTCGTCTGCAAACGGTTGGAGCTTTTGAGGATGTAGTCATAGATGGAGAGTAAAACTAGACCTCTGCTACGCCCTTAACCTATTGCTTGTATTAGGATATGAGTAGTTGACTTGTGGCTTACCATATCATTTTATTATATCATTTATACTTTCTCATGCTTAGTAGGTTGGCCTTGGTGATGGCCATAACATATGAATAGTATATATAGGGGATTGTAGGTAGTATTTCATCATCATTGGAGTATTTGAGTATTATTGTATGGTTTGGAGGTTGCCCCTTGAAGTGGCGAAGCTATTATAATTGCATATTGGGATCATTATTTTGGAATATTATGTTATTTGATGTTATATTTCTGCTCATGATCTAAATTATACAAGTAATTTCATTACAAGTGGTATTAGAGCTGCGATCTGGGCCAAAATTAGGGTAAAAACCCTAATTTTTTGTTTCCACCATATATTGCGAAAAAGTGAATTGGTGGGAGATATTTTTACCAGAGTTGTGAAACATTTCAAGTAAGGTTCCTTGAAAATTTTAGACTTTTTTGATTTATTTTGCAAAAGTTATAAAGAATTTAGTGTTTTTCATAAAATCGCTCCCTATGGTGCAAATTGTGGAATTTTTTCAAATTCGTACATTTTCAGAAAGAATTTTTTTTTATTTGGGGTTTGTTCTTCAAGTTTTTTTATATTTTACCGAATTCTTATCGAAATCCAAAACCCTAAAATTTGACTGTGATCCCTACATCCTACTATTTTGGGGCATCATGGTGGGGCCTTCCACAAGAGGAAAAAAGAATCCCATCACTTGGGTAAAACACCAGAAAAGGATGAGATAGTAGTTGAGGAGTTGGAGACAGAAGATATAACTACAAATTCCTCAGGGTTAGGGTTTACTTCGATAGACCATAAAGTAAGCCAACTTGAGTTTAACCTGAGAGACCTTGAATCTAGGGTGGCCAACAAAGAAGATGTGGATAGGATTGGACAAAGATTGGAGGATTTCATGCAAAAATTTAGTACGCATATGATGGGTAATCATACTTATGTCAATCAAGGTGGATCCTCATATCAACATAATAGACACATGAGCCAGAGTGGTTCTTCGAGTGTGCACAATCCAAATATGAGCACTCAGAGGCCCGTACTATGTTTCCAAAAGTGGATATGCATAAGTTTGATGGAAAGGATCCACTCAATTGGATCAACCAAATGGAGAATTTATTTGAACTACATTAGATTCCATCAAGACAAAAGGTGACCATGGCAGCTTTGTATCTCAAACCTGACCAATTCATCTGGTATCGATGGTTATGTGCTCAAAGGAAGAAGAGTGGTCTCAATGTTACATGGACAGTCTTCACTAAAGAGTTGCAATTACACTATAGTTCTAGTGTGTCAGATAATTACTTCAACTAATTAGCAAAGTTGAGACAAACATGATATGTTAAGGATTACATTCATCACTTCCAAAACCTTTCTCTGCGGGTGGAAAATATTACTGAAGAGAATCTGAATGACCTATTTCTTGGGGGTCTTAAGGATCACATTGAGCATGAGGTGCGTATGTTTAATCCTCATAAGGTTTCTGATTCGATGATTATGGTAAGAAGGGCAGAGGAGAAAATTATTTCAAGTAGGAGACAAAATTTCACTTATACCATAGATCGCAACACCTTGGCCCCAACACTCCCTCGGCCAATTAGATTGACACCTCAACAAATTGAAGAAAAAAGAGAAAAAGGGTTATGTTTTAATTGTGACGGTAAATTTGGACCCGAGACATAAATGTGCTGAAAAGAAGTTTTTCTACATTGATGGGCCTAGTGAAGATGAAGAGAATAATGAAGATGCAGAGTCAGAGGTCTTGGTTGAGCCAGAGGAGGAGTCAGGAGATCCTCAACCAACGATCTCATGCCATGCAATTTTAGGTATTAGAACCCCCAAACCCTAAAGGTGGTTGGATTCCTAAAAAATAGAGGGTCACAAGTATTGATTAATTCAGAAGTACTCACAACTTTATTAATCATAAGTTAGCAGTGCGCCTAAAATATTTCATTTATCCAGCTCCTGAATGTCAAGTAATGATTGCTGATGGAGGTACTATTACTTGTTCTAGAAAATTCCATAGCATTAAGCTTTCCATGGAAGATTACATACTAAATAGTCCCATGGATGCCATTTCTATGGGAGGAGCAGACATTGTGTTAGGGGTTCAATGGCTTACCACTTTGGGAACCATTGAGATGAACTTATAAGACTTGTTCATGCGATTTGACTCTAAAGGAAGGAATTTTGAGATAAGAGGCTTAAGAGTAAAGTCACCACAAATAGTAAGTTCTCATAAGATGTACAAAATGCTAAAAAAGGGTGCAGAGGAATTTGTGGCACAACTCTTTTCATTGGAGGCTCATCATTCTAAGGACATTATACCATCAGATATGCAAGTAGTCGTTGGATGCACACTCTGTTGTATTTGAAAATATACCAAAGGGCATACCTCTAAAGAGAGATCATGATCATGCTATTCAGTTATTACCAGGAAGTCAACCGCCTAACATCAGACCTTATAGGTACCCATATGTGCAAAAGAGTGAAATCAAGAAGATTGTACAAGAGATGTTAGAAGCAGGAATCATCCGCCATAGTCAGAGTGCTTATGCTTCTCCAGTAGTGATGGTACAGAAGAAAGATGACATGTGGTGCATGTGTCTTGATTATAGGGAACTTAATAAGTACACAATCAAAGATAAGTTTCCTATTCATGTTATTGATGATTTGCTTGATGAGTTGCATGGTGTTGTTTATTTTACAAAGCTTGATCTTTGTTCGGGATACCACCAAATCAGAATCACGGATGAGGATGTTCATAAAACCACCTTTCGGACACATGAAGGCCATTATAAATTCCTCGCTAATGCCTTTTGGACTCACAAATGCACCTTCTACATTTCAAAGTTTGATGAATTCTATTTTTAAGTCATTCTGCAGAAGTTTGTCTTGGTGTTTTTGATGATATGTTAATTTATAGCAAAACATGGGAGGAACATTTGCATCATGTAAATAAGGTTTTGGAAACCCTTGAGCAACATAAAATTTATGAAAAGCCCTCTAAGTGTTCTTTTTGACTCAAGGAGGTTGAATATATGGGTCATATTGTCTCTCATGAAGGGCTTAAAGTGAATCCTAATAAGATTAAAGCCATGATAGAGTGAAAGGTTCCAAAAACCCTAAAGAATCTATGAGGATTTTTGGGGCTTACAGGTTATTACCGAAGATTCGTAAGGCATTATGGAAGCATAGTTGCACCTCTCACAACTTTATTAAAGGAATCCTTCCATTGGAGTGAGGATGCAACCAAAGCATTTGAGCAACTAAAGGAGGCCATGTGCACCACTCTAGTCTTGGCTACTCCAGATTTTTCCAAAACATTCATTATTGAATGTGATGCATCAGGGGTGGGTATGGGGGTAGTTCTCATGCAAGAAGGATGTCCTATTGCCTTTTTGAGCCGTTAATTCAAAGGTAAGAACCTTTCCAATCTGACTTATGAGAAGGAAATGCTAGCCATACTTCATGCAATAAAGCAATGGAGACCATATCTCATAGGAAGACACTTTAAAGTGAAGACAGATCATGATAGTCTAAAATACTTCTTGGAGCAGCATTTATCATCTAAAGAAAAAAAAATGGGTCTCCAAGATGTTGGGATATGATTTTGAGATTATCTGTAAGAAAGGTAAGGATAATGTAGTTGCGGATGCACTTTAGGAAAGATGACTCAACTGCAGCCTTGTTATGTTCCATATCCATATTACAAGAAGATTGGATAGATGAGGCAAGGTCCGAATGGAGAAATGACCCAACCACACAAAACCTCATTCATCATCTCCAAAATGATCCAAGCATGTCTGAAAAATTTTTATTGAAAGGAGATGCTTTATGGTATAAAGATAGATTATACCTATGTAAGAACTCCACTCTTAAAAATAGGATTCTATTTGAGCTTCTATCTTCTCTAGTAGGGGCACTATAGATTCTTGAATACTTATCATCGAGTCAAACAAGATTTCTTTTGGGAAGGGCTCAAAGGGGATGTCCAAAAATTTGTGGCAGAATGCATGGTTTGTCAACAAAATAAGGGTGAAACAGTTTGATCCCTGGTCTTCTACAACCTCTATCTATTCCTAGCCAGCGGTGGGAAGAGGTTTCCATGGACTTTATCACAGGATTGCCTAAATCTGAAGGAAAAAATGTCATCATGGTTGTGGTGGATAGACTCACCAAATATGCTCATTTTTGTGCCTTGGCACACCCATTTGCTGCAAGCACGGTAGCAACAACCTTCATGGACACAGTTCAGAAGCTTCATGGGACACCGAAGATTATAGTAAGTGATCGAGACCCTATATTTACTAGTAATTTTTGGACTGATTTATTCTCATGTTTGGGTACTCAGTTAGCTTGTAGCTCTTCTTATCATCCCCAGTCTGATGGGAAAATAAAAGTTGTAAATAAGTGTTTGGAGGGATATCTCCATTGCTTTACGTCTAGATAAACAAGCAAGATGGGTCCAATGGTTGCCACTTGCAGAATGGTGGTATAACACTTCCTTCCATACTTCATCTAAAATGTCTCCTTTTTTGGCACTCTATGGGTACCATCCACCATCCATCACATCATCATTGAGAGGAAAACCGCGGGTTAGAGTAGTAGAAGAACACATTCAGTATCAACAAGATGTCCTCTCTAGTCTCAAGGAGAACTTGGTCATGGCACAAAACCGCATGAAGCAACAGGCTAATCAACATCACACAGAAAGGAATTTTGAAGTTGGTGATTTGGTTTTTGTGTGGTTACAACCATATAAGCAAATGTCTTTGAAATAGAAAAAGGATAACAAACTTTCATCGAATTATTATGGCCCCTATCAAGTATTGCAGAAGATTGGTACTATAGTATGCAAATTAGAACTTCCACAATCAACCAGAATACATCCAATATTTCATGTTTCTTGCTGAAGAAAGTAATTGGATAAAGAGTATCAACCCAAATAGTGTTACCTAAGCTCGATGAGGAGGGAGGGTCATTTTGGAACTTGAACGCATCCTTCAAACACGCACTAAAAGATTGAGGACACAAAGTTATTACCGAGTACGATAAAGTGGAAGACTATGGACAATGAAGATGCAACATGGGAAGATATGACATTCTGTAGTAACACCCAGAGCTTCTCAACATTGGGGACAATGTTGCTTTGAAGGGGAAGGGCATCCTACGCCCTTAACCTATTACTTGTATTAGGATATGAGTATCCGACTTGTGGCTTACCATATCATTTTATTATATCATTTATACTTTCTCATGCTTAGTAGGTCAGCCTTGGTGATGGCCATAACATATGAATAGTATATATAGGGGATTGTAGGTAGTATTTCATCATCATTGGAGTATTTGAGTATTATTGTATGGTTTGGAGGTTGCCCCCTCGAAGTGGCGAAGCTATTATAATTGCATATTGAGATCATTATTCTAGAATATTGTGTTATTTGGTGTTATATTTTTGCTCATGATCTGAATTATACAAGTAATTTCATTACAACCTCTCTCCCTAACACTCTTTCTCTAGTAGTAGGACACACAAATCCTTTAATTTTTAAAACATACAAAATCGGGTTAGGAATTGATCACTCCATGCCCCTCATAATCTCTATTGAAAATAATTTGAAATCTCCAAATTATCTAAATAAACTAAATAATTTCTCCAAGCGCTCTTTATAACGGTTCGTTATCTCTATCTATGCCACATGGATTGACACAGCGATACATAGTTTATCAATCTATATGTTCTTATATTCTACACATACTACTATTTTACTATGCTAACAAGTATGATGTTATATATATGGATCTTACGCGAGAAAAGTATTCATTGGTGACACAACCCCTTGTTTATCTGTTTGTTTTGTCTAATTTCTATTGTGTTTCTCTTATTTTTTCACTTTTGTACTCCCTTCCGGTTAGGTCACATGGATCTCGTGTCTATCGGTGTTTTCACATCTATCATCATTAGTTCAAGGACACTAGCATCCATCTTGAACATTAGTACCCAAGAGCCCATGTCTAGTCATGGGCACTCTGTCTGCTTATTTCTTCTTTTTATTTTGACATTTATGGTTGGTATTTTATGTGTTCCCATCATAATCCCAAGGTACTAGTCAACTTGTCCTATCACTAATGTCAAAATTCAAACAAGAGATCCCTATATATACACAACATAAATACCATTATAAGGGGTTAGAAATTATAAATGGTTATCTATCTACATAATGTAAAAGGGACTACATTTTTGGGATGCTTATTCTCGTATACAATGCATATGAAGGGGAACTTCTGAATTCCATCCACACATTTATATTCTATCTAGCTTATAACTGCTATATTGGTGTCATTGGCACGAGGGTAATCTACGAGATACTATTCCAAATACAAAAACAAAGAACTACATGGATTCAGAGATTTAATACAACACTTGATCATAAGTTTACTCGGTCGGGTGATCAAAGTTATTTCCAAATCCCCATTTTCATATTTTATTTTTAGGATTTGATGTGTTTTGGAGTTGTGCGAGACTATCTTTCTCTATACATGTTACAAGAAAATTTTGTGTACATAGTAAAACATAGAAGCGATCAACATCAAGGGTTACTAACAATTGTGGGACACAAGAAAATTCTTACTTTGAGCCTCTACGTAGTCACGGGTATCTAACACCTAGGTGCCCTAGCCCAAATCTAGGTGCCCTAGTCCATCAAATCGATAACTCCACAATTTTTTGAGTGGCGATGCAGTAGTTTGTTATCATTATTCATCACTCTTCTAGCCCAACATGCTTTGGGATTAAGCAAATATCAACTAAGTCATTCTATTTCTTCTCTTGCATTTAGGGTTTTGATTTTATTGGCTTGTTTTTTTGTATCAAATATGTATTGTAGCATATGTGACTTTGCAATTTTAGATTTAATAATCTAGATTTTGTTAAATCACTTGGTAAAATGGCTTTTGGCTTGTTTTCTTGCTTTGTACTTTTGTCGTGTGGGTTCTAGCCTTGTTTCGTAGTTGTCTACATTTATATTTGAGGAATTCCTTTATTTCATAGTTCATATTCTTTGTTCTGTGAGACTTCCTTTATCTCATGGTCCATTTTATTTGTTCACTAGACTTCCTTTGTCTCGCGGTCCATGTTATTTTCTCCACATAAATTCTATCTCGCGAAATATTTTATTTGTTCTACGAAATTCATTTGTTTTGTGTTTTATGTTCTTTGTTCTTTGGAATTTCTCGTCTCTTATGGACTTTTTTATTTTCATTTCTAATTTCATGTGATCATCAAAATTTTCTTGTTCCATGAGAATCCCTATGTTTCGCATCTTTTACCTTTAATTTCTATAGTAATGAGGACCGAAAGCAGGAGGCGGCCTATGATTATTTTATTGATATGAAATAAAGTAGATTACAAGTTTGTTCTAAGCATATTATAGAGAATGAGGGTTACAATGTACATATGCATTATATATCCATAATACAAACAAATATGTAATTGCAACTATGCAACAATAAACCTACATGCTAATATAACAAACTCACATGGATATGAAAAATACAAATAATAAGGTTATAATAATATAACCATATAAGTATGCCATAGTAACTAATCTACCATAGTAAATAGTAAAATGGTAACTACAATGTATAATTACTACAGTAAACTAAGTTTTACCTAACATTCACCCCCTTAATTTTGTATTTCCTCAAGGGATGAGGAGAGGAATTGTCTGATCAACTCAAAATTGTTTCATGTAAGTGACTTCCTAAAGATATCTACTCGTTGTTGATTTTGGGAAAAGCTGAAGTTGTATATTGTGTTTCAACACATGCTCACATATGAAATGAACCTATACCTCAATATGCTTGGTTCTCTCCTGAAACATTGGATTATGAAAAATTTTGAGAACACCCTCATTATTAATATACAAGGTAGTGTATTTATCACGTGATGCTCCAAATACCTCAAGTATGTGACTTAGCCATATCTCTTCGTCGTAAAATAGCTCCATCTCTAACACGATATTTGGCCTATGTAGAAGAGATATAAAAAAGTTTTGTTTCTTACTTCCCCACGATACTAGTCTAAATCCAAAAAGGAATACAAATACAGAAGTGGATTTCTTATTATCAATATTACTTGTATGATTTGAATCTAAATATCCAATCAAGAAGAATTGATCATTCTTCTTGTATATACCAAGATTCATAGTGCCCTTGAGATACCTCAAGATCCATCTTGGTGCTTTCAATGACAAACTCGGGTTCCTACATGAACCTATAAATATATCTCACTACAAAGCTGATATCCAATCCAGTGTAAATTAGGGTAAATGAGATTTCCAATAAACTAGCGATAAAGAGTTACATTTACCATAGGAGATGGATCTGAATGAGATAATTGCGATATCATCTCCATGGGTGTATAAATCAGTGTGAAATCCATCATCTTGAAATTATCGAGCGTTGTCTTGGTATATTTCAATTGAGAAACAAAGATGTGATTCTCTTTCTACCATGCTTCCAATTCAAGACACTAGTGCATGAGCCCAAGATCGACATGTCAAACCATCGATTAAGATCTTTCTTTGTATCATCGATCATCTTCATTGTCGCTTGTGATGACTAGGATCATCGACATATACAATTATCAAAATATCTCATCTCCTTTTGAGGTAGATATTGGGATCATATGGATTTCTAATGAATCCATGTTGAATGAGATGCTCATCAATTTTTATGTACCATGCCTAGGGTGCCCGCTTAAGGCCATACATCGATTTCTTAAGCCTACATACTTTAATTTCTTCACCAAGTATGAAAAAACCCTCATGTTGATTCATGTAAAATTCCTCATGTAGATATTCATTCGTAAATGAATTTTTCATGTCCATCCGATGGACTTTATAGCCCACATTTGAGCAACTAGAGTAAAGACAATCCTGATCATTTTAATCTTAGCTACGAGAGAAAATGTCTCCTCATAGTCTATGCCTTCGTTTTGTGCATACCCCTTTGCTAATGGTATCACTTTGTAATTTTCTATGGTCCCATCTAATTTTTACTTTATTTTGAATATCCATCTAAAACCAATGGGTTTCTTCCCTGGTGGAAGATCGAAAAGCTGCCAAGTGTTGTTTTTCATCATTGACTGATACTCATCATCCATGGCATATTTCCAAGATTTTGACTATAGGGATTCTGGATAGTAGATGGATCAACAAATTCAACAACTCTACTCATCAAATCAAAATTTACCTCTTCTCATGATTTTATGCAATTCCGTGGTCCAAAGTGGTGGATGTATCCAGTGGAGCATCCAATTTTACATCTTGAATCATGTTTGTATACCACTTGGGCATACATTGTATTATTCCCATGGGTCATGGTCCTATCTGATCATCACCATCATCCCCATCATCACTGTCATCATCATTGGGAATATATACTTCTGTTTTCACAACATGTGTGTTATCTACATCAAGTGAGTCTAGAGAAGGAGTCTCAACTTCCTTCTTCTCAAATAACTCAACATCTCTGCTAGTGTATACTTTTCTAGTCTTCGGATCCATCAATCTATACCCAAGAGCCTCTTCACTATAGCCAATGAAGATGAGTTTATGAGATTTCATATCCAAATTATTTATATCTGTTTGGGTATGTACATGCGATTTTTACTCGAATACTCGAGGTGTGCAATGGATGGTTTCTATTTTGGCCATGCTTTATGTGGAGTTACTACATCAAGAGTAATTATGGGCACTCTGTTAAGAAAATATAATGATGTATTTTCTACTTCTACCCAGAATGTCCACGCTAGTACAAAATCATTGATTATACAACGCACTATCTCCAAGATAGTATGATTCCTTCTCTCAACAATACCATTCTCATTTGTAGTATAGATGGAGGAGGAATCTACTAATGAATCTCATGATATTGAAAGTAGGATTTGAACTCATTCTTCGGTGAATTACCCTCCTCGATATGAGCGAGAGATCTAATATATCGACCAATCTCATTCTCTATAGCCACTTTGAAATTTTTGAAGTTCTCAAAAGTGCCACATTTCTTACAAAGACAAAATCCACATTTTTCTTGAATAATCATCAACACATAACATGAAATACTAAAATCCAAAATGACTAAGTTTAATCAAACCATAAAGATCGATTTGAACTAAATCAAGCTTACATGGAGCTCGATTAGCACTTTTATGGAATGAAGCTCTCATTTTTTTCCGCAACGTAGTTTGGACATTTATCTATATCATTCTTAAGAGATAGAAAGTCTCTCACCATATCGTAACGAAAAAGTGTTTTGTGATATTTGAAAGCGATGTGAGTCTTTGATGCCACAGCGTGTGTAGAGGAAAAATTCTTAGCCACAAGTGCTTGATCATCTGTTTGGAAAAAGTCAAGCTAGAACATATGTCCCACATTGGAGGCTTTTGTAACAATTTTCAAGCCTCTTAATTTGTTTCAAATCAAACACACTTTTTTACTAGAATGACTATCAAAATCAATCTTCAGATTATGATCTAGAAAATGGCTAACTAATAGTAGATTCTTTGTTAAACAAGGTACATATAATACATTAGATAATCTACAATTTCAAGAACCAAGAGGTAAAGAAATGTGTAGTCACAAAATCATGCAATTTAGATATTATTTAATCATGGTATCATACTACTATTTATAAGGTTATTGAGTGAAGAAAGTACTAATTAACCCCCATCTTTTGACCATCTTGCTTTATTTTATTTCATCATTACCGACCTCCTGCACTCCATTATCCAAGTTTGTTTCGGTCATCTTCTGTTATTTTCACCTCATTTGGAGCTCCAAGGCTAATCTTGGGGTGCCCTGGTCCCACCATGGGTGCCTTGATCCTTTTAAACTTTCCCGCCACATTTTGGGCTCTTTCAGCCATTCTAGCTTCTTATCTTTTTGATGGTAGGCTATTTTAGGGTTAATTATGAAATTAGATCAAGAAAATGATATAACTATAAATAAATTTATGAGACCATAATGAGGGACCAAGCACTAGTCACTACTATCATCCACCTAGAGTTGCATCCATTTGGAGATCATTTGCATCCATTAGCTCTATCACAAGGACAAGGTTGGTTCATCTACATCACACAAGTATATGGGGAGGGATTATATTCTATTCCATGCACACATTCTATTACATTTTATACATTTAGTTATTGCTCGCTACTTCACAAAGTGTGAATGACACAAGAGAACCTAGGGCACATGATGCACACACACCAAAACTACATTTGGGTCCGAAATGTAGTGCAACACTCGATTATTAAGCCCTTTGTTGTGACAAGTGAGGTAAGTCTGAACCATTCATTTGTATTCTTTTTTTAGGGTTTTGATAGTCCTATTTTGTCTTTTGTAGGTCTTTTCATCATCTTGGATTATCAGTGACACCTAGCAGAATGTAGTGAATCTTATGAGACACACAGTGAGGGTTTCAGACCACCTTCCGAAGCTATGAAACTCAGTTTTAGATCTTTTTCATAGACCAGGGAACCCATTATGTAGACCACAACTCCCGTAGGCACTCTAGTGCCTCTCAAGCACTCCCGGTCTAGCTAGATAGTTTAAATCCATCCTTTTTGGGACCTCTGCATAGTCGCTCCTACTTCTAGATTATTTTGTTCACCTTATAACACAATACAATCTACCTCCAAATCAGCTCTTGTCTTTTCCATACTTCTCTTGCTATTAGGGTTTCCACTTTCATTAGAGTAGTTGTTTGGGTCATTTTCAATAGTCATTTATTGCATTTATTTACTCCATTCAAATGTCGTTATAGATTAGATTAACTACGCATTATTCAACATTTTAGTTAATCAAAATGTTCCCAATACCTTTTATTGTGTAAGAAGAATCATCACCTAACGAAACATGGTTTTTCAAAGGTGTGTCCCTCATGGTGGTAAACCAGTCTCTATGCTCGGTCATGTGTCTAGTGGATCTCGAATCAACATAGAAAACAACACTAGATAACGTGGATGGTTCACTAGAATGATCGGTGTAAAAGAATTCTTCTTCCTATGAATGGTCTTATTGCTCAGCTACATTTCCTTGTTTATGGGGTTTCTTTCACCAGTTCCCCTTCTTCGGATCTTGCTTGTAGTGTGATTGTCCCTAATGAGACTTTTGATTTTGAGGTCCATAATTTCTCGATGAACATTTATTATACGCATTGAACTAAAAATCTTTCAAATCATGTCCTCTTTTGTAGACAGGGCATTTCTTCTTTAGCTTGTCCCCTTGCTAATGCTATTTTTAGGACTTTTGAGAAGATTGTGATTTTACTTTTCCTTTCTGATGAGAAGATAGTGCCTACTCCTCTTCATTGTCTTTGTTGTACCTTATTTCTTCTTGTTGCAGTAGATTCACTAGCTTGTTCAAAGTAAATGTCTGATCTAACAAGTTTAGTGACATCATAAAAATGTGACAAGATGAATTAAGTGCTCTCGAGAATAGTGGGAACAAGATATGTATTAGTAACCTCCTCTCCTAGGGCTAGAAGTGAAGCATTAAATCTCGTTCGGCTTGAATTTGAGTGTATGCAATTGACTCTACAAATTTAATATTGTGTTCTTATTTCTAGCATCGTACATAGTGTTTAACTTATCCCCACACTTCTTTGGATAATTTGGCATCTTGAATGTGGGGTTATATGCCATTAGAAATTGCAAACAAGATTATAACTTTGGCCTTATGATTGGCCTTGTCAAATTGTCTTTGTTGGGATTCATCATTTGGTGATCTAGTTGTAGAACCATTCACAACAGGTCAAATCTCTTCAAATTCAAGTTAAGATCAAAATTTTGTCTTCCATGTGGTGTAATTGTTACCGTAAAGCAGCTATGTGTCGAGCAAGAAGAATTTTGGAGCATTGTTTTTCATAGTAGGTGGTTAGACTATTCCAAACTATATGGCTTGTTAGCACCACAAAATGCAAAAATACACTAATAATATTTATTTTCAGCTGATTGTGTAGAAAAATTGAATGAAAAACAATTTATTTTTGTTTTACGAGGCCCTAGTGGCCTTCAAAGCTCAAAATGGCTCATAAAATGAAAAACAGTGAAAAAAACTCAAAAGGCACTTTAGGTACCCCTCCCTTTACAAAAGTGTTCCAAAATCACTTTTTAAGCAATCTAGGACAAATGTTTTTTTGCCCAAAATTAGTGTTTTTGTTACTAAATTTGGTGGGGATTTAGTTGTAGTTAATCGGGTTTAGTGACAGTTTCTCTCGCTAAATGTGGCGGTTATAACAAAGACACCGCTAAATTTTAAATATTGAAAATAAAAGTGGTTGGGGTAGGGTTTGAATCCTAACTTCTCACCCTAAAATCCTTCTCCTATCAAACTTAGCGCTTATATCGCTTAAAATATTTGATGAAGCTTATTGTATTTAAACACAATTCAAAATAAGCTTACCTTTGAAGGAGATACATGGCGGTGGCTTGGGAAGCGATATGGTGGATTGATATTTGAAAGAAAGCAGTTTAGGTTTTCCACCCAATACGAGATATGATAAGCTCCTTTAAATTGCTCGTTGTTTTGTTTTGTTGGTTCACCGCGTTTCCACCACCATTGTTTTATTTTTCTATGCTTATTATAGGGTCACCACATTCAAGGACTTGACTCACCACAATGTTTACACCGTTTACTAGTGTATTTATGTGGCTCATTTTTGGCTTGGTAGGGGATCCAACATAAAAATGGGCCCAACGTAAGTCACGATATCGACATAGGTGACTCGACCGATTCTTTGCTTAGGTATCAACAATGAAATCACCAATTTGTGGATCAATGGGATTGATGTAGAGTGGTGCGAGCTCGGTAAGATTGATCAAATTTCTTCAATATAGATATCAGTTTGTGAGCATGACATTCTTGGGTTGCTTATAATGAATTGAATAGCTTGGATAGAGAGTGTTTTGGATGTAACTCGACTAACATTCCCTCTATGTTGGCACAATCCAAAGAGGGATACAACAACCCGACTCACTAGGTAAACTAACCAACTTTGTCCTTAGCAAAGACACCTCCAAATACATGAAACAAACAACCAAACACAACATGATTCTATTTTTAGCAAAGAGCTAAATATACCTCTAAATTTAGAGGAAAACCCCTAGTTGGGGAATTTTTTTAAAAAATTGAGGATCCGATCTTCTTGAACCATATTTTTAGCAAGAAAATTTACTCGGTGTAAAGGCACAAATGCATTAAATAATTTGCTTTCTGAGATAGCTAAACTAGAAATGGAGGTTTTAGGGATGTAGGGTGATTTTGGGAAGCTTCTAGAGGAAACACATGATCTCATGGAAGTAGTTTTCTTCTCCAAATACCTTCTAAACTCTTTTGCAACCTCTCTACAACCTTCTACTTGCATAGGATCTTTAAATCCTTACTCTGAAACCAAATGATGAGGACCGGAAATAGGGAGACAAGTCATGAACATTTTATTGATATGAAATAAAGCATATTACAAGTTCATTCTAAGAAGATTATAGAGAATGATAGATTATATATATATATATATATATATAAACAAATATGTAGTTGCAATAATAAACCCGCGTGTTGCTATAACAGACTCACATGAATATGAAAAATATAAATAATAAGGTTATACAAATATAACCATATAACTATGCAAATAAACAACCTAATCTACCATTGTAAATAGTAAAATGGTAACTACAATGCATAATTACTATGGTAAACTAAGTTTCACCTAACGCGCATGACACTAAAAACTAAAAATCCCACAAAACTCTATTCCTTTGTATTGTGGCTTCGAACTTGAAAGTTGTATATCTTCTTGTTTTTACCTCACAAATTGTTGTATTTATTTTGTGGCCTCTTTGTTGAGTTTACATGCCTTGTTTGAAGGTTTTCTTGGTTTTTTAGAAATCTTCATAATTCCACAGATCATTATTGCTTTGTTCCATGACTTTTAAATTTTAAAAAGGTCTTATCTTTTTTCTTATTGCCTTGTGGCCTCTTGTGGTCATTCTTTGTGTTTTTCCACCTTCCTCCTTGGTTATCATACCTTGTTTGAGTGTGTTTAAGTAATTTTAAAATATTAAAAAAATTTCCCTTTGCTTCAAATCTGTAGAAGTTTAATTCCTCCTAACCAGTGGATATCTCAGAAGCTGTTAAAACCTGCATAACACTAATTGTTCAAATTTGCTAAGTTTTTAAAATGTCTATTTATTATAATTTTTCCATTAATAAATCTCAATTGTTAAATGGTACTAACTACAATATTTGGAGAGTTAGGCTTAAATTCATCCTTATGGAAAGAAATCTTTGGGATATAACTAGTGGTGTTGAAAAATGACCCAAAGTGGGAGACAAACTACACTTGAAAACTTGAGTATCTTCTCCCAAAAATCCCAAAATCCTAAAAAGTCATGTCCATCCTATTGCGTATCAAAGATGATTTTTATTGCATGTAGGAGACATGGAGTATCTAGTTGATGCATGGAATCAATTGCAAACTATGCATGAAGGTAACCACCTTTCTAAGATAATTAAACTAATCATGGAATTGTTTACAAATCCAATGAAAGGAGATGAGAAGATAGTTAATTATCTAGATAAGATTAAGAACATTAAGGATCAATTAGATGGTTATAACTATGAATTATTTCAAGATAAGTTGTTATATTTTATCATTTAGATTAACATACATGAAAAATTTATAAATTATATCTCTATCTTGAATTCTAAATATCAAAATGAATATGATTTTCCTAATTTAGATACCTTGTCTTCTCTACTCATTCAAGAAGAAAGAGTAATGGAGAACTTTGACTCAAAATAGAATGCCTCTCAAGAATTGTTCTCCCAAAATAAAAAATCATTTAAAAATAAGAATAAAAATAATTAGAATAAATAATCAAACTTTAAATCTAAGTTCAATCCTAAGAATAATCAAAATTTTAAGGTCAAGTTTGATGGCACATGTACTAAATGTGGTAAATTTGGTCATAAAGTAGCTGATTGTTATTCTAAAGTTAATAAGGTTCATAATAATGCTAAAAATAAGAACTTCAACAATAAAAATAAGAATAGAAATCATAATCAATCAAAAATTAAGCTAATAATGTTGAGAAAACTATTTCTCTTTATATTACTCTTTCAGCCTCTAATGATAATGAATGGATTCTAGATAGTGGTGCATCTAGGCACATGACATATATTCATGAAATTCTTTATGATGTTGTGGAATGTCATGAAAATATATATCTAGGTGATAATTTTGTCATTAGGTTTGAATGTTTTGGTAATGTTAAGTTAGCAAATGGAACCATTAGTAATGTTTTATTTGTTCCTAACTTAAATAAAAACCTTTTATCTTGTTCTCAACTAACTAGAGAAAACTGTAAAGTTGTGTTATTAAAAGATAAATGGTATGTAAAGAATTTTCTTGGTAATATTATTGTTGGTGGTTTTCAGAAGAATGGCTTGTATATCTTTGAAGGATTTGTTTTCGAATATTATCTTTCTTCTTCTTCGTGTAAAGTTTTTCAATTATGGCATGAAAGAAGTGAGGATGTGAGATTTAGGATTTTGTATAAAATGTACCACCTTAACCTTGTTATAGGTCTCCCTAAGTTGAAATCAGACCATGGATCTTATGAAAGTTACTTACGTGATAAGCAACATGTTGAACCATTTCACAAAAACCATGAGTCTAATTCCTCTAACTTGCTTGAGTTAATATATATAGTTATGTAAGAGGTCATTTGAAAGTTCCTTCTCTTGGTGGAGCCTTGTATGTTGTTAGTTTCATTGATGAATTTTCTAGAATGACTTGGTCTTATTACATTAAGAAAAAGTTTGATGTTCTGTCTAAGTTTTAAGAGTTTAAAGCCTTAGTTGAAAACATGGCTAATATGAAAATAAAGAGAATCGAAATGATAATGGAGGTGAATATGTCAATAAGAAGTTTGATAAGTTTTGTGTGTCTTGTGGAATTCAAAGAGAGTTAACAACTCTATATTCCCCACAAAAAAATGACATAGCTGAAAGGAAGAATAAACAATCATAGAAATGGATAGGACCATACTTCTAAAGTACCTAAGCTTCTTTGGGTTGAAGTTCTAAACACCGTTGTTTATATCCTAAATATAGTTACTATTAAATATTTTCATCAAACTACATCTCTTGAAGCTTGGAATAAACAAAAACTTGATATCTCTCATTTAAAGATATTTGGTAGTCATGCTTCCCTTCTCATTCCTAAAGTCAAAAGACAAAAACTTGATCCTACCTCCTACTCTTGCATTTTTGTTGGGTATGGCAGTCACACAAAAGGATTAAGAGTGTATGATCTAGTCAAACATGTGATCATAGAGAATATGAATGTTCATGTTCTAGATAAGCCACTTTGTGAATCCTTCTTTCTTCCTTCCTCCACGTTTCCTAAGTCTGAATCTCTTCAATGTGATAATCCTTCTTTAGACAATATGGAAACTAATTTCCAAGAGGTTGATCATCATTCTTATGATATGATGGATGTAGATATTGAGGGGGTTCTTCTCAATCCATGAATCATTCTATAATTTTTAAGTGGGCTCAAAATATGGTTTCTAATTCTTAGACTAATAATTTGAGAAAGATAACCCACAATTAGCATTTTTATCATGCCTTTTCAACTTTGTATGAGGTTGAACCTCAATATTTTGAAGAATCAAGCCTAGATGAAAGATGGGTTATTGTTATGAGATATTAATATAATACTTTAATAAAGAATAAAACTTGGGAATTAATCCCTCTTCCTCATAAAATAAACATTGTATGATCTATATGGTTCTATAAAATTAAGTATAACTCGATGGTAAGATTGAAAAATTCAAGGCAAGATTAGTTGCTAGAGGTTTTACTCAGAAACCTAGTTTATATTATGTTGAAACCTTTTCTCATATTACAAAAATGAGCATTGTTAGAATTCTTCTAGCTCTAGCTTCTCAACATGGATGGGAGATTCACCAAATGAATGTTAAAATGATTTTTAAGTGGCGAATTGAAAGATGAAATTTACATGTATCAAATTACAAGGTTTGAAGAACTTGGTAGGGGACTATACGTGTGTAAGCTTAAAAATATTTGTATGGTCTTAAACAAGCTCCTAGAGCTTGGTATGCTAAGATAAATAGTTTCTTTCAAGATCTTGGTTTCAAAAATTGTTTTACTGATAATGATTTGTTTGTAAAATATGAAAACAATCATGTTATCATTATTGTCTTATATGTTGATGATCTCTTGTGTAGAACTTGTTAAGAATATAATTCTTAGAATCAAACGGAAGCTAAGAAAATGTTTTGAAGTGACTGATTTAGGAATTCTACATCATTTTAGGCATGGTTATTTTTAAATTTACAAATCTATTTCCTTCTTAAAATATTTAACATGATTGATTGTAAACATGTCTCTATTCCTATGGAAGTTGGAGTTAAATTAGATCCAAAACCTGTTTGTGATAAATTTAATCCTACTTTATATAGAAAACTTGTTGGTAGTTTGATTTATTTGACTATCACTAAGCCTGATATATCCTATACAATTAGAATTGTTTCTAGACTCACAAAAGAATCTTATGAGGACCATTAGAAAGTGGAAAAAAGAATTTTGAGATATATCAAAGGTACAATAAACTATGGTTTATATTATTATTCTTGTGATGATGCAAATTTGTTTGGTTATTGTGATTTTTACCATGTTGTTGTCATTATGGATAGAAAATCTACTTATGTAAATTTTTTAAAGTTGGGTATAGGTGTAATCACTTGGAGTAGCAAGACAAAACAAATAATATCTATCTCTCGTTATGGAAAAAGAGTATAAAAGTGTTATGGAAGGAACAAAAGAAGCTATGTGGTTGAAAATACCATTGGATGAACTTCATATGGGCATCAAAAGAAGTACTCTTCTTTTTGTGTGACAACTAAAGTTGCATTTCTCTTGCATACAATCTAGTTTGACATCAAATAAATAAGCATATTGAGATTCATATACACTTCATTCGAGAGAAAATTCTAAATGGTGACATAGACCTCAAGTTTTGTTCTATTGAAGATCAGTTGCAAACATTTTTACAAATCCTTTGTGTGTTACAAAGTTCTGCAAATTTCATGTCATGTTAGGCATTTTAGAATTTGTCTCAAATGATCATGTGGATGAATTTGATCTCCACCTCTGAATTAGATGAGCAAGACTCAAATGATCATGTGGATGACTTTGATCTCCACCTCTGAATAAAATGAGCAAGAATCAAATGATCATGTGGATGAATTTTTCTCCACCTCTGAATCAGATGAGAAAGACTCAAATGATCATGTGAATGATGTTGATCTTCACCTTTGAATCATATGATATTTGGCCTTTCAGAGTTGTCCTTAAGGGGAAGTAAAGAGGATTGATAATGTTTTACATGTTGTTGCAAATGCCACCTCTTATTAGCTTGATTGTATCAAATGTAAAATCTCCCTATACTATTTCTATTTTATTTGAGTAAACTATCACTTTATGTGAGTTTACTTGTAATACCCAACGAAGCATTAGATATGAGAGATTCTTGTTTTATAAAAGACTCCATAATCTTATGTAAGACTTCATATTTAATCACTTTATCTTGATAATTCTATTTTTTCATGTGTACAAGTGTCTCTTTGAAAATCCGTGAAGCACTATAACTTTGTACCACGATATTTTTTCTAAAAACCCGTGTGACATTAAAAAATATTTTTACTGCAGGATTTTTTCTAAAAACCCGCGTGACATTAAATAAGCTTTGTGTTGCATCTTTTATAAAAATCCCCATATCACTATGTAGTGTGTCTGCGACTTTTCCAAAATCCAATAGCTCTATAGATTTGAATAACAACATGTTTTTCTTAAAACCTGCGGGACATTAAAAATATTTGTGTCGTGTATTTTTCAAAATCTATAGAACACTAAGCCTTGAACCACATATTTTCTAGAATTCACGAAACACTAAAGTTTGGCATCGCGGCATGTTGTTTCTCCCAAAACCTACAAAAGACTAAAGCGAGTATTACGACTTTTGTAAAATCTATGGAACACGTGCTTTTCTTGTTTGTTAGCCTAAATCACTTGGATGATTTATGGATTGTAATTCCTTTTGTATAAAAAGGTGACTTGGCATGTGTTATGAGGAACAATTGTTTACATGCTAGCCTAAATAACTTTAATGATTTATGGATTATAATTCCTTTTGTATAAAAAGGTGACTTGGCATGTTTCCTACTTAATATTAAGGGGGAGTGTTGGGGTTGTAATATTAAGCGGAAACTGACTTAATAAAACCTGCCAAAGACTAAACGGTCATGGCATATAACTTATATTTAAAATATAAGTATGGTAGATTCCATATGGGTCGACATAGTGTTTTAAGTTTAAAATATAAGAGTGACCCAAAACAGGGCCACCCACCTTGATATAAATCAAGGTGATCTCTTTGAGATTGGTTATAGAAGGTAACAATGAAAAATAGTGAAGTGAAAATGCATGCAAGCTATTTATAGAAGATACATGATGCAAATGTGTGAAGAGTCATCTAAAATAATGAGCGAATGTATATGATAATTTGTGATTCCTCCATAAAGGTGTAACTTCTGGAAATAGTGGGAGTGTTGGGTGAAATGCGTATTCTCAATAAAGATAAGTGATTTTTTAGTGGGTTTTTACTGAAAGGTTTTCCCACTTATATATTGTGTCTTGTGTTCATTTACTTTTATTTTTATGTAAGCAATGTAATTCATTATCTAACGTAATCTATCATAATTTGTTGTTCAAACATAAACTTAATCTTTAGCAATTTATTTTAGTGGATAATCGTGCTACTATTTATCACCGTGGTTTCCTAACAAATGCTTATGTTATTAAAGCACATAATGATATAACTATAAAAAATCTCCAAAAGTTACAAAACTGTTTAAAAGTAAAGATTTATGGTTAGCAATAATTAGTACATATTTAATATTCAACAAACATTTTATTAAATAGGATAATTATTTTTATTAAGTATCTCGTAAAAGTTTGTAATAATGCTTATATATTTTTTCGGCAATATTGGATGTCTTCAATTGTTAAAACTCATGTATACGGTTGAGTGGTTATTAAAATAAAATTTAAATTTGAGTTTAATATAAGACAATGTAGCGATAATAATGATTAGGCCATTTTTTTCTAGCTTATGATTTGATTGGATGTTTACTATTGGTTTGTTGACACATACATTTTGATTTATGATCAATATACCTATTTTGTTTTTATATGTTTGTGTCTTCATCTTTTATTCTTTTAAAATTTGTATGTTTTTGATAAAGTTGCAAATATTTTAAATTAAATAAAACTAAAATTATTTTTCTTATAGAATTTGAAGATTGATTTTTAATTCATAAGTGCACATAACATTTAGACAACCTCATAAATCATGTTTATGTTTGCATAATAAAGTATTTTATTGAGGATTATGTATTTACAAGGTCTTTGATAAATGGTGGATAAGGTATTAAGCTATTGGGGCTTTCAACTAGGATGACCATCTCACTTGGCTTCCCAATTGTATCCCTTTATAATTCACTCGCTCTATGTGCACCTCGTGCCATGAATGAAAGAATCTGAAATGTTCCAAAAATTATCATCATATGTTTATAAGAATTTTAGATGGTACTCATTACGATGACCCTCATCCATTTCCTTCTGAAAGGTTTTGGTGGGAGTTTTGTTGAGCATGACATTAGTGCACGAGAAGAATACTATATGTTACGAGAAATTGCAACTTGTTCTTTGTAGTCATCCATTTATCCCATTCCACACTAGGAATGTGGTTTTGTCTGATCTCCCATGATGTGTCAAATCCTCTTGACATTTCTACCTTCATTGACACTTATAGGACATGACCTTCTTTGCTAGATTTTCTCTTGATCATTAAAGTTTACCACTCATGATCTTACGAAAAACAATGAACCAAAAAAAAATGAAAAAGGGGTTTTCCATATGTAGTACATGTCTATCCCTATTACTTTTCAGATCTTGCCCAAGGAATCTTATTTTTACAAATGATTTTATTGGCGTAAGCTCTTGTTGTCAGACAAACTATTTTACAACGTAATTGTTGATATTGGCATTGTACTCACCCAAAAATTACACGGTGCTACATGGATGACAAGTGAAGTCTCCGATGATGAAGAAAATATTCTCCAGAGTAACAATGAGATCTAGATTCTTCCCTTTGCATTCACATGCTTTTTGTGACCTTTTTTTTTCCATGTTTTTAAGTTGTAGAACTCATTTCAAGTTTCTGCACCATTTTCGCTCCTACTATTCTTTTTTTTTATCCTTAGTTATATGTAACCTCTCATAAGCGGTTGTGCAACTAGTAGTTGCATAACTTCTAGTGTGTCCAGATCGGCGGTTCTATCACCTTAATCAGTGAGTTAAAAACACATTTTTCAACACATGTTTAGATTTTGGGAGTGATTTTCTCACTCATTTCTCAACCGTTTCATCTAATTTTAGGCTCATTGGATTCGTATTGAAATTATCTTCCTAAATTACTATGTTTAAAATGTTGATTTCCCCTTATGTGGATGTTTTGTCACTTCTTATTGGACATGTGTTGTCAGCCTCATTCTTCCTCAAAGTTTTATAAAAGCCCATATTTTACCCGAACAATGGGTTGGGATTTTCATATTTTGGATGTAGAGTTATGTTGCTAAATTTTTGAAAGGAACTAAAAAAACAAACAAATATTTTCTCTATTCCTTTCGGCTACATTTTCTCGGTCATTTTCTTCGCAACCAACGAGCCACAACAACTTGTTTATATTTTCTTATTACTAGTCAACACTTTGCACACTTTTGGATCAATTGGAAATCATTTCTAGAGAAGAAGTAACAGGTTGGGGATGTTTTGAATTCTTCAAGCTTTGATTAATTACATTTGTTAGAATAGAAGAAGTACACTATTTTAAATTGGTAGAATTAAAAGATTTCTTCATTTCTGTGTAAAAATCTTGTTTGTGCATCATTTGCACAAAATTTCCAATGATATATTCTTCTTTGCTTATCCATATGGATCTGCAAGGGAAAGAAGTTGGAGGAAGATTATGTGTCTGTAATCCTTTGTTATTTCTTCATTATTATCATTCGTATAGTTTAATTCCACTCTGTCGGGGAAAGCTTCCGGGTAAAGAAGAAATTACTTATGAGAAGCTTTTATCCCTTCCCGAGAACTTGAGGTAGAAGCTTAGTTAGAAGAAAATTCATTTTTCAAAGTAATAACTTTTGAATACACTTTCTGTTTAAAGTAGATCTTAGCATACAACCTTGCAACAGAGGAGTAGCCACATCCGGTTATTCCCTATTTTAGTTTATTTTCATTAGAAGTAGTTTATTTTGGTTTTAGATTATATTCTTTGTGTTTGTGTCTACAAGAAATTTATTTTATTTAATTCTTTTAAATCCATAAAATGCAAAAAAAGAGTTTAGGAATTTAAACCGTTTTAATTATTATTTTTATTCGAAAAACTTTGTTGAAAATACAAAAAAGAAATAGTTAGTTTATTATTGTTTTACTTTATTTAAATATTGGCAAATGCAATTTAATTAGATTAAAGGGTGAATTAATCAGTCTTTTATTTAATTTAGATTCACTTGCTTTATTTATTTAAAGTTAGGAATTAAAAGTAGATTAGAAATTGGAACGAACACAACTCCCCATTTCCTTAGTGGCCTAGGCTACCTGTACTTAGCCCTTATCCCTTTTGGTCATCAATCATTTGTTTCATTACGCCTTTTCTCGCAAGTCGGTGCTCGTATGACCATCTAGGGTCCACCGAACCTCGTAAAGGTTATTCGATCCAATCATAAACCCACCCAACATCGACCGATATCAGGGAGACATAGACCTAGTTTGTGGGCACTAGTCTTTAGAGAAACCCCCATACCACTAGAGATCATCAGCCAACTTGACACCCTTAACGACCAAGTAACCATAGCCAAACAATATTGGGTTGATTTAGCCAATAAGGTTAGACCAAGAAACCCTTAGTTTTCCCTCAAAATATCCTCTCTCATTCTTACATGACCCTCTTTGGAGAGGTACATTTAGAGGCATAAGGACAATTCCCTCGAATTTGTCAACTAGGTCTAGCCACACTCGATTTCACTGACATAGACCGAGACCTACGGATAGTAATCATTCTCAACCACAATATTAGTCCTATACTCTGAGTTAGGCGGGCATTCGTTGCCCTTGATGAGAAAATTCCCAATTTGCAAGTCGAGCATTTACGATTGCCTTGATCATAGATCCTGGTATTATCATTATTCCCATCTATCTCATTTATACCATATTTATTCATCCCATTCCCATCCTATCTATCTTATTTGAATGTCTCAAAGCATGACCTTGAAAAGTCAAGTGTATTTGAAATCACATGATGATTTTCAAGTGTACAGCACATCCACAAAAGAAATTATTGCTAATTGGGAGTCCATGCACCTCTCCTACCATCTATGGCATGTTACTCGTACAACCTCCACATTGGCATAGGATTCGATGACTCTTCCTACAATCATGGAAATGAAAAAAACTTGCTTCAACTAGATGAATGACAACTCTTGTCCTTACTCCATCCCAACAATAATATGGCACTTGATGAACTAACACATGCAAGTAGCCATGATATCGACATCCACTACATTTCAGCCGAAAGTGATGTTCTAGCTCCTTGCAAGAGATTGCACCATGTTTCATTGAGTTTAATCAAGCATCAATTATCTTCCCCCGAATGCATTCTTTTATCTCTCCAACAACAACTTGGTTATCACCGAAACAACAATTAGCTCTTGACACTCTTCTCCACACTTAACACATTGCTTCCAATGGACATTCAACTCTTCCTATTTCTATTTCTCCTTCGTGACCTTTCCCTCACCACCATTCGAATCCGCTATCAACATATCCATTACACCATTTTGTACAATTGCTAGTATATTAAGTGAATGATATAATAATACATGTATAAATATTGAAAAAACATTCCTTTTATCACAAGAAGCAATCGAAGTTTGTGAAAGTAGGGTCGTGGTACCTATCATCACTCACCACAAGTGTCAATTTTAATTCTGTGTTACTCATAGATTAAATATTCACTTAAATTAGTAGACAAATTCTTAATAAATGTACGGAGTAAGAATGTCATAAATGAACAAAATAAATGTAGGTATAATAATAAATCCTCCGCTTGTCACTAAAGCGAGTTAAGCATATAATACTAAAGAAAAAGTTCATATTTCCATCATATTATTAAAAATTAGCTCCTTTACAAAAAGGATTAAGATTCTCTGTCATTTTTAATGGGGAGGGAATGATGAAAACCATAAATAGGAAGTGATATATAATAACCATGAATATGAAGTGATTTTCCATTTCGAAGCAATACATCACTTTCCAATGTCCCAAGCAATCTTAGTTGGTTCAGCATGTGCTGCCCATGCCCCACAATGGAGAGGTTCCTACATAATTGGTGGGCTTAAGAAGTGGTTCCATGCATGAATGTGAAGGGACACAAATCATACATAATCATTTTTTTAATATAACATTACAAGCTTTCAACTTTTAAACTACTATTGGTGATTAAAAAAGACACCCATTAATCATTGCCAAGAAACTCATCATTCAAGTTCAATAATCTGTAATTTGATAAAAACTACTGTTGCCAACTGACTCATCAAGCAGACCAATTATCATTTATATAATAAAAAGTAGGAACATCACAAACTAACACAATTTAGTATTGATAAGGAGCATATAATGATAATTGGGTCACATGTGGGCATGTGCATGGACATGAATACACTGAATCTAATGTTTTTAATTTTTTCTGTATAGTTCATCCAAGCAAGTCCCACTTAGTTGGGAGATATAAATAATTATATTGGAGCTGTGAAAATTTATCAAGAAGAAAAAATGAAAGGAAGCTGAGCATCACAAAGAGATTCATGTCTCCAATGAGATTGTTAGATCGATGTAAACAAGTTTTGGTGAGACTCTTGTTCTCTGCTTCCACTCACAAAACTGTCACAAATCAATCCTCATCTTCCAACACCATAAACTTATACAATTCCTATTATTGCCCAGATTCTTATCACAATGAAGCCATTTCTTACTGTATAGAATTCTTCAAGCAATCTTCATCCACCAATGACAAAATATGTTGCAATGTCTGATATTTTCTGCTACAATGGAGTCAATACAAATGTAAAGAGATGGAAGTTTTGATTGCAGTCAGTATCAAGCATGCATGTGTTTTCTATTTCTGTACTGTCTCGGGTAGAAAAGAAATGTATAAATCATAATTATGTTATTTCAATTACAGAGGTTTTATAGTTGGAAACTCCATTTTAATGGCCAAGTTTAAAAAGATTGCACCATTATATAGTGTATATATTGAGTTGGGTTGGAATTGTAAGAGAAGGTAGCATATGAACATCATCAACATGGGCATTAATAGCACAATGGACTGTATGCATGGCTGGTTTTTTTGTAAATTAATTGGTTGATTGAATATGGTATTTTATTCTTCAACATTTTTTTGGGTTGATAGACTTTTATAAATTCTTGAAAATGGTCGTCTTTCCTCTCTTTTAATTATATTTTGATATTTATTTTTATGATAAAAATAAATTATTTTATTATATTAATAAGCCACATACAGTTTCAAAGAAAATGAAATGAAGATTTCTTTACATCAAGGAATGTCATGGGACCTTAAAAAGTATGTTTGATGGGATAATCCTTCCTATCGTCATTGTCACAGGTGAACTGATTGGATTGTACACATGTTTATTTGATTTGGTATAACAATTTCAGTGGCAAGCTGCAGTTCTCATATCATATGCTTATTGATATTTTGAAAATTAATTTCCCTTTCATTGGCATGGTTGTGGATTTGTTAATCCTTTGAAATGGATTTATAATAATTACGTTTTTGCAATGGTGAGTAATATTGAGTTGTACAAGTAATTTGCAGTGGTAGAAGTAGTTCTAAATTGTATTAAAAAGACAAAGTTATAAAAAAATAAAGGAAGGAAGGTAGAGTAAGTAATATATTCATCCTCAACCTATCAATTATTATGTTAGTAAGAGAGGGAAAGCCTTTGAATGCTGCCCACGTCTGTCCTACCAAAAATACAAAAAAATTACAAAACCGATATTTGATATTTTAAATAAAATCGGTGGCAATGCAGTCAAAAGCAAGAGGCATAGGGGTTGAATCATATGAAGGAAACACATAATTTTTGGTCAAAAGTTTTCAACAGCAGGCAAGCAATCAACAGATTTGTATGTGTTTTTTGCCGTCCTAAAGAGAGCCACTTCTATTGTAAGTCACCTCTATTAACATAAAGATCATAATATATTGAGATTTATATATTACCATAAAAATTATATTCGATGTTAAATATTTCCAAAAAAAAAAAAAAATGTTTAAAATTACACTTGAAGGATAATTTTATACTTGTTTCACTTTTTTCTCAAATAATTTAAATAATTTTATTTTTATTATTGGCAAATAGTTTTTTGAAAGGGACTATACCCTTGTACAAGAAGGCTCAAAAGCCAAGATTGAATCATGAAAGCCCAACAGCAGAAAATAGTCTGCTTAGAAAAGAACCAACATCCAGTAACAAAACAGCAAAAAAAAAGCTGAAAAACAACAACCAGTCAGCAACTGCCCCGCAGCACCCTGGGCAAATCAAAAAACAATGTTCGGAAAAGACATGGGACAATGTAGAACAGCCGAACATCAAAAGAGAGACAAATCATCGAGGCGGAGAAGTGGCATTCTTTAAAATAACCTTTTTCTTTTTACGGACAGTAACCCACCCTGATGATGCCTCCACGAATGGAGGGTTAGAAAAAGGAGAATCCTCCAAAGTTGCAAAATTTCCAACTGAAACAACATCATTGTTTTCATGAGATAATTTTTCCATGCTATCAACAACTAAATGAGATAAATTTGTTGCAATTTCCTTGCTGTTGGAAATAGGATTTTCCAATAAAGGAATTTCAGGGACAAACCCAGATTCAACCTTAGCATTTGAATTTGAATCAAGGTCCTCTTTTGCATCGAAAACCAAATGTTCCGGGAGGGCATCCTTCCACCAACTGCGTTTCTCATGCTGGCCCTTTGCCAACCCACAAGCAATAGAGGTATGACCTAAACAGAAACACTTTCTGCATCGAAATGGAAGGCCCTCGTAATCTAAAGGTTGTGACCAAGTTCTGTTTTGCACCCTAAGATCAATGGTTGCTGGGAGGTTTTTAGCCGTGTCAAGTTCCACCAAGATTCGAGCATAGGTAGTGTGGGTGTAATCAGAAGTTTGAGAGTCTATAAACAACGTAGTTCCCAAGGTGTTTCCAATAGATTTCAAACATTCACTGCTCCAAAATTGGAGGGGTAAATGGGGCAGTCGGATCCAAACAGGTTTGCATGAAAAAGACTCAGTGAGCGGGTTGAAAGAGGGGAACCAGGGTTTAATGATCAGGTACTTAAATTAGTTGTTCTTTCATGAATTGCATGTTTACTCAACGTATGTATCCATCATTTGTATGTGTCATATTTACAAATTTTCATGCATGGAATTGGAATTGGAAAATCTCGCGATATCCTCCCATAAGATGTCTATGACAATCAATTTACTCAAGATAACTCGGCATGGCAACACAAAAACAAAATAAAAGGTAAAAACAAACAATTCCATCAAGATATTTTGCAATATGTACAACCGAGACTTGTTGTTGCTTTGATTTTGAAGGCTGATTGACATAATGCCTCGTAGAAATGTAATTTCATGAATGTTATGATTGTAGGATATGCACAAAATGGTGTTCTTGACAAGATTTAAAGCTCTACGACAAGGTTCTTAACAACTTAAGGACATCCTTCAAAGCATCTTCGAAAGTGGGTTTTGTCAAATGGTGTTGCAATCCGGAAGTATACACAATTTAATTGTGAACTCTTTCACAAAATACCCTAATCTTATGGTTGCAACATATGCACAAAATGGTGTTCTTGACAAGGCTTTAAAGCTTTCTAAAGAAATGTGGTCTAGTGAATTGCGAGGATTGTGGGTTATGCACAAAATGGGCATATGTAAAACACCTTGAAAACTTTTCAGATTAGTGTCAGTAATCATGTTAGTTGCGTGATGATTAAGCCTCTTGAGATGTAAATGAAATCTCTCACTACTAACAAATCTTTTATAAGTCAAAGCTTCGATGTAAGTAAAATGGCCATTAAAATACAACATTTGACCCAAATTTCAATTTCCATTTCAACAGTTTCATGACGTAAAAAGGTAGAAATCTATGACGTAAAAAGGTGGAAATTTTAGAATAGATCTCGACTAGGGAGAGACCAATAGTTGAGCAAAGTCTAATAATTGAGAGGGTACTCGAGGGGGAATACCCAAAATTTGAAAAAATCTAAATCAGAGGTAGTTGTAGAAATTATTAGTGTAGGATTATTTATCCTTTTATTTGTTTATTAGGATAATTCTTGCACTTGTGTTAGCTCTACACTTGTTGTGTTAGCTTGTTTAGGTGTACTAGTTGTGTTGAGTTAGCTTACCAATTGTGTTGAGTTAGCTTACTAGTTGTGTGGAGTCATCTCTACTACTAGTATCAGTTAGTGAGAGTTATTCACCACTGATCTAGGTGGTAGTTGCACTTTCCTCCTCCTATATATGTACATCTGATTATTGAGCTAATATATGGAGCAATGTATTGATATGGAGCAAAGTATTGAGATGGATCCATTTCTTGTTGTATTGTAATTATTTCACCATGATATAGTGTATATATTGAGTTGGGTTGGAATTGTAAGAGAAGGTATAATATGAACATCATCAATATGTAAAAATTTTCAACAACAGGCAAAAAATTAACATATTTGTATGTGTTTCTTTCAGTCATCCAAAATAGAGCCACTTCTATTGCAATGTCAGGTGCCTCTATTAACATAAAGATTAGACTACATTGAGATTTATATGTTACCATAAAAAATTAGATTCAATGTTATATATTTCCAAAAAAATATATATTTAACAAGTTACACTTGAAGGATAATTTTATACTTGTTTCACTTATTTCTCAAATAAATTAAATTAGTTGTTCTTTCATGAATTGCATATTGGAAATAGTGAAGATCTGTACTGCACATATCAAATCAAGGGTTGAAGATTACTCAACGTATGTATCCATCATTTGTATGTGGCATATTTACAAATTTTCAGGCATATAATTGGAAAATCTTCATGATATCCTCCCATAAGATGTCTATGACAATCAATTTACTAGAAATAGCTCGCATGGAAACACAAAAACAAAATAAAAGGTAAAAACAAAAAATTCCATCAAGATATTTTGAAATATGTACAACTGCGACTTGTTCTTGCTTTGTTTTTGAATTGATTGACATAATGCCTCAACAATGTAATTTCATAGAATGTTATGATTGTAGGATATGCAAAAATTGGTGTTCTTGACAAGATTTAAGGCTCTAGGAAAAGGTTCTAGAATAGCTTAAGGACATCCTTCAAGTGGATTCAAAAGTCGGTTTTGTCAAATGGTGTTGCAACTGAAAGCATACACAATTTTTGTGAACTCTTTCACAAAATACCCTAAAGAGGTGTTATTATGGTTGCAACATATGCACAAAATGTTGTTCTTGGCAAGGCTTTAAAGCTTTCTAAAGAAACATGGTCTTGTGAATTGCAAGGATTGTAGGTTATGCACAAAATGGGCATATGTAAAAAGCCTTGAAAATTTCTCAAATTAGTCTCAATAATTATGCTAATAACATGATTATGCCTCTTGAGATGTAAATGAAATCTCTCACTAATTATTTATAAATCAAAGCTTCAATGTATTTAAAATGAGCATTAAAATACAATATTTGACCTAGATTTCAATTTCCATTTCAATTGTTTCATAATGTAAAAAGGTATAAATCCATGGTGTAAAAAGGTGGAAACCTATATTGGATATTTTTGTTGAAATTTTTGAAAAGATCTCGACTAGGGAAATGACCCAAGAGTTAAATGGGGTCTAATAGTTGAGTGGGTACTTAAGGGAGGAATACCCAAAACTTAAAAAAAAAAAAAGAGAAGTAGTTGTACAAATTGTGTATTGTTGTACACCTTGTACCCAACAAAGATGTGAAGTAGTCAATCACAAGGCGACCCATCATTTGTCTAACTTTTAGACATCTCATGCACAAATTTAAATGTAACCATTTTTAATGCATTTCAAATTTTCTATTTTAAATTATTTCAGAATGTGTCTTTCCTCCAAATTAACACATGAAGCGAAATATACATATTAAATACATGTTGACTTAACTATGTGAAATTTTTAAGTGTTGACATGACACCATTTGGTCGCCATGTATGTACCAAGTTAGGTATCAAAATCTTGGTTATTCTCCCCAAGTGTTTTCTCTCTTAGGGAATCAATTTCAAGATGGCCTCATTTGTTTATAGACAAATGTCAAATATCAATTTTCTTTACATTGAATTTTATAGTATAAGAAAAGTCATTTTCTATGGTGTTGTATTGTTTAGATATTGAGCCACCCCTGTAGAATGTGTTGGATTTATGAAATTTACTAAACTCAAATCAGTTTACTAAATAACATGGGATTATGATGTTTCCATTGAATAAGTGAGGTAATTCATAGGGTTCTTTCAATGAATAAATTAGGTTATTTTTTTAAATTTTGAATCTAAATATGCAAATCACGCACTATATTTTTTAAAAGTAATTTTTTATTATTTAGGGGACATACCTCAATTAGATCACTAATCGTTTCAAGGTTGATATAAAGAACATGTAAAAGATAAAATGACAAATACAAATACATAAAATGGTGTATTAGTTCGGGGGTCAAGGGGACCAAGTTGTGGTGTAAGGTTTATTGGTGGTAGATTACTAATTGTTGATGCTGTCTTAGCTGATTGAAAATATGAAATTTGATTATGTAGCAAGCTTCGAGTGTCCAATATGTCTTCCTTTCTCCATTTGATAAACCTGCAAGTAAAGCATACGTGAAAAATAGCTAATAGTGTGAGAACAATCGAGGATGAAGAGAGAGGGCAATTGTTATTTTATAGTTTTGGGTTACACAGAATATTGGCATGGATATGGGTGCAATGTGCATAGAGATTAGAGATGATAAGGTCCCATTGTGAATTGGAGATGTAAATGATTAAGTAGATTGATTATACATATAAAGGGTGTGACAACATTGAATATGAGTGGGTGAAGTTATTGAATGAGTAATATGAATTTAATCAACCTTATTTTATATTTTAAAGTGTTTTGTAGGATTTATTTGATTTTAATTGATTATTGTATTTTTTAATGTTTTGTATTTTTAGTTTAACAGACTTTATGCACAAGGTGCATTTTCTAAGTATCTACATTTTGTCTCATTTTTGGGTTGCATATTGCGGTAGGAAAATGTAGAAAAAAACTAAAGATGAGATGGGGTTCATCCAACCCTATGAAAATGGTTTCCATACACACATGCTTAGATGGCTATCTAGATAAACAAGAACCTAGAAATGTGATTAATGAGCCACTTCATTCGGAGTCTTTCAAGGGATCAATAGATTGATTTTGCAAGGCAAAGACTATTTGGTCAATTGGCTAAAATACATGTTCATTAAGTGTCATAATTATGATGAGAAGGGTTTGGTATAGTATCCCCCTCAACTAAATTTTTGTGCCATAATATGTTGTTGGGTTTATAATATTAAGCGGAAACTACTTATTTAAGAAACCCACCAAAGACATTTGTTTTGGCTTATAGATTATATTTAAAATATAAGCATGTCGGATCCACTACTCTTTTCGAAATGTTTTAAAATATAAGAGTGACCCAAAACAAGTCACCCACCTTGTATAAAACAAGGTGATATCATTAGATATTGGTTAGATATAGATATGAGAAATATCAAGTGTAACATATGAATGTGATAAATATGTGTGAGCTAATCATGTAGATAGATTAAGGAAATGATGAAAAACTCATGTGTGAATGTATGAGGAAATTTGTTTTCCCTTCTTGAAGGTGTAACTGCAAGTGGATATGTGGAAATAGTGGGAGTGCTGGGTGAAATTTTATTCTCAATAAAAATAAGTGATTTTCAGTGGGTTTTTACCTTCCAAGGTTTTCCCACTTATATCTTGTGTCACTTTGTTCATTTACTTTCTGTTTACATTCTATAATCTATATTATAAACATCTTAACCTATGTTTTTAATTATTGCACTTTAGAAACTACAATCTTTGATAATTTGTATTGTGGATTTATAATTTATAACATTATTCACCCTTAAAGTTCCTAACATGGTATTAGAGCTTTCGTTTATGCATGTGCAAGATAGATTTATATGTTTTGATTTACAGTGTAAAAACCTAAAGATTTTTCAAATATTTGAAATCCTAGCTTGCTTCGTGACCTTCTTGAAGAGTATTAGGTGTAAAGATAATAATTTTCATGTTTTAAGATAAATGCAGTGTGTTTGGATTATCTAGATTGGTGTGATTGATCATAATCTAAGTTGTCATTAATTATGCATACTTAGATCTCTATTTTTATGATTGGCAATCATTTTTCACTTGAATTAGGTTTTTGTGACTTGTTTTAATATTACATGTATTTTATAGTCATTATGCGACTTATTTGAATAGTTTGTAGATTTTTTAGACTTGTGTGGTTTTCTAGGATTGCACAAATTTTTAGGCTTGTGCGGGTATTTGTAGTATTTTGCAACTCTTCCAAGTCCTCCATGACTATAAACACCGGGTTTTTCGTCACCCGCCTACACCCCTTATATAAACATTAAAATATTTATCCTATCATTCTAACATATACTAAGTCACTACACTCACCCTGTAAAATCATCTTTACCCTTGTAAATCTTATTTACCTATCAAAACTTACCCTAACCTCCCTAAAACCTCCTAACCACCTATAACCCATCCTACCCTTTTTTATCCTAACTATCTAACTCCCTAACCATGCCTAACCTCTTCCCTAACATTTTATTCTCATCCTCATACCTGAAACCCCGTTTTGGAAGTGGTTGAAACCACTTCCAAATGGGTTTCTCCACATTTCCTAGATCATCGGTGATTCCAACAAATTACCCACAATTATAAATAGAATCTTAAAGCTCCTACTTTAGGGATCTTTGAATTTTCTAGAAAAATTCTATCATTCAAGTAATCTCCAAGCCTTGCAATGAGACCCTATCACTCCAGGAATCCAAAACACGTCAATTTGGGTAGTCATACATCTTTAATACCCTCCTTAAATCATCAGACAGGTAAAAAATTCACCATTACAAACTTAGCTAGCTCTTGTAAGCATTTTACATTGTTCTCACATCAAAGGTAAGTTTTATCTATTTATTCTTATTTCCTTTCTATTTACATATCAAAACAAGGACAAAAAAATTGTTTTATTCTATGTTTTTAATTATTTTATCCTTTTATCAACCAATCAATTTTTTTGCAAGAATCACCCACAATTCCTTTAATCACCCGCAATTATCCTCAATCACTCACGATTTCTATGAATCACCTACGATTCTTTGGTAATCTAGTTATTTTTATTAGTCATTGCATTTTATCATCTTCCACTATTTATCTAGACTAAGTAAGTTTGTTTACAAGATGCCTTTCCTATAGATGATTGTTCCAAGCCAATCCCATCCAATCACAAAAATTTACAATCTTCGATTTTCTAAAAACCGATCGTGTGGTAGAAGTTCGATATCCTCCATGATCTCAATTTACGCACCATCAAATTTACATTGAACCTAGAGGATATCGAATAACAATTCAAGATCCTTGATGATATATGAGAAGTAACCAAGGAGTATTGGTATAACTACTTTGAGGACTTCGAGATCGCCACAACCTTATCCTGGGCCACCTCGAAGTTGAGCGAGATCTTCCTATCCACCTTGAGTTTGATTCCTTCTCTTGTATCATTTACATTATCTTTATAAAATCTAATTAATTGTATCAACGAGTTGACACCCTTTGAGGATGTCCCTTTGGATTCTGGGATTGTCCTTTTCGAGAAACTTTTATCACATCTATCTAATATCTTTTGTTTAGTTGTCTTTATTTGCAGGTCTCTTCAATCAACTAAAGGAGGATCATTTTCACATTGCCTACATTATGTCATGCGACATTGCGATTTTTGGCTCACGTATCGGTAAACCCACCTTGAGTTTTAGGTACTTTCAACATTTGATAACATTAACCAAAAACTACTTATACATTCATGACACACCTCCTTAGATCTAATTCCCTTGATTTTCTTCAAAATTTAAATATTTAGTCATTTTTGGTCCCTGCTCTATAATTGCTAACCATTTTAGCAAGTCACCAATAATTCTTGTAATCGCTGATGATTCATGTGAATTGTTTCTAATTACTCAGTCGAGTTTCCTTTCTTATCGGTTTTGGTCTTTTTCTTTCGCTTTCATCCAACCTTGCAGGATTTCTTCTCTAGAGTTTTTGTTTTTGCATTCAAATTAAGCTAAAAATTAATAATAAAATAAAAAATCTTCAAAAATAAAAAGCGATCAAAGGTATGCTTTATTTGTTCATTATTTTCTTTTTATCATTCATTTGTTTATTTTCCTCATCGAATTAACATTTATTTTGGGATCTAAAATGAACATTCATATCTGCTTGATCACATATTTTAATTAGGAGTTAACAAATTACATTCACATAACTCCCCTCACACACAACCAAACCACATAAAACTTAACTTGCATCAAAACATTCCTTCTCATGTGAACCTACTTGGATTTCATCACTAAGAGGATAAGCCAACTTGGTGTTTTGGTTGAGTATAAATAAGCTAGTGGGCGGTATATTGGCTAAGTACTCAATACCCTTAACATTGTGGGACCATAAAGTGAAGGGGTGGGACCTAAAACCATGCCTCACATGACAACCCTATACACACAAATAACACCATTTCCATCCCATATAACGGTTTTTAGTCAATATGATTACCTTAAGACCGCTTAGTTATCAAACTAACAACAGTACTAAAACCCTTCCACTCGTATTACCTAAAATGATAGAGGAGGACTCCCCTACCATTAATATCATTCAATGCCACATTGACTAATCCATCCTCTCCTATATGGGGGTGGAGGACCATTTCCTTCAAAAGAATTTTCCACCTGACACATCCACACTTCTTAACGAATCCACTATCGACATTGACATAGGGACTCTCCCAGATCCTCACATAGTCAAAGTCAATCAATCCTTATATTTTCAAGAATTAGAAGACTTCATCACATTATTCTCTAAAAATAGTCAATATTTCTCATGTTCGTATAAATACATGTCGGGTATTATTGTGTAACATCGTCATTCAAAATATCGACGTATCCCAATGTTAATCCTATCAAAAAAAGCTACGTAGGATGCATCCTCGCATGGATCTTCTCATCAAAGAAGAGTTACAACATCTTCTTTCTGCCAATTTCATATTTCCCATTGATTATCCACAATGGGTCTCTAACATCGTACCCATAACCAAAGCCTTTGGAAAGTTGTGTATCTATACATATTTTTGAGACCTCAACCTCACTTGTCCCAAAGATGACTTTCCCCTTCCAAACATCAATCAGCTCGTCGATCTTGCCACTAGACATGAACTTATCTCCCTTATGGATGGCTTCTCTGGTTACAATCAAATCATCATTGCTACCGATAATCAACACAATACATCCTTCATTACTCCTTGAGGGAATTTTTGCTATCGTGTTATGCCCTTCAGACTTAAAAATGCAAGGGCCACTTATCAACGATGTAATGACATACATTTTCCATGATCTTATCCACAAAACCATAGAATACTACGTTGATGACCTTTTAGGAAAATCTAGGAAAGCGTATGGACCATATCGTTGTCCTTGACACAATATTTTCCTGACTCATCCAATATTTCCTCTGCCTTAACCTTGCTAAGTTTGTATTTAGTGTTCTTATTGGAAAAATATTAAGGTTCATCATTTCTATCAGGGGTATTGAAGTAGACCCTGCTAAGATCAAAGCCATCATCAAGATGCCTCCTCCATTAAACCTCAAACATATTCGTAGCCTCTAAGGTAGACTCCAATCGGTCTGCCATTTCATCTCACATATTTTCAAAAGGTTGACATACACTTTAAGCTGGGATAAAAATTGTCAAAATTCCTTCAAGGCCTCAAACAATACCTTATATCATCACTTGTGCTTACACCTCCATGTGAGGGGGAGTCGTTCTATCTTTACATATCCACTATTGATCATGCCTTTGGTGTTATGTTTTCTCATCAAGATGAGCAAGGCCATGAACATGTTGTCTATCATATAAGTCGCACTCTTCATGACTACGAAAATCATTACACCGAAGCGAGAAAAGTTGTGTTGTGACTCATACTTCACAAATTCAAAAAAATTCATTATCTAATTAACCATAAAATGTACATTGGTATTATCTTCAATCATGTTAAAACTATGAATTCCAAACCATATCACAATGACCACATCACTCGGTGGTTCATGCTCGTGACCAAATTTGAACTTGAATTCATCTCGTAAAAGTCTATTAAGGGACAAGCCATCACCTATCATATCACCTAATTCCCATTCTTGACAAATTCCTAATGAATCTATCACACAAACAATTTCCCAATGAATCTATCAACACTATCGATCACAAATACACTCCTATAAAAATTATGTTTTTCTTTGATGGATCTAAGTGTCAGCAAGGGAGAGGTGTCAATATCGTTATCATACCTCCCTAGGGAATCCTATCCCCTTATCTTTCAAATTAAACTTAGAATGCACTAACAATGCGGCCGAATGTGAAGCTCTTATCATGGGTCTCCAAACCGATATCATGCTCGGTGTTCAAATCCTGGACATCTACAGACACTCACAACTCATCATTAATCAGATCAAAGGAATTTATTAATGCAAAAATGAGATTCTACAAAAATATTAAACCATTGTTGAATTCATCTTAGAAGCCTTTGATCATTACACCATCCAAATAGTTCCATGATCTTCTAACAAATTCATGGACACCATGGCTTCTCTTGCATCACTTATCCCCCTATCAACCGATGATTCCAAATTATTTGTTGTTGTGTATATACTTGATAAAATATCCCATAATAACGAGATTCCATCCATTAACATCATCAAAGATAATCAAATAGACCTCTGTTACACTCATACATTTGACTATCTCTCATAATCTAAAATTTCCTTTGATCTATCTTAAAACGTTAAGTGATATTTTTTTCAACATGTTACTTGATATGTCATCATAGGAAGTGTTCTATACAAACACAGATTTTATGGCCTTTTGTTACAATGTCTCAAATACCATAAATCCAATAAAGCTATTCAAGAAGTCCATGACGGTATATGTGGTGAACACTTTAATGGCATGATGTTACACTAAATGCATCCTATAGATTGGATATTATTGGCATAATCTCAATCAATATTTTTGTGTGTACATCAAGAAATGTGTTAAATTTCAACAAAACTCCAACCTCACTCATATACCTAGTCAGGCTCTACAGCCCACTCAAGATCTATGGCCCTTTTCACAATGGGGGCTTGACCTCATTGATCTCATCAATCCTCATTCATCACAATGACACCACTCTATCATCACAACTATTGAATATTTCACTAAATGGGTAGAGTCTATTCCTCTAGTCTCCACTAAGGTAAAAAAATCATCGACTTCATTTATCAACATATCATATGTCGTTGTAGCATCCCTCACAAACTAATCATAGATAATGGAAAATATTTAAAAACAAGGAAGTTAAGAAATTATGTGACACATTCAACATCAAACTAATCTTTTCATCACCTTATTATCCACAAGAAAATAGATAAGCCAAAGCTTCAAAAAACACTTAATAAAATTCTCATGAAAATCGTTGACCAAGTAGGAAGGAATTGGCATCTCCAAATCATGTTCACTCTCTAGTCTTATCAAACTAGAATCCATACTCCTATATGTGCTACACCATTTTTATTAGGTCTATGTCTCTAATGTTGTCTTACCCTCAAGTTCAAATCCCATCACTCTATGTATCCCTCAGATATTTTATCTCTGATGAGGATTACCATTAAGAATTCCTAGCACAACTAGAATTGTTAGATGAACGTCACCTAACATCCTCGAATACCATAATGTCTATAGAGAGTGCATAAAAACACGTATAATAAACATATCAAAGAACATGATTTCAATATCAGTGATCTTGTTCTCAAATAAAATCAAAATGTCACTACTCTAGAATGGATTAAACGTGGAAAGTTTTCCCATAACTAGATTGGTCCATATGTCATCACTCATAAGTATGGGTCGGGATCCTATCACTTAGCCTCCCTTGATGGTACACCTGAAAAGGAACCTTTGAATGCTTTGCACTTACAACCTTTCTACTATTAACAAATCAACCTTCATGAAATTAGTCACGTCGAAGATCTTATTCCACCACTACTTTGTCATTCACCATCGTAATTATTTGAATGTATGTGGTTTACCATAACTATCCTATCATAAAAACCTTAAAGATGAGCACCATAGCTCTGTTCATCACATATTTCACATGGACAATTTCCTCCTTAGTAGGAAATCTACAATCATTACGTCCATCCACCTTGTCTACTAACGTAAAATATGTTATGCGATACACACATGTAGTACGTGCACACATATTTCCCCCTCCTTGAAATGTTCTACTAGGCCTACCCTCAACATGAAAATAAAATTCAAGAAAATATATGAATGCATGTTATCAAAATATAGACTAATCCCTCAAAGGACATTTATCAAATCATATTTTCAAACACATGCTGAAACCTTAAAGGAAAAATGCCTATTTAAAATATAGATTGATTCCTCGAAGGATGAATATTTAAAATCAAAAAGTTAAAAAAATGTAGACCACTCCCTCGAAGGATGGCTACCCATGTCATTATAAAGGATTCCCACATCGATCAGCCTTAAAAAGGTAAAAATATCAAAATCACCCTAGGAAAGCTTCCCACATCGATTAGATTTCCCATCAAAAAAAACTTCCCACATTGATTAGTTTGCGTCATAAAGGTGTAGCTGGGGCATGAGCTTATGAAGTTATTGAAAGTAGAACCTAATTTCCCATAGAAACTACATATTTCAACCCTTTCCATGTCTTAGGAAGGTATACAAATTCATTTCCATCCGTATCCAAAGATATTATATTGACTAGTTATTATTAGTTATGTGTTAACTTTTGTTATAAGGCCGCAAGGTGCAATGCCTTCATTATACATTTTACCATCATATATGTATCAAATCTAGTCTAAAAGTAAACAATTCACATTTTATTCCCAATCATGAAGTATATTGGTTATATACATCGAGACCTTTGGATTTTAAGTCACATCACATCAACAAACAAAATCAACATATCATAAATTAACATATTATATATCATCTCTAACATACATTAAGATCAACATGTCAACATCATATCTAAACATCACATCAAAATTATCTTGACGTCACATCAAATGTCATGATCAAAATTTATACATCCAAATTTCATCTCAACATTACACCAATCTAGCTCAACATTACATAAAATATATCCTAGACTATGAGAACACAACCTTTCAATGCCAGTTTTACCTTAAAACTAGGAAACTTCAGGAGAATTTCCCATTTTAACTTAATAAGAATAAAAAGAAGAATAATAAAGGGGTTTATACATGGCTTAAAGGTTGATAGCCATTTTTAGCGTTAAAAGTCAAAGAATATTCTCACCTCCTGCTGGTGGTTGTCCCAAGTAGTCACATGTATCCAAGTCTTTTGATTCTGACCCCAGTCAGGAGATCCCTTCTAGATCCTCCACTTGAATTGGCTCCCCAACAGTCATCGTGGACTATTGTCACGAGATCTAAGGAGAAGAAGGGGCACTTTGAGCCTCTTGTTTCTTGTTCTGCTTTGGCATCAGGTAACTTTGTTTTTGGTGTTCCTCATATGTATATGTAGCATTATTTTGTTGATTTTTTGTTTTTATAGGCATGGCCTAGTGTGCTTATGGATTTAGGGTGTGTTCTCATACCGCCCGTTTTTTTTTTTTGAAAGAATCTTGTTGCATTTAATATAATATAAGATATTTTTCATCAAAATATATCTAATCTATCTCAACACCATATCAAATATCATAATCAACATCTATACATCCAAATTTCATATCAATATCACATCCAAACATCATATTGAAGCTATGTCAACATCATATTATAAAAATAAGCATTAAATTAAGTCAACAACACACGAATCAAAATCTGTCAAAAAATGACTAATTATTGAAGTATATAGAGGCACGCGCGAGGATGGCTATAACGGGATCATGTAGATCAATGAGCAATATGAGATTGTTAGATGAAATGGTTTACATGTGGTGGATGGAATGAATTGACGCAAGGATCTATATAGGAAGGCAGAAGGAATTAGTCATTGTTTGGGCATTAAGCTAAAAATAGACATGATGTGGTGAACACACATTGGATAAAGACAAGAAGACTTGGAGGTTACGCAAAATCTATTTTGGGAACATGAAGAAGTTCAAGCATCATGCAAAGATGAGCTAATAATAGGAATAAAACTGAAGTTAATTATAGATAAACTATTGTTAGGTGAAGCTTGCATGCTTCTTTAGTTAGCTTTCTAAACAACACATGGCTATTATATGCATGCATCCTATTTTGAGAGTAGATGGGCAAGTGAAGGTTAAGTCCCCACCTCTCTCTCTCTATATATATACATACATACATATATGTATGTATGTGTGTGTGTGTATGTATATATGTGTTTGTGTGTATGTATTGATTTACATGGATTAGGGACTACGAATAGTGCTTGATTTGTGACATGTGAGTTATGTTATTGGTATGATGCGTGCATGAATTTGTATTGATAATTTTGGTGTATTCAACTACTGTGTTTTATGGTGGATTAATATGATGGATCATTTTGGATGGTTACTAGTTATTGATGTCTTTATTACTAGTTATTGCATGGTGAATCTAGTATTAATATTTATATGATCTCTATGTTATTTATTATGTGTGTTTCCGAATTGAGCTCATGGATCGATTGTTAGAATGGGATACACACTTTCAGATTTTTTTATTATAAATATACATGCTGACACCCTAGTAATATAGTAACAAAGAGGGACATGGTAGCTTTATGTGCTTCGGTGAGAGCTCAAATCTATCTCGAGAGATGTGCTAGTGCATTTAGGGTTTTGAATGATAAAATAAGACTACATTTTGGTTTCATTACCAAGACCTCTTTTTAAATAGTTTACCACAATGTTGCATGATGATGGTGTATCGGTTGACTTTTGTGTCTATTGAATATTGCGTGATTGACGAACAAGATTGATTTACATGGAGATATGGTTCGGACCTTATTTTAATGCACGTAAGTGGGTTGAGGAACATATTAATCATGAGATTCATGATACGTTATTTTTTTGTTTTCCAAAAGAGTTAGACAAGTGGTTGTCGCATATGCATCAAATAAAAGCTGGTATTACTGGACAAGGACTTGGATGCATGAAGAGTATCAGGATTTGTTTGATGCAGATGAACCTTGGACACGTGTTGTAGATCATTGGTGGGCTAGTGTTGTGCGTAGTTATACTTTGGAGTACGTTGTGTCTACATATTCTTATCCTGGAAGTTTCTGAGTTTGAATTCTTGTGCGAGCCCAGAGGATCTTACCTTTGGGATATTCCTTTGTCCACTAATATTTTGATGGTGATTCTAAGTTTAGAACACCGCCTATGGCTAGCTAAAAATCCCACTACACACGGGGGTAGGATCGAGTGCAGTGAAAGATGGAGGACCTTGCATGATAGAAATGTAGAGAGAAGGTGGTTTAAGTATAATGATGCACGGGAGAGGGAATTGGAAAAGAAGTGTGATATTAAGGAGTCTGTGGATTTGTGGAGGATGATGTATTGTGAAGGATTTGAAGCTCATGTAGAAGATGTGGAACCAGAGCATCAAGCTATCCCCACTTAGGAAAGCACAATAGAGAATCCCCTTTGGCTTCTGATGAGAGCACGTATGATGAAGAGAGACTAAGGATTTGTGGGTGTGCATCGATCCCACATGGTGACCTAGCCCTTGTGCTTAGTGTTCGAGTTCTAGAAGTAACTATTGATAAAAATGATAGTGTAGATAATCCGGTGGATTCGGGTAGATGCCATTTTACTTTGAGTACAAAAGTGCATTAGACAACATCTATAACATCACAAGTGACAACATATTTTTGTTTGGAGGACCGATTGGAGGAATATTTCTAGTGCATCATTAGGATAGAGTGTGGGTGCGTAGAACATTGGGAACACATCTAGAAGTACTACAAATTCACAGATTGTGGGAGTTTAGTTTAGTACTATTGTTGGGACACAAGGAAGTACATCCATTGGTCTAGCACCCACTACAGGAGGTGGTTTAGGTAGATCAGAAGGCTTGGGATCAAGTGGATCAGGTGGTTTTGGTGGTGGAGGAAATACTAGTGGTGATTCTAGATCTATATCTAGAGGACAAGGCCCACATCCTTATCAACCCCCACATCAACCACAACATGTGTTTTATGAAATGTCTCTTCACTTGCCATAATACAGAGGTATTGAAGATGTTGTGTAGAATATGTGCACAAGTTTGAATTGCTATAACGTGCTAAAATAATTACTACTTTAGATAGAAAGGTGATTCATCTCGCTACTACTCTTGATGCACACATAACTAGTACAAAAAAGTATGACCCACACTAGACTGTGGTGTATTATGATGCTTTGCACTATGTGTTTTTAGTTGAGTTCCATATCCTTGAGTTTGAAAAAAGAGTACTAGTGTGCTTAAGTACATTAAGCGGGGCATATCAAAAAGCATTCAAGAGTATTACGCGCATTTTAAAACATTATTTTCAAAATTTTATTATGACATACGTCCTAGTCAACATGCACAATGGATTTTTGACGTATGTTGACTCCTTTCGAAGGAGCTATCTCACAAGACCTTTTTGGATCCGTGTGACGCTTTGGAAGAAAATCTATGCCCCGAGGTAGTGGGAGTGTGGACACTAGGATAAGTCCATTTTAGAGGCACCTATTGCACCTATGGCAAAACAGTTGGAAAATATATCTACTAACTCATCTCATGAGATGCACAGTTGGATATGGTGTACAAATTATGACGTTAAAGAACATACTAAGGATAGTTTCCTTGCAAGTCTATGCACGCCATGTTGTTAGATCACAAGATTTTCATCTAGACCATGATGCAATTAAATGTCCTCTTTTTTAGTGCGTGATCCAAAAGGATGTAACTATTCACTTTGTAAGATCTGCAAAACTCATACTCATGATATTGTTAATTACAGAATGATTAATCATATTCATGAAGCCATTGAAACTAGTGTGTGCTAGACTAGTGTAGCAAGTGGATCTAAGGAACAAGGAGAGTAATATAATGAAGGGTGCAGTAATGGGGATAACATGAATAGAGGATTCTATGGTGGATATAGAGGCCAAGGTCGTGGTGGTGGAAGAGGAGGATTTCTAGAGGAACTTGTTTTACTTGTGGATCTCTTGATCATTATTAACATGAGTGCCCTCATAATATAGTTTTCACATAGTGTGGAAAATAACATAAGTTTGAATAATGCCCACGACTTGTATGAGCATTTGAGCAAGAAGCAAAAGAAATATAAGGGAGAAGCTATGGTTAAGATACATCATGCGGATGGAGATCAATGGATGCCAAAGGTGGGGCTGAATTCTAAATTACAACCAGTGTTAGTTACCACATGCGTAGAAGCTGCACACATCGATGAACCTTTGAAGTATAAGCCAAATATAACAAATTAAGAAGTGATAAATGCAAAATACCTTGATGTTGAACATCAAAAAGAAGTTTACTTAGAGACTATGGATGTTATCAAGAATTTGCAAGGAGAGATTCATATTTTGAAGGAACAGGAGCATGTGATGGAATGAGAAAAGAAGGTTGAAATTCCATAGAAGGACGTAGATGATTTAAAGGAGGTGTGTCAAATGTTGTGTCAGGAGAACATAATCCCTTGTTAGGAGAGTGGTTAAGATAAAAATTACGCACGTAGGTAATGAGCACAAGAGGAAGATCCTCCATGTAAATCTGCATCCCCATAATCACGATAAAAATATTACATTAAATGTGGTCATTGATGGGTGGCTTATGAGAAACATTCTTATAGGTACATATGTAGAAGTTAATGTACTCACGTTAGATGCTTGGAATCATATGGGAAGAACACCATTGCAGCCTTCCTCGAATGTGTTGTACATGGAAAATAGAACTAGGGATAATCCTATTGGGATATTAAAAGATACGACTATTATTATTCAGGGGAGAAAATTTTATTGGGGACTTTAAAGTAATGGAGCTCACAGGATCAGATGCAAATAATTTCCCAACATTACTTAGGCACCCCTAGTGCTATGTGAATATCGCAAATTAAATGCTTCAAAAAGGGGTACATTATCTTTGAGAACAAAGAATAACATGTCATTATACATTTGATGATGCAAAGGTTGCCCTATATGTTGAGCCTTTGAGTGATGAGGACTTAAACATGATATACGCACATACAATCAAAGATCCTAAGGTAATTGAGCCATCTAAGGAAGGACTAATTCAGTGGGATGATTCTCATTCAGTTAGTGATACTAGAAGTATTGCGTTTGAAAAGCTGGGCACATGGAAAGTATGAAGTAGTTGGGTGAGAGATCAAGAATATTTCTACTTGTGTGATCAAGTCGTCGCACCTGTTGTGCGGTGCTTGAGTCATAACTACGTACCTTGGAATACTATGAAGCGAAATCTTGATGTATTTTTGCACACTATGGAAGCTCGGTGGAAGGATGAGGGTGACAGAAGAAATATGTTGCTTTATACCCTGCATGAGACAACAATGCATTGGTGGACTACACACAAGCACAACCTATTAGAATGGTGCGAGATGAGACTACCCTTTCTACTAGGTTTCTAAGGAGTAGTGTACCTTCACAGATATGCAAATTCCATGGGAAGGATTCTTATTTACACCACGTTCAGAAGTGTGAGAGACTCTAGATGGAGGGCCATGAGGCATTGTTACCATCACTCTAGGTACATAAGTTCTATGCCACCCTAAGTGGTTGTGTGTGCATGTGGTATGTCCATGTAGAATTGACCTGACACTGGAAAAAATTAATTGGAAAGATATGACCTCAAGTATGATCCATACTTTTGATTACTTTTTACCAAACCATTGGTCAATGAAGCTTCAAGATTATGAAATTCCTTACTCTGGGAGATAGCATGAAGATTGAGGAACTTATTTTAGACATTTTTAAAGAGCTAGATTTGCAGGCACACCTTAACCTTGAAGATATTGAAGAAGAAGAAATGGTTCGTGCACCGGGAAGAGATGGAAAGGGGTAAATTGGTATACATAATAGATGATGATGATGAGGAAAACAACCTAGATGTTAACCACACTAAAGGTACACACAAGGTGATGGACACAACAGATGAGAATGTGTACACGTATCATGAGCCTATGAAAACAAATAATGTTAACATTGGGACAAATTCAGATCCTAAAGAGGCCATTATTGGTGATTATTAGTCTAAGCAGGAGGTGGATAATATTTTTGAGTTGTTGTGTGAATTTCGGACTTATTTTGAGGGCTATCATGAATTAAAATGAGTACACCATTCTTTAGGTGAGATGCGAATCAAACTTAAAGAAGGTGTGCACCTGATTAGGAAGAGGCCTTACATGATGAATCCTAATCTACACGTTAAGGTAAAGGAAGAAATTGATAAGATGTTAAAATATGGAATCATTGAGCCCACTGAGGATTCAAAGTGGGTTATCCCGATGGTAATAAGCATAAAGAAGGATGGGAGGATAAGGATCTGTGTGGAATGCATAGAATTAAATGCTTCATGTGTTATTGATCCTTTTCCCACCTCTTCACAAAGGAGATATTGGAGGGAATCGTAGGGTATGAGATTTACTCATTTACATATGGGTTTTAGGATATAATAAAGTGTGCATAACAAAGGAAGATCGAAAAAGAAAACTTTCACCACTGAGTGGGGAAGTTTTGCATACACAATGATGCCCTTTAGATCGAAGAATGAGCTTGCAGTCTTTTTGCGCATTGTTTTGCAAGAATTCAGGACTTTATTTATAATTTTTCACAGGGGTATCTCAATGATTGGACAACGTATGGATTGGTTAAGGATCATTGTGACAATTTGATATTTATGTTTGAAAGGTGCGGGAAATTAATCATCTCCTTGAATATTAAGAAATGTATCTTTTTGACACCTTTTGGAAAAAAATTAGGGCACATTATTTGTAAGGAATGCTTGTTAGTAGATGCGATTAAGGTCATTATGATATTGGGATTGGAAGAACCTAACAATCAAAGTGAGGTGCACGGATTTCTTGGTCATACATGGTATTATAGGAAATTAATTAAGGGTTATGCAAGGAATTCTCGGATCCCTGGAGGAGAACTGTTGAAGGCTAAGGGAAAATTCTATTGGGGTGAGGCACAATAGCAGGTGTTTGAAACACTGAAGGAAAGGTTGACCATTGTACCTATTTTGCACTTTCCTTCGTGGGACAAACCATTTCATGTTCATGTCAATGCTTCTAGGATGGCAATTGGTGCCATGTTAACACAACTAGGTGAAGGAATTATAGACCACCCTATTTGTTTTGTAAGCAGAAAGTTGACACCAGTTGAACAGAACTATATAACTATTGAGCATGAATATTTTTCCATGATTTACATGTTGCACAATTTCAGCAATACTTATTGGCTACACCATTTATCTTCTTCATAAATCATATGGAACTTAATTATTTGGTCAAAATCCTATTTTGCAAGGGTGCATTTGTAGGTGGATACTACTATTTCAGGAGTTTCGGCTTTCTGGTTGTTTTCAAACTAGGAAAAAGTAACATAGGGCTGATTATTTGTCAAAAATCAAGTGGTGAGGATGCGCAGATCATTGAGGACACAATGTCGGATGTAAAACTCTTTAGATTGACTTGTGCGCCCACCAATTTTGATGATATTACTGAGTCTTTTGTGCACTTTTCGGGCACCTCGAGGGAATGAAGACCTTAGAGAAGAAGTAACTTGCAATATGCGCAACACCTTACCAGTTGATTGGTGGATATTTGTATAAGTTATGTTGTGATGAAGTTTTGTGCTGGTGTGTTCTAGAGCATGAGCATGAGGCAATAATAGAATAAGCTCATGGTGGAATTGCAAGAAGTCATTATGTAGGAGATGTCACCGCGCGTAAGATTCGATGGTGGCCTTTAGTGGGAAAACTTATATAAGGATATTAAAGAATATGTCAAGGTGTGTGATCATTGTCAGTGCCTTGGGAAGCTTGGATCTAGAGATGATATGCCTCTGAGGCCTATTACAAGTGTTAAACCTTTTGAGAAATGGGCGATTGAATTTGTGGGTCCTATTTCCCCACCTACATATAAGACTGATGTGCACTACATTATAGCTTGTATTGACTAATTGACAAGGTGGGAAGAAGTAATGCCTATAAAGGATTGCATGATAGCTACAACAATAAGATTTCTATGGGAAAACATTATCAACATGTATGGATGTCTATTGAGCTTGACAAGTGATAGGGGAACTCATTTCCTTAATGATACTATCATAATATTATTGGTTGAGTTTATGGTGGCACACCACAAGACAACACCCTATCACCCATAGGTCAATGGTACTGTTGAGGCTTTTAACAAGATTTTGGGACATACATTGATGAAGATTTGTGATGTTGGAAGGAAATACTGGGATGATAAAGTATTTGTTGTACTTTAGGCATACATGACTACTTACAAAAGATTAAACAAGGCTACACCATTTCCATTGGTGTTTGGTGTAAAGGATGTATTGCCTATTGAATTTGTGATGTCATCCTGCATATTGTGCATGTAGGTGGATTATATGATGAAAAAACTATTGAAGAACACATATAAAAATTGATGCGGTTGGTTGATAGGCACGTTATTGCTCGGTGGAGCTAAAAGACAAAAAATACAAGACATAAATCCTAACATGATAGAAATATTCAGAATAAGGAATTTGAGGTGGGAAATATGGTTCTTATGTATGATTCAAAGTTTTCATGCCACCCTAGGAAGTTGAAATTTCATTGGTTGGGATCCTTTGTTGTAACAAAGATATTGGAATTAGGCACTTTCTATTATAGGTGTTGAAAGACACTTGATTGCTTGGTTACTTCAATGGGCTTATCTTTGAAGTACTACTATAAATAAGTCTTCTTGGTGTTTATAATAAGGAATTATTACTATTTAGATTATATTTTATTTTTATGCATTTTCCTTATATGTGTTTCCTTTCATCATTGCTATGTTTTGTCAGGGTTCATTTTAAGACACCTCTATAAAATTGTAGGTGGAAAATACCTGGCGAATATCCCCGTAACCAGTTTCAGCGAAAGGTGAATTTGACAGTATTCCAAAACAAAAATTTCACCTGGTTTTTCATGGCTCCATCAGTGACGTGCGACAACAAGACGTCAATAATCACTCCTGACGCGCGTCAATGGAACGTCAATGGTCTTGACTGACGCGCGTCACTGGCTCCTATTGACGTGCGTCACTGGCTCTTATTGACGCGCGCGGCATGGCTCCTATCTGACGACCATCATCGCACGCATCACATCGCTCCTATTGACGCACGCGTGTCGCGGCTCTTATTGACGCGCGTCACTGGATCCTATTGACGCGCGTCAGCTAGGACTATTGTCACGTGTCAGCTAAGACCTTTGATGCGCGTCAATTGAAGCCATTGACACCCGATTTAGCCTATAAATACCCTTCAACCGGTCATTTTCTCGTTTTCACCTTCCCGCTCTTGAATTTTTGCAGGTCTCAATCGTTGTCAAAGATGCAAGTACAACTATAATGTCGACTTCACATGCTTCCCAACTGCAAGTTCAGCAAAAAAATCAAGAGAATCCAATTCAATCGATTTCCAAGATCAACTACAGGAATCCCTTATGCCCTCACATCCATACTGTTTTAAAGATGTCTTCAGAATATAAAGATTTGATGGATGCGTGTGAATTTACAGGGCTCGTTAATATGCCCCATTTCGAAACAGATCCAGATATTTTGAATTACCTTCTGTCATCCTACAATTCAGAGGACGACATTTTTTATGTGACTCTGAACGATGGCCGAATGTTCCAATTCAGTATCGAAGCAAATGACATCCATCGGTTTACGGGCCTTCCGTTCAAAAATTTACCAATTGTTACAACCAAGGCAACACTCGTGGAAGAAGACAAGAAATTTCTCGAATCAACGTTCGGTTTCCATGTTGATTGTAAGTATAATTCGTTTTAATTCATATTTTTTATTCTGATACAATTTGTTGTTATAAATTTATAGTAATTTTCACTATTTCGCATTTGCAGCCCATGTCAATAAATCCAGGCGTGGTGTCTAAGATGTAGCATTTCTGAGTACATGTAATTTTTGCAATGCTAGGGTCTAAGATGAGCTTTGTAACTTTGTTTGACCTGATGAGTGCAGTGGAAAAGTGTGTACTTGAAAGTATACTGGCGTGGGCAGAGTTTAAACAAAAAAAAGATCTTAAGAAAACTGATGGAACCAAGAAGGGGAAATTAATTGATGTTCCCAAACTTGATGATGCAAATCAAGCAGGGGGGAAGAATTCTGATCAATGTACTTTAATATTAACGGAGGGTGACTCAGCCAAGGCTCTTGCTGTAAGTGTTTGTGCCTTGAATCAGGGAAATGTGAATACTGAATTTGGTAGTATTGTGACATGTTTCGACATCACTTTCCAATTTAATTTTTTGTTATTTTAGTTATCTTTATCCTATCAGGTGGCAGGAATATCTGTTGTTGGTCAAGATTATTATGGCGTGTTTCCTCTCAGAGGTAAGCTGCTCAATGTCAGGGAAGCTACCACTCACCAACAAATGGAGAATAAAGAGATAGTAAATATAAAAAAAATCCTTGGTCTACAGGAAGATAAAATATATGACAGCATTAAATCTTTAAGATATGGCCATCTGATGATAATGACAGACCAGGTACATGATCTTTGTCTAGCGTTGTTTAGTTTCTGCTTAATTCTGACACATCCTTTCTAGTGAGATCCTTTTTGACTTGTCCTTTGTCTCTTAAAGGACCATGATGGTTCCCACATCAAAGGATTGCTGATCAATTTCATACACCATAACTGGCCATCACTGCTTAAAATTCCTTCATTTGTTGTGGAATTTATCACTCCTATTGTCAGGGTAAATGTTCCCCCTGTATTTGGTTGAGTGTATTGAGACTCTTTATATTTGTTTTTAAGCCTCCAGAGGTTATGTATCTCCATGTCTAATTTTGGCACATGTTGATGTAGGCAACTCACAAAAATGGAAATGTGTTATCTTTTTACACCATTCCTGAGTATGAAGCTTGGAGAGAATCATTGAGTGGATCGATAACTGGCTGGACCATAAAGTACTACAAAGTAATGCTAGTTTGTTTTCTCTTTATATGTTTTTAAGTTCTGGTTTTGTTCACTTGTTGATTAGGTATCACTTGTTGCTTGGACCATACAGGGTTTGGGCACAAGTACTTCTAAAGAGGGCAAGGAGTATTTCATATGCTGTATAGGTATTTGCTTGTTTTTTTACACTAAAGCATTTGGTCAGAGTGTTTTTATCCTTTTTGCCTTTTATCCTTTCAGGGCATAATTGAAAAAACAACTACAAAGGAGAATGGTGTGACCTATACGATCAATGGCATTATAGAGCAGATTAATGAGACCACGTTGAGGATTACAGAGTTACCTGTTCGCAAGTGGACGGATGATTACAAGACATTTTTGGAGAGTATGCTGCCCAGCGCAAAAAATGAAGATCCATTCCTAATGGTATGAACACCTTTAACAAGTTAACAGTTGCCACCTTTTCCTTTGGAGAACTTAATTGGTTATGATTGTCAATCCCATGTCAGTGAGTTTATTCTTCCTCATATCAATCAGCTTATAGAATGGGAGAGAAGGGCTAAGGTTCTTATCAATGAGATTATTAGTCGTTATGAAAATTATTGGCAACGGGATAGTTTATACGCTGCAGCTGATCCAAATTTGTTGTCGCATGGAGATGCGACAAATCAAGAAGAAAGAATTTTAAAAAATCTGGACAGTGCTGCAGAAGATCTTATAAGTTCAGGGGTTATTTCTGGTGTTGGGGAAAGAGGTACAACCATAGTGGAAGAAGCCGTTGGGGAAGAGAGCAGAGGAGTAGAATTGGATAAAGAAAAAGAGGGTTTTGAAAACTAGAAACTTTTATTATTGAGGAAACTTTAAATATTGAATTTGAAAACTTCTACTATTGAGTATGTACTATGGTATTTGAATTTAATTATATGGATTTATATACAATCTTTAATTTTAATTGCATTAGATGGTGATTATCATGAATTATATGTATGTTTCTTGTTTACTTGCATTGTCATGAATTGTATGTGGACGTAGATGATGAATGATGATAATTGATAATTAATGATAGATGATGATGAAAGACGATGAATGACGATAATGATATGATATATATGGACGATGATCAATTTAATGTGGATGTAGATTTATCATCAAGCACAATAATTCTTCTTCTCTAGACTTTTGAACTTGTTTTAAGATAATTATTCTCTATACTTGTAACGATATGATCATAATGTCATTAGAATGGATATAGATGATAAATAAATGGAATGTGTTATAATGGATATAGATGACATTAATGATTAGAATGGATATAGATGACATTAGAATGAATAGAATTGTAATGATATGATTATGAATTATTTAAAAAAACGGAATTGTTTTAATAAATTTAAATTAGATAAATAATTGTGTTAATAATAATTGTAGTGTCAGGACTCAGGATATGATAATGATATGGTGATGATATGATATATATGGATGATGAGGAATTTTATGTGGACTTATATTTAAAATTGTATAATGTATTGTTTATCCCACAGTTAAAAAAATATATCAAAGGATTTTGCACATATAAAAAATAAATTAAATATAATTCTAAGAAATCAAGAAAGAATCATCACTGGTAAGAAATTAAACATAATTGCAAATATGATAGGGTTTAGCTTACCTCTTGCGTATTAGATTGCTGTGAAATCATCAAGGGTAACGTGCTAGATCTTTGTTTTACCTGACATTGTAGATAGAGGGGTGAGTTGCCTGACATTGTCAGTCCTGAGAAGTGCCAGCAACATCTTTAAATATATAGACCAACAATATCTTTAAATAAATGTAAATATATAGAATTAGACCTGTAACATCTTTAATGATAACAAGAGCTGAAAAAATGTAAAGTAACAAACAATAAGATTATGTTGAAGAAGATACCTATTTAAAATTGAAATCATCACCGGTAATGTGCTAGATCTTTGTCTTAAAAAAATTCAACACAAAAAATGGATTAGTAGATAGATGGGTGAGTGAGTCTCGACATTGTCAAATCCCAGAAGTAATAAACTTCCTGACGGATGTCAACCCACGTTTTCAAAAAATAAAAAGATTGTATTTAACTAAATGTAAATACATAGACCTGTAACATCTTTAATGATAACCAGAGCTGAAAAAAATGAATAGTAACAAACAATAAGATTAAGGGGAAAAAGATACCTCCTTAAAGTTGAAATCATCACTGCCACTGGTAATGAGCTAGATCTGTGTTTTAAAAAACCCAACACGAGAAATGTATTAGTAGATAGATGGGTGAATTGCCTGACATTTTTAGTATATAGACCTGTAACATCTTTAATGATAAAGATAAAAGATAGATAAAGAAGATACCTATTTAAAGTTGAAACAATCCATTATCAATAGCTTCATCAAACTCAATGTTGTCTTTTGTAGAATGTGACGAAGAGCCAATTACACTCTCAAGGTTGGGAATATTTGTACTTATAGCTGTATTATTCACACCTCTTATTTCGCAAAGGGAATTCCAATGCGCAATTGCTCTGTCGAACGGAAAGGTTTCGATGGAGTATCGAGAAACATAACACCTCATGTAACTTTCCCGATTTTTATCCAACCTGTTTTTCGTTTTGATTTTATAAATGACAATGCACTGAAAACCCTTTCATCCTCCACAGACCCCAAAATCATTGTTTGGCATAACTCATATAATCTGAAATATTCATTGATATCTTCTTGTAAGATAGAACTTTGATAGATTCCTCGCCACAGCCTTGTAATAGCACCACTTTCAGAAGGTTGATCTAAATTCTTATATTGGTTCCTCATTGTTGTTGCAAAATTTGTTGACTGAAACTTTAATAAATCGGCATTCAGTATACCTTTGATTTCCATACCCTTGAGCTCTGACGTCTTTGTAAATTGTTCCATTATTGTACCCATTGATTTATGGAAATGCTTTCTGACAAAGTCTACATGGCCACCTTCAGTATTCCAAAAATTAGGATTCATCACACCCATGGCTTCCAGAATTTTATCTTTATAGAAACGTTCCCTAATTTTTGATGACAAGGTTTCTGAAATTTTTTTAAGCTTTATTCTTGTTTCAACTATAACAGACTCAAACAAATTACGTGTCACGGGAACATCTTCTCGTTCCGATCCTGTAATATCTTGACGTTTTTACAAAATGTGCATTGGTATTTCCCTCCCATTAACAGTGATGCATAGGTGATCGTGGATATTAAATCTCAAAAAGGTGTTAGGATTTTTAAGATCTAATAAATCTTTCCAATTTTCAAAAACAGGTGCATCAAAACTATCCTGGGAACAGTACAATATATCAAGACTTTGACATACCATTTTCCTCATCCGTATAAAATCCACAATATAGATTAATCTACCCTGTGCATGCTTCATCAGTGTATTGATCTCCTTTAACATTGGAAGAATACCAACCAATGTAAGCAATGTCTCCAAATCAGTTAAACGGAACAACAAGTCCCTTGCCCTATCAACTTCATGACGGTATTTGTGCATGAAACCAACCAATGAAGGATACTCCTCACGAACTCTGCATGCAGGTTCATACAAAGAGATCCATCTAGTCTCCACATCCTTCAGAATTTTTTTGCCATCTGTAATTCCAATTGCAAATTTTTGGAACTCGAGAAAATGCTTTGGGCTGCTTGACATATAGGCATGAAGTTCTCTTATAAGGTCTTCTAATTTAGCAACATTTTCATGGTTGCTTACCATTTTATACGCTAAATTCATTCTATGAGCCATACAGTGAATTGGTAGCATATATGGGGCCACTGTTGTTTGTAATCTAACACAGAGCCCTATTCGGTGACCCTGCATGACAGATGCACCATCTGCTCCAACGCATACCAACTTCGTAGCAATTTCATAATCAGTCATTCCAGCAACATCTTTCAAATGAGAAACAACTATTTTATATAGGTTTTCGGCATTGCAATTTTCAACCATTTTCATAACACCCAACAAATGAGGTGTCCTTATATGATTTTCTAAAGTATAGATGTGGATACATACCCATGCGGTGTTGTCGACTGTTGTCACTTCATCAATTGAAAGAGAGATAAAGTTTTCTTTTTTTACATTCTCTTTCAAATCTTCCTTCTCTATCATCGAGAGGCATTTTTCCATTTCCCATCCACTACTTTCAGACCAATGAGACTGAGGTACATTCAACATTCCGTTAAATTGATACAAAACTTTGAAATCGAGGAAATCCGAAATCGCTCTTCCTTTTTTTAGTATTTGAAAAAGAGTAGAGAATTGTATGAATTTTGCATGTAGATTTGTTTCTTTCATCTTACCAATATGCGATGTGATCGTTCCTCCCTTTTCCAATAGATGTCTGTGTTTTTTCTGCTCTGCCTCATATTCCGCTGCGTATCTAACATGCATGCATTCTTTTTCAGTTTTCCACCTATGTGTTTTGATTTTTTGGCCATCCGCCCCCCGTTACGGTTAAATATTGTTTTCCACAATGTTTTTCTATAGTGTCCAGCTTCAGTTGCATTTTTGTTGCTTTCCCAATTTCCACGTACATATTGTACATGTACATTCAGATGGGATTTCTTCAGAATTAGATGATTGTACAGGTTCAATAAACGGAAATTTAGCTGCCCAATCAAACTTGTATGTCCTACCAATGGTCCACATATTCTTGTTCGTTTTCAATGCTTTACTTTTTTGAGTAGAATTTTGAGCAATATCACAATCACCTGGTTTCCTCTTTCTTGGACCGGAGTTTGATTTTGATTTTTGTCTTCCATTTTGTTGAGTGTTTGTATCTGTGATATCTAGCTACACTTCTGGTTGCACCCCAACAGGAACAATATCTTCAAGATCTGGCATATTATCGTAGGTTTCATTTGTTTGACTTTGATACTATGTAGAATGCATGTCCACCTCAATAATACCTTCCACAGTCAGTATTCTGATTCTTTGTGGTGGCATCTATATGATTGGTATTTACAATATCTGTATCCGCAGAGTTTCCAAAATACTTGAAGAGTGATTTCTGAGATTTCTTACTTACTTTTAGGTTATTCGTATTCTTTGAGCTGGCACCTTCCATTATTTTGAAAAGAGTCATGCGTCAGCAAAAGAACCAAGTAGCGACTCTGTCCATTGTTTGAGGTCTTGTCGTGCGTCCCCTATCTGAGGTCTTTGTCACGTGTCAACTCTACACTTGTCACGTGTCAACAACCCTTTTCCTGTGTCGCGTCCATTTTCGAATATCTGCGTCAATATACTGTCGCGCGTCAACTTCTTCGCCCAAGTCACGCGTCAACACTTCCTCTGTCGCGCGTCGATCAGGTGTTGTGCATGCGTTAACAATGCCCTTTTCATGCATCACCGTGCATTTTTCACGCGTCACAATCACGGGCCAACATTCTGAATCTCTTAAGGGTATGTGAGTTCAAATTTCACGGTATTGGTAATTTGTTGCTCTTTGAGGTATCACGCCAACAGGTTTTTATAGGAGATGTTTTCAAATGAAGGCAAGCTGACCCCAAAAAAATATACTATATTTTTAGGCGAACAACAATCACAAAATAATTCGACTATTACGAATATTCGTGCTTATTATCCTTGGGTATTTGCGAGTTCAAATTTCTTTTGCAAGATTGGTAATTTGTTAAGCTAGTTGAGGTATACTACCCACATAATCAGCTAGGTTTTTATAGAAAGAGATGTTTTCAAATGAAGGCTGTTGATGATTAAATGTGACCTAAGAAAAAAATATACTATATATTGGTTATTGGAAAACATTGATAAGGTGTCATAAGAAGAATGGTAATAATAAGGAAAATTCCCAAACAAAAAATAGCATAGGTTTATGTACTTGAGACATAGATCGTGCATAAAGAAGTCTATGGTAGTGGAAGTAGTTTGCATGCGAAGGTTGCGGTTGGAACACGAAATGAAAGTCCGATGAAAACTATAGAAAAGGTAGAAAAAATGGAAAATCTGAATTAAATGCGATGTACGGTGGTATTTGGCAAGCAATAAATGTGGGTAAAATTTGGAAACCTATAAATAGAGTGTGGAGTAAAATCATTTTTACCTTACCTTACGTGAAATTTGTGAGTGCTTTTGTGTGACCTAGGGAAAACTTGAGAAATTTGGTGAGAAATCGAGTGTCGAGTTGAAGAATCTTGAACCAAAGTGTGAAGGATAACACAGTTGAGTGAGGAGTGAGTTCCATTAGAGGGAATCCTACAGATTGAGATGACATGGTGTGGATTTGGAAGGAAACAAGACTTCTCTGGTTAGGGTTTCGAGAATTAGGGCATGGCATATAGAATTTGAACTGGGAAGTATAGCAGTGTTGCGCAAAGGTTTGTGACAAGAGGCTTAGAGTATTAAGGTAGAGCAAGGCACAAGGTGAGAGTTTGAGTTTTCACGACTGAAATGACACCAAGGAAATTAGTGACCGCATCACCAAAGAAGAAGGACAAGGGAAAATAAAATATGACACCTACTATAGATGTCCAAGAATAATGGTACTCAAAAATAAAGTACCCTGATAGAGTATTGATGGGAAAGGAGTGGGTGTCTCATGTCAGGAGCATGGCCGTGAGCAAGTATAACCATTAGATAGATTTAATGGCATGTGACATGGAAAAATAACTTGTTCAGCTAATGGAGGAAAGAACCTCGAGGATAATTTTATGTATGATGACAAGGGGAAGAGGTTGTTGGAGAAGGCAGGGTTATTTCAGTTATATGAGCTTTTGTTCTTTGGGAATCCTAAGAGATTATATTAATGGTGTATGTTACGCATCCACAAGAAAGTTTTCTACTTCACGGGAGAAAGGATGTGCATCCTTTGTGTAATTTATCGAGAAATATATTAGTTTGATTAGTACGGGGAATTCAATTGATGAAGATTTAGCTATTGATGCCAAGGTGAAAAGACCGATGTGGAGATCGAGTATAAAAAGGGAGGGCACAGGAAGGATATCACTAAACTTAATGATCCAACCATGAGGATGGCTGCACACTTACTCAAAAATTTGAATGGATAAGAAAGATGGACACAAGTGAATAAACGATGGCTACATGTATGTAAGAAGATATCAGAAGGAATGATATATAATATTGCTTCCTTTATAGCAGAGGAGATCATTGAAGTTGTATGCGATGGAGACAAGATTATCTTTGGAAATGTTTTATTGGTGATAGTTTTCTCTGAGATTGGGGTGCCTGACGGTCCACAAGACAAGATATGGGAGTATCCTAAAGAATATCTCTCCCCGCAAAAAGGTTTTCCAAATATACCGTGATTTGATGATACCAACATATAAGGTGTGTGCGAGATAAATGGTATAAATAGATGCATGATGCATTTAGTGTAAAGCGAGAGAATTCCAACCAAGTTACCTACTCTTGTAGACAATTTTTCTAATTTCACATTCTATCAATGAGTTTTGTATTAGGAGGTTTACATTAATTGATGGTACTAAAATTCCATGGTGCAAACTCCCATTTTCTTTACAAAGACAAGATTACTTTTAGGGTGTTGTGAAAAGGTTTAAGGAGGTGCAAAAGTTAAGAACTGAACTAAGAAAAGTGGATAACGAATACTTTTGTGAGATGCTTCAAACACTTGTTTACCCCAAGAAGTATGCCTATGAAGAGAAGTATGTATCAGAGAGCATTCATTTATATAAACCAGTTACATTACCAGTAGCTTCGGTGACCACAAAAATATATACATATATCTAAGGCCCCGGGTTGTTGATGGAGCATTTGTGGAAGATGATGTGATTATTCCTAAAGAACCCTCCACACGAAGAAGGTTGAACAAAAGAAATGAGTGCGAGACGAAAATCCCACAATTAGTGGAAGTGAAGAAGGAAGTAAGGATAAGACTCCCATTCCTAGCGCTTTGGAGGGAAAACATTAGCGCGTAAAGAGGTTGAAAGCGAGGAATAACTAGAGGAGAAATTGAGCCCACATGTGTACACAGTTGATGAATTAGATGCAGAGGACTAGAGCACACATTTTGAGGATACCCATGTTATGGAGATGGATAGAGAGGAAACTTGGGTACATGACACTTGGGCCACATAAGAAAAACTGAAGCCGACAACAAAACATGGGGTTGGGCATACTCAACCGTGAGTTGAAACACAAACTAGAAAAAGAAGTCATAGAGATCATTGAGCATCTGGTCGAGCACGAAGTGGAGAAGGGTGAAGAAGAAGAAAGGAATGAAGGAAAAACTAAGTCATTAAGCGCGGAAATGACCATTGTTGTTGGTTTCCTAAATCTTTTCATGGAGCGAACATGAGGCCAAGGTACACATTACAAGGTCTAGTAATGCAATATGTTGATGACCCAAATAAGGTTTTGTAAGCTAGGTATCAAAGCACGATACCTTCATATCAATTATTTTGCTAACTAGTTTTCGAGTAAGGAGGGCACACAGTCATGCACTGGGAAGTTGCTATCCTGGGTGCTTGAGTCACATATTGATGAGTCGAATTCGAGGTAAGCGCTCATTTGTTAATAGATTCTCGAGATGTGGAAAATTCTAGAGAAATGTACCCACTAGTCGATTCACAAGTGTTTTCGGATAAGAAAACGTCAATGCAACCGAATTAATTATCAGTGGAGGTTGGTGCTCAGATTTTTGATAAGAACAAAAAG